>CAWUFW010000383.1:4087500-4548375 GCA_963921515.1 Calotriton arnoldi | reverse complement strand
GTCGTGTTGCTTTGACATGTGTCCTCTGCCATTGTCCCTAGGCGGAGACCGAACATTGACCGCCCATACCAATTGCTGGCGGACATGGACGATACAGAGGTTAATAGGAAGTTTCGGCTGGACAGGCCAACCCTGCATCGACTGTGTGCCATGTTAGAACCCCATCTCCGTCCCCGCAGGGTGTATCCGACTGCTGTCACCCCCACGGCTAAGGTGATGGCCGCCATGCATTTCTTCGCCACTGGGTCATTCCAGCACACAGTGGGCATTGGAGGAGGGATGTCCCAGCCCATGTTCAGCAAGGTGCTGAGGGATGTACTGGCAGCCATGATGCTGTACCGAAACAGGTACATCCGCTTCCCCAGGGCTCGTGAATTGGCGGCAGTGAAGGGTGCATTCTATGCCCTTGGCAGAATCCCACACGTCGTTGGAGCCATTGACTGCACACATGTCGGCCTTGTTCCACCACAGGCCACTGAGCACCTGTACCGCAACAGGAAGCACACGCACTCCCTGAATGTGCAAGTGGTGTGCCTTGCGGACATGGTGATCACCCACGTGTGTGCAAAGTTCCCAGGCTCGGCCCATGACGCACACATAATGCGCAACAGCATCTTGCCACGACTGATGTCCAATATGCAACAGGATCGTGCCTGTATTGTCGGTGAGTATGTGGAGTGGTGTAGCGTGCTGGTTGTGCGATGCTGTCCCCTGTCCAGTTGGAATAGCAACGGTTCTCTGTGTCCCTCACACCCAGGTGACTCTGCGTACCCGAATGGGGCATGGCTGCTCAGTCCATTGAGGAATCCTCGCACCCCAGCAGACGATCGCTACAATGAGGCACATGGGAGGACCAGACGTGTGGTCGAGCGTACCTTTGGCCTCCTCAAGTCCAGGTTCAGGTGCCTGGACCGCACCGGGGGTGCACTGGCGTACTCCCCACAGAAGGTGTGCCAGATAGTGGTGGCGTGCTGCATGCTGCACAATCTGGCCATTCGGAAGCAGATCCCCCTCATCGTGGATGACGGAGATCAACCAGGGCCCCAGCCCGCAGACCAGGACAGCTCGAGTGAGGAGGACAGCGGAGAGGAGGAAGCTGGTAATGTGCGGCAGCAGCTCATCGCCCGCTACTTCACTTGACGGTGAGTGTCCATGTACGACGGCTGATGTGGCTGTATCTGTGCAGGTGTGTGTGTGCTGTGTCAGGGTGGCCGCTTGTTCACTGCGTGCTGTGTGTCAACGCTCCATGGCCAGGGTAGTATGCCACTGTTGGTGGCTGTGGCATTGTGCCCTATTGCTCTGTGCGATGTGTGTACATTGCTTGTAGTTGTTGACATGTACTGTGTGATGGGTGTGTGACACACTCATTGAATGTGCTCCTGTTCTGTCTCCCACCCCTAGGTCCCTACAGGCCCTCCGGATTCAATTGCCATGCCACGCATCAGGTGCCTTTCCGCCCAAGGTGGCCGTTGTATTCCGTACAAATAAAACACAGGGCACAAACAGCAGTTAGTGAAAAAGGTGCATTTATTACAAACTGTGACATGTGATTGTGTGTAAGGTGATGACAAAAGTGGTGCGTGCAGTGACAATGAGCTGTCGGTCATGGCTGCGTGATGATCAGGGTGTACCCACTGGTTCTATGTCCATAGTCCAACACACACATGCCATCCAGATGGCTGTGTGGAGTGGGATCGTAGTCCAAGTCAATGCAGTGGCTGGTCAAGGAAGGCTGGCGGAAGGCTGGCTGGCTGCCTCACTTGCGTTTGGAGCGTGCGAAGTCCTCCCGGGAGATCTGTTTCCACTCCGGACGGCCCCTTCCACGTTTGCGAGGGGGTGCCTGCTTGCGACATGCTGGTGGTTGAGGTGTGCTCACTGGCTGTGGACGCAGGGGAACTGGACACTGCTGCTCCACCCTGCGCCCCGGCAGGTGGTGGCGGAGGGGAGCTGCTGTCCCTGGCTGTGACCTCACCGCCACCACCAGCTGTCCCATGAGGTCCACGATTTGGCCCATACGGGCGTCCATGGACCTCAGCACCCCCAGCACCTCACGCGTGTCTGAAGCAGACCGGAGCCATTGTCCTTGGGCCTCTTCATAGGCCCCAAGGACTCTGGCCATTTGAGGCAGGGCATGGCTCCCAGGGGAGGCTGGCGTTTCCCTGACCCTGCTCCTCCTACCAGTCCTGCTGCCACCGGCCTGCCCACTAGCCACATTGCTCACCACGGTCCTCGCTGTGGCTCCCAGGGTGGATCCAGTCGGCCGGGCCACCACCTGCGCTGGGGCTGGTGCCAGCGAAGACGTGGCGGTGGTGGCGGCGGTGGTGGTCGGTGCGGCGATGGTGGCGGTTGCGGCAGTGGTAGTGGCCACAATGACCGTGGGTGTGGCCGCAACGACAGTGGCAGCAGGGGGCTGGGAATGTTCAGCAGCCCTGGATGATGGGTTGGTGGGTAGGAGGGGTCCTGGGGAGCGGCTGGGCCCTGCCACACCAGATGGGCCTGCTTGGTGGTCCGTGTCCGAAGAGGAGGACAGATCCTCCAGATCCGTGTGTCCTCGTTGGGGGCTTGTAGGCTGGCTGTGCTGGCTGCTGGCTCCATCCCCAGCATCCAGCAGTTCGTCACCTGTGGAGAGAATGAGATTTGTTATTGTGTTGCACCTGGCGAAGTATGTATTTGTCGTCTGACATTAACAGTTCGTGCAATCTCGTACATGGGTTTCCCGGAGGCGTGTGTGTGGCTGTAGCATCTGTAGTTGTGTGTGCTTGGCAATGGGACTGTGTGCTGTGCACATGTGGCATGGGACGGATTGGCCATGCCGATGGGTGTGTTGCTGTGCCCCTACTTATTGTGACTCTGGTGTATGCGGGCTCCTGGCCCATCCTGGGTCTGGTTTGTACTTTGCTTTTGGTGTTCAGATGGGACGCTTAGGAACGCATATGGCAACATGGGGGCCATGCCCCAGATTCGCATTTGGGAGGGAATATGCTTTGGGGTTCAAATGGAACGCTTAGGAACGCATATGGCAACATGGGGGCCATGCCCCAGATTCGCATTTGGGAGGGGATATGCTTTTGGGGTTCAAATGGAACGCTTAGGAACGCATATGGCAACATGGGGGCCATGCCCCAGATTCGCATTTGGGAGGGAATATGCTTTTGGGGTTCAAATGGAACGCTTAGGAACGCATATGGCAACATGGGGGCCATGCCCCAGATTCGCATTTGGGAGGGGATATGCTTTTGGGGTTCAAATGGAACGCTTAGGAACGCATATGGCAACATGGGGGCCATGCCCCAGATTCGCATTTGGGAGGGAATATGCTTTTGGGGTTCAAATGGAACGCTTAGGAACGCATATGGCAACATGGGGGCCATGCCCCAGATTCGCATTTGGGAGGGGATATGCTTTTGGGGTACATGCTGTGAGCCATGGGTGCCGAACGTGACATGTGTTGTGGCAGCATGACAGTGCATGGTTTGAGGTGTGTGCATGCTTGACATGGCCTGCATATTTGCTGTCTGTTGTGATTACTGGACATGGCATTGGACGCATCGTTATGAGTGAGTGATGGTTGTGTGCCAGCCAACGTATTGCAGTTGTCCCATCTCCTTGGTGTGCGTGCTGCCCTGTGCATCACTGCAGTGCTCGGGGGGGGTGTGGCCCATGTTGTGTGTTGTTGCTCACAGTGTGTTGTGCGCTTCATTGACTTCTGGCACATGGTTGGTCATGGGCATGTATCTTAGCGTGACTGCTGTATGTGTGGCAGCTGTGCGGATGACATGCCTTTCATGAGACTGGGGCTGACGGATGGGATGGATGGTATGTTGTATGTGCATGGTGTGTCAGTGAGTTTGATGGGTTCAGTGGTGTTCGTGTGCATTTATGTTGTTCCGCTCTGTTGCGTCTAGTGTTGTTTGTCTTACATAGGCGTAGTTGTGGGGTGTGTGGTTGACAGGCAGTAGGGGCTACATGGACAGGACTTCAATGGTGTTTCGGTTGTGTGTGATGAGTTGCACAGTGGCTGCCGTGTGGGACTATATTCAGTGTGGCTTGTGCATGCAGACGTGGCTCCTTGGGTGTTGCTATGTCTGTGATGGGTCATGTGGGGTGTGAGTCTGTTGTTCATGTCCGTGTGCACATTGTTCACTTGTTCGTGACGGTGGGCGGTGCTGCGTGTTCGTCTGCTACGTGACATGTCCCATGTGTTGGTCGTATTATGGTCCTCATGCCTCCAGTAATCCAGCCCTGTCCAGTTTCCCACCTGCAAGTTGTTCGTGCGTGCACTGTACTGGATGCCACATGGCTCTAAGCGGGGGTGCTCCATGTTGCAGGTCTGTGGGGGTGGGGGGTGTTGTGGGTCGTGGGGTGGCTGGACACCCACTGACACCGATTGCTGTGGACCGTGATGTCTGCCTTTCGGCTGTCGTTGTGCACTGCGGTGGCTGACACGTGGCTGTGGGGTGTGGGGGATGCTCCTCCTTGCTGTGCTGTGGGACTGGGGCCTGGTGTGTGTTGTACTTGGGCTGTCCACCGTCCCACCCACTGCACTTTGTGTTCCTGCCACTTACCTGTTACTTGTCGGTTAGTGCAGCTGTGGCGGACACATGGGTGTGGTGGGTGCTCGTTGTGGCGCTTCTGGCATATTTGGGGACCTGTTGGTGGTTACGTGGCTGGCTGAGTGTACACATGTCCCCACGCATCTTACAGTTGTTCGGTTTGGGCTGTGTGTGGTGGTGTCTGTTGCATGTGTGTGTGATGTGTTGTGTATTGTGTGCTGGACATGGGGGTGTTTGTCCCTGGGAGCTGTGGCATGGTAGTTGCGCATGTGAGTACATAGCGGTGTGCTGGTATACATTAGTTTGTACTTACCAGCCTCCACTCCCCCTGCTAATCCGGCGAGGATCTCCGGATGTACTCCGACTCGCACCTTCTCCTCCCACGCTTTGAAGGTCTTAAAGAGCGCGGGATTCCCTCCGCCAGTGACGGCAGCCAGCTCTCTGTTTTTGCCCTCCTTCTTCTTGACCAGGCTCTTTACGTCATTCCAACGTTTGTTTATTTCACCTCTGTTCCTGGGCAGGGTCCCGACTGCATTGACCTGGTCTACGATCCGGTTCCACATTCTGTTTCTGGTGGCTAGTGGTGTGTGCTGGACCATGTTCCCATAGATTTGTGGGTACACCTTGATGATCTCGTCGACCATGACCGTCAGCTCAATGGGCGTGTACTTGGGCATTCTTTGTGGTGCCATGGTGTTTGTGGTGCTGGTGCGGTGTGTGTTGTGTAATGTGCAGGGGGTTTGTGGTGCCGGTGTTTGGTGGTGGTGGTGGTGGTGGTGGCTGTGATGTGTGCGTTTCTGTGGTGTGCTGCTGTCCTTGCTGTGTCACTGTGTCCTCTCCTCTCCTCTCTAGTTTGCAATGTAGCAAGGGGTTGTGGTCTGTGGGAGTGCTGCTTTTGTACTCACCTATGTGGGTGTGTCCTCATGGTCTGTTGTTTTCAGGTGTGTTGTGTCTGGGGTTCTGGCCTTTGTATTTTTTGTTTGTCCGGGGGGTGTTTTCGGGTTGTGTACTGTGCTTGTGTATTTGTGCGTGCCTTGCTGTGTGGACTTGTTGGCCATGTTGTGTGCTATTGGTTTTGTGTGCGGATGGTTTCTGTGCAGGTACGTTGGCGCCATGGCTTCTGCCGTGTCGATTCTCATCGGCGTTGTTTGCGCTGGCGGGCGGTATATTTGTGGGTTTTCCGCGCTCATGTCGGTGCGATCGTAATTTCACGTGCGGTGTGTCGGCCGTGAGGGCGGGCGGTTTTGTGTTGTCGTGCGTGTTTCCGTCCGTGGCGGGCGGTTTGACTCCGACTCGGACGTTGGCGGGCGGTATTTTGTGTGATTTTCCGCCGATGGCGGTTTCGGTTTGTGTAATCGTAATGGCGTGGTCGGTGTTCAGGCGGTGTGTGCGGGTGGATTTTTGCCGCTTCCATGCCTGGCGGATTTATTTACGCCGGGTATCGTAATGGGCCCCATAGATGTAAAAAATATCGATTTAAAAATATATATAAAATAAAATATATTAAATATTAATATTATTTTTAACAAAATAAATTACATTTAATATACATTTTAACTAAATATAACAAATAAACTTAATTTAAAACAATATAAACACACAAACATAATAATTTATATATATACATATATTTAACTATTATCTTTTTTAAATTTTAAACTTTAAAATTATATAAAAATAAAATATATATATATATCAATAATTTAAAATAAAAAAAAACATTCTATAATAAATTGAAACATTAAATTATTTAAAAAAATTTAAACTTACATTTCGCAATACAATAAATGCAACACTAGGGAAAATGTTGGATAGTAAAATAATTAAATTTACTATTCCAACTCCAGTGAGTGCAACAGTAGGGAAAGTGTTGGATAGCGGAGGGGAAACAATTAATATTCCCACTCCAGTAAGACAAACAGTAGAGAAAGTATTGGATAGCGGAGAGGAAAAAATAATTACTATTCCCACTCCAAGGAGTGCAACAGTAGGGAAAGTGTTGGATAGCGAAGGGGCAAAAATTACTCTTCCCACTCCAAAGAGTGCAACAGTAGGGAAAGTGTTGGATAGCGGAGGGGTAAAAATTACTATTCCCACTCCAGTGAGTGCAAAAGTAGGGTAAGTGTTGGACAGTGGAGGAATTAAATTTACTATTCCAACTCCAGTGAGTGCAACAGTAGGGAAAATGTTGGGTAGCGGAGGGGTAAAAATTACTATTCCCACTCCAGTGAGTGCAACAGTAGGGAAAGTGCTGGATAGCGGAGGGGTAAAATTTACTATTCCCACTCCAGTGAGTGCAACAGTAGGGAAAGTATTGGATAGCGTAGGGGTAAAAATTACTATTCCCACTGCAGTGAGTGCAACAGTAGGGAAAGTGTTGGATAGCGGAGGGGTAAAAATTACTATTACCACACCAGTGAGTGCAACAGTAGAAAAGTGCTGGATAGCGGAGCGGTAAAAATTACTATTTCCACTCCAGTGAGTGCAACAGTAGGGAAAGTATTGGATAGCACAGGGGTAAAAATTACTATTCCCACTCCAGTGAGTGCAACAGTAGGGAAAGTGTTGGATAGCGTAGGGGTAAAAATTACTATTCCCACTCCAGTGAGTGCAACAGTAGGGAAAGTGCTGGATAGCGGAGGGGTAAAAATTACTATTCCCACTCCAGTGAGTGCAGCATTAGGGAAAGTGTTGGATAGCAGAGAAACAAAAATTACAAATAACATTTAAACAATAGAAACAATTTAAAAAGTCATAAAAATAAATAAACAATATTAAAGAAATATACAATTAAATATATTAAACATATAAAAAGAACACATATTATAATATAAATTACATATAACAAGAAGCTACAAATATTATATAAAATAAATTAATAAATACATTTATAAACAATAATTATTTAAAAGGAGCAAATATTAACAAACAAAAACATTATTAAAAACATAAATGTATTTATTTTATTTCCTACCCTATAACACCACACCAATAAAAAAACACTTCAAAAGTTTTATTTTAATTTATTTCCAAAATTAACATAATTATAATATCCACAACACACACCTAAAATTAATTACACAATTACTTTAATTAATTTCTAATTAATTAATTTAAATTAATTAACAACTAATTATTAATTCATCAATTATAAATAAATTACTTCCCACCCTTCCCACCATTTACACCTATAAACACCACAAAACACACCTAAAACTAATTACACAATTACCATAATTAATTGCCAATTAATTTATTAAAATTAATTAACAACTAATTATTAATTCATCAATTAAAAATAAATTACTTCCCACCCTTCCCACCATTTACACCTATAAACACCACAACACACACCTAAAACTAATTACACAATTATCATAATTAATTGCCAATTAATTAATTAAAATGAATTAACAACAAATTATTAATTAATTCATAATAAATTACTTTACATATTTAACACTACAACATCTCAATTTAACAAATATTAATAAATAAAAAATATTCAATAAATTTAATATAATTAAATTACTTCCCACCCTATTCCCCTATAAACCCACAACCCGCTATGGAACTAAAAACGCAAAATTCAAATAAAAAAATATTAATAACAACTAAAAATAATCCATAAATTTTAGAAAATTAAATTACTTCCCACCCTATTCCCCTATAAACCCACAACCCACTACGGAACTAAAAACGCAAAATTCAAATAAAATAAAATTAATAACTACTAACATTTTAACACATATGATAAAAATACAAACAATTCTTATACGAAAAAACATACATCACATACATATAAAATATATACTAAAATACATAACATTAATAAAAAATCGATATGTTTAACAACTATATTTTTGCAAACGATATTAAACACTTCGATATTTTAAACATCGATATTACTTACCCAAAATCGATATTCTTGACCACAATATTTTGTCTGTCGATATTTCTGACCCACGATATTTTTACCTCGATATTTGTGCAAGTCGATATTTTTTCATCGATATTGTGTCTCTGCACCCCTGGGACATACTGTGTCAGGGTTCTTACTGCTAGAATTGACAGTGTGAGGAGCTTGGGGCACGTGGACTGATTGCTTAAGGTCGTAGGGCTTGGATACGCAGTGTGAGGTGCTTAAAAATCTACACAACCACCGTGAGGAACTCGGGAACATGAACAGGTACTGTAATGGGTTTTGCAGACCATAGACACGAGTGTGAGGAGTGTGATGCCCAGATACATACTGAGTGTGAAGCCCACAGACATGTGAGGAGCTTGGATTTCATAGACAGGTGGCGTGAGTAGCACCGGGGACATATATAGACAGTGAAATGTAGTTTCTGCTCTCATGAAGGACTGTAGCATCCAGCACCCTCACCCTGCCACCTTTCATGCCCAGTAGAGTCCAAGCGCCCGCAGCCAATTCACCTATAGTGTGCACTGTTTCAAAAAATCTATATAGACCCTCCACTAGGTTTGACATGCTACCCATGCATGCAAGTGCTTCAGCACTCCATAAAGCAGTTGTAAACGCTATATAAATGTTACACTCCGTGCTTTAAATGGGCAGGTACTGTTCGGTACTGAGTACCTGCACTTCTTTAATTTGAAAGGGAGAGCACCTGCACTTCTCAGCACTGCTGCAATATAATTAATGGGAAAGTACTGGCACTTCTCAGGAGCAAACAAGCACTCTCAATAGGGAGTACCTGCACTTCTATATTTCCATTTAAAGCACTGGTTACAATATGCGTTCTAACCCCTCTATTGGGGTAAACCAGTGACGTATTAAGGTTCTATTGGCCCCGTTGCCACAGTCTGATAGAAATATATAGCTTTCATTGGGGCACAGGGCGTCCTTCAAAGCTCTGCACCATGGCCCTACTGCACCTGCTGCACTATTGATATCTACAGTGACAGCACTAATCAGTAAAGGCTGCATACGAATATTAACTCAAGCAAACAAATTATAGCGGAAAATACTCGGTTTTGTTGTTGCCTTTGTCGCGTGCTTAGAGGTCGTCTCACCAAGGTCACAACATGGCCGACGCCCCTTCCGCGACCCGGTTTCACCGGCATTGACCTCAGCACTGATTTGTCCCCTTGTGCAATAACTATAAAGCCCTGTGAAACGACTGCTCGCCCCATAGACCCGGCAGGCAGTGTACACAAAAGGCGGGCCTTGCCCTAAGGGCAGCGCGAGAGACAAAGGGACGCTAAACACATTGGCAGCGTTGGGAGCCCTTGGCCCGACACCCCGCATTCCGTGTGCGGCTTCCATGGGCAGAGATAAAAAGAGGGCTTCAGTCCGGAACTTGGGCTCGGTACAGTAATGCCATATTATGCTTAGATGGCACGGCTTGCAGTTGGGAATGTAAAATGTTGTTTCAGTGGGTTTCATCCTCATAAAGGTCGGGTTTGTCTTTTGGCGCCATTCTTTGGGCTTCTAAGCCATACATTTCTATACATAACAGCGCCACTCATCATTTGTGCACCCTTTATATAAACTGAGCTACCTCACAACACAGATAACATTTTTTACAAGCCTTAAATAATGCAGTCTACATTAACCCGAGGCTAAATACATCTGATAATCTTGAAACCTGTGACCTTTAGGTTACAGGCACTCGCAGCCTCTGCTTCTTTTCTTATAGGGCATTGAACCTACCCTGTCTTAAATTAGCTCAAACTTTATTTTCTTGTTTATTCTGCTGTAATTATTTATGCTAACACAACCATGAGGTCCCTGCAGAGTTAGGAGGTAGGATGGAGGAGACCTCATTTAGTAGAGTGCACAGTCAAATACCCCGTCGCTCTGACCGTGTCACCATACTCTGGATTTAAAGATGTCTGCTGTCCCAGGCGACATCTCTTACATTGGCAGGAACTGTCATCACAGTCGTTCTTGTCAATCTACTGAAAGTGTGCTGTGTGGCTCCATCAACATGACAGTGCCGACCAGTATCTTTTTTTATTTTCAAAAACAAAAATCCAAAGCAGGATTTTCTTTTTGAAAATAAAAAAAACAACGACACCCTACCCATGGGATTATTCTCCCGTGGCCTGGAAGCAATTGAAACGTTTTTACTTTCACTTAACACCACGTTTTGGATGGCAATGTGTGAAAGCAAAATTTGGCCATTTGTATAGCCCACTCTAAATGGGCGGGAGGACACATGGCCAAACCTCTAATGGCCCTTACTCGTTCGGGCCGTCGGAGGAGTATGTCCGTCACGGAGACGGAGTAGTCTCCATCACTGACATACTTAAGTTCTGCTCGACTCTAAATATGGAGGGTGGTATTTCATTTTGGTGGAAACCGTACTCCCTCGCCGTTGCAACAGAGTACCCTCTCCGCCAAACTTTAAATCAGGCCCTTAGTGTAGTAGCTTGCTGGGCAGGAATAATGAAGCTGACTATACCAAAGGAACCCCGAGGCCTATGCAAACAGGTATCTGTTCAGGGCTTCCTTGAATCTTAGGAAGTCAGCTTTAAGGCGGACAGGTAGAATGACAGAGTTCCAGGGGATGGAGCTTTGCATGCAGAACTTTGTGCCACAAAAATGTTTGTATCTCTCCTGTGGCAGGATGAGCATGTTTTGTGTAACCGATCTTAGACGTTTAGTCGACATCGCGTTCTTAGGGTACACTTCAATCTTCATCTGTCATCAAATAAATTTTAATCTAGAGTCTTGGACCTCATTATGAATGGCTTGGTGGTGAAAATTTGACCAACTATGGGGAACAATATGAGGAAATTATCTTGAAACCGCCCCAATTTTTCATGCTTCCAGGTGTTACCCTCAAGATGGCCCAGTACATGTATGGTGATACCTTGTGGTATCAGAAATACTGCACCCAGTGAGACAGGTTTTACTTTCCCAGGCCCTAGAACGGTAAGAAAAGAAAATGATTGGTTTCTGCTCAATACATTTAACAAAACGTCCCACATCCAGTGCTTAATTTGAGCCGGTGGTTGAAGTTGGGGCCACCAGGACTCATTATAGGGAACCAGTACTTATTTTTCCTCAACAGGCTTTAAGAGCAAGAGAACGAAAAACTCAAAAGGGGGAAAGAAGAATTAAGAGAAAGGCGGAAAAACTGAGACACAGGAAGAAAGAGTGAAATAAAGAATCAGGGAGTGAGTGGTGGTGGATTTAAGAGGCATAAGGTGGAATCATGACTATGCAGTTGGTATCCAGCACCCTGATCTTTGACTGCAATGGCCATGGGTTTCTGAGCAAAAGTTTGGGCCCGGCACTTATTCTATTACAAATTAAGCACAGCCCACACATAACCTAGCGTCATGAAGGGGACAGCTCCGGGGACACAACAGAGCTATCATTGTCTTGTCTGTCATCGCGTATTCCTAACCCTACTTTAAACACACAAAAGGCCGTAGTCTCAGTCTGACCACAACCTCAGGTCTGCACTGCTTAAGCAAATCATGCACACCACTTTCCCAGACACTAAACACAAGCATACCATTCCAACACCTCATACACTTACGGCCTCATTTACGAGTTTTTGACGCAGGGCAGCGCAGCAAGTCACTTTGCTGTGCTGCCCTGCGTCAAAAGGAAAAGGCAGGAATGCACCGTATTTATGATATACGGCACATTCCTGTCCTTTCTCAGGGCCTCATTTACGAGACCCCTAGTGGCAATTTTGTACCGCCAGATCGTCACTTTTTTGATGCTCCGGTTGCGCAATGTGCCGCAGCCTATTTACAAGGACACGCAAAGCCACTTTACATGGCTTTTCATGGCCTTGTGAATATGTGCCCCTTTCATGCAGAACACTGCGTGAAAGGAGCGTTTCTTGGGTGTTACTGTGGGTTTTCTCACACAAGACCCTTGGAATCTGAAGCATTCCCAGATTTACGAGTTATCGTAAACCTGGGAATGCGTCAGATTCTAACGCCACCCCAGGTGTGGCGTTAGGGAGGCGCAATAAGGAGAAATATCCTTATTTCTCCTCGTTTTTTCCTCTTTCTACGTGTGCTGCATTCTGCAGTGCACATAGAAAGAGGACAACACCTCTCAAGATTGTCTTTGTACAAGAAGGTGTCCCTTCCTGCACAAAAACAACCACCCCTACAACACAGACATTCTTGCACCATGGTGCAAGGGTGCCTGCGTTGGCGCATGGCAGCCCATTGTGCGACAGCGCAGGGGAAAAGGACAGGAATGCGCTGTATCTCAGAGATACAGTGCATTCTTACCCTTTTCTTTTTATGCAGGACAGCGCAGCAAGCTTCCTTGCGGCGCTGCCTGCGCCAAAACCTCATAAATGAGGCCCTCAGTGCGCTGGTGCTGTTTTGACTGCCTTGCATCAATGCAGGCACCCTGGTACCAGGGTGCAAGGGTGTTTGTGTTGTTGGCAGCATTGTTTTTGTCCAGGAAGTGATACCTTCCTGCACAAAAACAATCCACAGAGGTGTTTTCCTCTTTCTATGTGTGCTGCAGGATTCAGCATACAAAAAGAAAAAAACGAGAAGAAATAAACATATTTCTCCTCGTTACGCCTACCCTGATTAGACGTACAGTTTTTACGCATTCCCAGGTTTATAGATCCTTGTAAATCTGGAAATGCATCAAAACCCATGGGTGTTGCATGGGAACACCCACCACAACTCTGGAACGCCTCCCTGACGCAGTGAAAGGCAACACAGCGACTTGCGCTGCATTGCCTTACACCATATCTGCGAGGCCATGAAAAGCCACGCAGCGTGGACTTGTAGATATGGGCCTGCACTCTGCACCGCTGAAGCATCAAAAAAAGTGACGCACCGGCGGCGCAAGGGGCTTGCAAATAAGCCCCTTAGTATCTTCTTAGCAAATACACAATTCTTTTGTGACTTTTGATCTTGGTGGTAGTTCTGACGCACGGTAGAAAAGAAGAAAAAAAATTGTGTCCACAAATCTCACCATGTGAGTCGCTCGGTAGCCCAAGGGGAACAACACTTAACACTGAAAACAATGGGACTCAACTGCCAATTTGGAGAGCGAGTCAATTATTTAAGTAGACTAGCAGAAACGGTTTCTATGTTATTTGCTTTTCTATAGCACTGAAGTAACCATGGGGACGGCTCTACAGCACCTTCTGTTTTTCTGACTAGTTCTTGGGTTTCTGTATTAGACGGGAGTCCGGTTCTGCTGGTGGGGTGTGCTAACAGCAGCGCGTGTGATTGGGTTCTGTGTTAGGTGAATGTGACATCAATGAGTTGTGAGTGAATGTTCTTGGAGTTTGACGGCGGGCCCTTGGACTGAGAGCTCTGACTGGTCCGGTGCATGGGGACCTCCCACCATGTACTTTGAGAAGGGGGAGGGCGCAAGTTTCGTTAGGCCACTGGTGCCCAAAGCTCTGCTCTGAAACCCGTGGACAATGCTTTTAAATGTCTGCGTACCGAATACCGAAACTGCGTAGTCTTCAATCGACCTTTTGGCTCTTCCATCAACTATCAGACACTCCCTGCCCCTTTCTCTCACTCCTGCAGGTTCCTGCTTTCTCCATTTGCGACGTTTTTTCCACCTTTTCTCTTCCTGCTTGTTTTCTGTGTCCGTGTTTTTCCCTCTCTTGATCGTGATCAATGTCTGATGAGGAAAAATAAGTGCCGGTCCCCAAAAATGAGTGCCGGTGGGCTACACAGGCAAGCACCGGCTCAAATTAAGCACTGCCCATTGCTCAGCACATGCATGTGTGCGAGATGATCGGCGGTAACAAATACTTTGAAAAATAAAAATCACCTTGCTCACATTCACAAACGTAGTTGTCGCTTCATGCAAATGTTTATTCTGAAAGCTTTTTTCCTGTTTGTTCAAAAATATTTGTTTCTTGGTTTCCTTCATGTGTGTCAAATGGATATAAATAGCCAGCACGTGTCAGTTTTTTGGGCAGCGGCTGTCACGCCAGTTGTTTTCACACCACATCAGAAACACACAACCAATGAAAAGTTAATCCCTAAGCGCTCAGTAGCAGCTGCCACAGATAACATACAAAGGCACTGTTGCCTCGCAAACTGTATTTTACCCGAAAGAGAAGACAGTTGAAACCATTTTGCTGGATTGTATTGTAAATGCATTTATATAGCGCATATTACCCCAGGCAAGGCCTTGAGGAGCTTTACAGAGAGTAGCACACTACTTTGAACCCAAGGTTAGTGGTCAATCTAGTGATTAATGTTGATTATTTGGATTAGCCATGTGCTCTCAAGATAAAACCAAGGGCCATGTTTCCAAGGAAGTAACGCAGCACAGTGCCGCAAGCCATTTGGCTGAGCTGCCCTGCATTACTTCCGAAGCAAAGGGATATGTCATATTTACAACAATATGACATACCCTGAGCTCTCCCCTGGCGCACAATTGGATGCCATGCGCCATCGCAGGCACCCTTGCACCATGGTGCAAGAGTGCCTGCGTTGCGAGGAGGATTTGCTTTTGTGCCGGAAGGGGCACCTTCCGGCACAAAAACAATCACAAGAGGTGTTTTCCTCTTTCTATGTGTGCTGCAGAATGATAGAAAGAGGAAAAAACAGGGAGAAATAAAAGTATTTCTCTTCGATGCGCCTCCTTACACCTCCCCTGGGGAGGCGTAGGATTCTGATGCATTCCCAGGTTTACGAAACGTTGTAAATCTAAGAATGCAGCAGAATCTATGGGTGTTGCATGGGAACACCCACAGCAACACTAATGGAACGCCCCTTTCAGGAAAATTGCTGCGTGAAAAGGGGCCGTATTTACAAGGACACGAAAAACCGCGCTGCCGGCACGTCACAAAAAGTGACCCACTGGCGGCTCAAGGGGCTTGTAAATATGCCCTAAATCCATGCATTAGCAGATATAGAGGTCCACACTAATGTTTTGAAAGCACTGAAAACAACCTACTTATTTTCACTTTTTAGCTGAATTTAGTTTCATGGGAAATTTAAACCAAGGTTTTCTGGTTTCGAGGTCTGCAATTAAACCACAAAAGTCAATGTAAACCTAAATTCATCTGGAAGACATACGCCTCTACATAGGCATTCAGACATCACAGCCAGTTTCATTCTGTTTGGAAGACATTGGTGTATTGCTAACATGCCTCATGGCAATGTATTGTGTAGTACCTCACACCCTCACACCCTCAGAGACGGTGCCTAGGCACCTCTGATTGTTTGACTAAGAGCCTACACCATTACATGTGCATGATTGATACAGTGTGTGTTTGAGCATACAGTGGCGTGAGCACGAACAGTTAGTTTTGGTGTTGTACGTGAGGCTCAGAGAGGTTCCGCTAAAGTGCCATAGCAAACTTGAGGCTGCATTTAAGCATAGAGTAAAGGAGAAAGTTGTGTAAAAGTTAAGAGCCCCCTTTGGGTACAATCTTCAAGTAAAAGGCTACTCAGCCAGGAGCGGCCCATGCAGGTAAGAGCGGTGGGGCCGGGTTGGGGGGGGGATTCGACAGACGACCACGAGGGAAAATTAAATGAATAATTAATTTCCCCTCGTCGACGTCTGTCGAAATCCACCCCACCTGGCCCCGCCGCTCTTACCTGCACGGGCCGCAGCTGTACTCAACATGAGAGCGGTCCCCAGGTATTTGTTCTTTAGAAAGAAAAATCAGGACATGATGATTTACTTAATTCTGTTCATAGCCTTTTCCTCTGAAGAAGCTCCAGGACGCCCTTGTAGGGTATTAGTTGTGCAATACAAATACTAAATGAATGAATGAATTAATTAATTAATTATTTCATTCATTCACTTAGTTCTTCTGCAGGAATTGCAGAGAATGAGTTTATAGTGGGCTCTACATGGGAATCCTTTCTGTGTCAAGCATGAGGTTCAGAGCCGTGTCATGAAGCTGGAGTGGTGGGTCATACAGGGGACCTTCCTAAGAGTCGTGCTGGCAATGCTGATGTAACCCTACTACAACCAGTGCTTGTGTCAGCATCAAAACATAGCTCACTGGTGTGGTGTTACCAACCAAGTGCAGATGTGTCACTGTTAGTCTTCTGTTTGTCGTGCAGCTGTTGATCTTTGTGGTATGCAGCGGGGTGGACAGCTCCAGTGGAACCTTGCCCGGGTTCGGCAGATGGACTCTCCTGTGGGTTCCATGTGGCTGGTCCAAGTTCTGAAGAGGTGGTTTACTTGAAACGAGTGAGAGGTAAGGGGAATATGAATGAGGTGCAGAATGACAGCGTTTCCGGATCCTTACTTCTGCTGGTGTCCTCATTCAACTTTCGGATCCCACAAGGTTACTGCCAGGAGCGGCCTATGCAGGTAAGAGCAGTGGGGTGGTGGGGCCGGGTTGGAGGGGGGGGGGGGGGTTCGACAGACGACCACAAGGGAAAATTCAATCTATAATTAATTTTCCCTCGTCGCCATCTGTCGAAATATCCCCCCCACCCCCCCCGCCCGGCCCCACCGCTCTTACCTGCACGGGCCACGGCAGGTTACTGCTCTTGCTTCCAGGTTTTTGGAATATCAGTGGTTGCTTCACCGGGTGAGGAGAGCAGGGTAATATAGAATTGGAGGTTGATGGAAAAGGAAGTGTGGGACGTCAGGTTTGTAGAGACAGGTAACATTGGAGTGTCATGGGCGACAGTCTTGAGTACCTACAGTGAGCTTCCGATAAGTACGTTTGTTTCTGGTCATAGAACATGTCGGCAGTTCCATCAGACCACGTCTGGAAGATGCAGCACAGAATTATAAATGATACCCTGCAATGGAGCGCCTTCAAGACGGGGCACATGTGGTGCCCCAATTTAATTATTAGGACCAGTCTAGCTGTTCTCTGCTGAACTGCCTCCTGGATTTACAGCAGTGTGTGGGGCGCCAATGTTTTGTGTGGTTTTTCAACAATAAGCCCCACATTTCGGACCTTGGAAACCGGTTCCCAATCTGACCACAAATTTTATGTTCAGTGGAAAGAGGTCTTGGACAGATTGGTATCACCAATGCTTTAACTTTCAGTTTGGGTCTGTTAAATGCCAGCAGTTCTAATACGTTATGCTGTGTTAAGTTACCTTGTGTTATGTAATAAGCATGTGTACAGCACTCTTCTTTTGTATGGCCCTCTAACGTTTTCCTAGTTTGTCTGCCTTTCACTGTCCCGTGATCAGGGCCAGACTGGGAACCCAAAGCAGCCCTGGAAACTTTGTCGAACCAGCCCCCTGTGGGGGTGCAAGTGTGAAGCACTGCTGCTTTTGTTACTGGGGACCGGTATTGTAGCACTGCTGCAAAACCGCCCCCCAGGAACAAAACCAACCCCCACCATTCCAGCCTCTTGCGGAAAAGCCCAATGCCCGCTACGACCAGTCCGGCCCTGCCCATGAGTCTTGTTGAACGGAGTCAAAGTAGTTTGACATCATTGGATTTGGTGTTAGATTATCTGTTTTCCAGTGTATTGCATATAGTTGGTTCATGTTGACTAATCGGCTGAACGTGATGCGGCAATCCTCTCAGAAGTTTTAGTAGCACAGTATGTGTATGGGTCCATGACATAAAGGACTACTGTTTATCACTGCGGTGCACGTTACAGACAATCTTAGGAAGGATTTCTGAATATACTTCAAGTATAGTGTCAGTCACTTCAGACTGGTGTCTGGGTTTATGAGAGTGTCTAATTACTGCTAGTGGCTCCACGGTCTATTAAAGATGAATGAAGACAAGGAAGATCCCCGGAGGAACCCCACACACAGTAGCAAGCTGGCCAATCACTTATTGGTGCCCATTCAGACTTTGTGACGTAGAGCTTGTATCTGCAGTGCCTGGCCATGCTGCACACTGGCACCAGAGTGGCTGCAACTGGGTGCCTTTCTGGGCCCTGCAACAGGCAGTGCCTGAGGTCCTGGCACCTGAACTGGGCCAGTCCAAGAGGAGAGGTGGGTGACAGTTCTTAAACGCCAGAATAGCAAAGTAATTAAACAGCAATAAACACTTTGTATAAATAAAAAAAATAAACAAGGCTGGGGTAAAAAATGTTCATGGAACCCTGAGAGCGAGAGAGTGAATGCAGTTATTTAATTACCACACCATAAGGTCTGGCTTTCTGTAGACGGACATTTATTATTTTAATTATTCCTGGTAGGACAGATTCTTCAAGCTACATGATAAGAATGCATGGATTTAAAGGTCGGACAACAGTCTCCATATGGACTTAATACCAAGCGTGAGATTAACATTACTAGTTGGAGTTCAGTCTTGCTATGGCACAAACACCAATGCCATTTGCTGGTGGCATCCTGGACCCCTTGCAATCCTTGCCAATTCTGCAAATCTCACCAAATTCAATATCATCCATTGTTGTTACCAGTGCTGGGGCATTTACTCTTTTGTTCTTGCTGGAGTTCAATCTTCACTTGATGGATCTTAGCTGGAGCTTCTGTGCCGCGCCTGGGAGCCTCGATGCTCAGGATGCCATCATGGGAGAGCGTGGCCTTCACCAGCAGGGGATCCACATCAACGGGCAGGATGTAGGTCCGGCTGAACTCTCTGGAGATGAAGCCATGTTGGTCGAGCTTCTGTGGGTGCTGAGCCGTCACCTCCAGCAGGTTGTCCACTGTACGGACTGCGATCTCATCGGGCATGAAATGGCACACATCAAGGAATACCTGGAACTTGTGGTCATTTTTGTTGATCTCTGAGAAACCTCGATCCTCCTGCTTCTTGATTCTGGGTCTGACATAATAGCCGTGATACAAAGTGGGAGCAAGAATGTCTTCAGGAGACAGACCTTAAAAGAGAAACAAATAATGCCATAATCATTAGTTAAAAACAGTCCCCAGAGCACAACATTCGAGTCATCGCATTCATTCTACACCACTAATATTAGCTTTTTGATAGCGGAGTAATGTGTCACACTAGAAATACATAACTATAAACATGCTACAACATCATCTAATTTAAAAAATAGGTAAATACAGAATGTAAGGCAAAAGCGAGAAGCACACTCATATATATGAGTTTAAAGTAAAGAAGTCTCATATGGGAAAATTATACCCATCAAAGGATAGTAAACAAACAGAGTTACAAAAACATTACAACACAGAAACTAGACATCACACAACATTAGACTTTTTCTGAGAATTCATCCTTTCTTTTCTTTTCTTGCAGTTTTAAAAACAGCAGGGACAAGGACACAGCCAACCCGTTTCGTTCATAAACATAGGGACTTTCTCAGGGCTTAAAGAAGTTTTTTTATTGTAGTATCCAAAGATTTGAGAAGGAGGTGACTAGACACTACCCCGTAATGTTCCAAAACGTGTCCCACATAAACTGTATTTTAAGTAAAAAATTAAGCTTTTCAAATAACAATGACATCAAAATTCAATCCGATCTCACGTATACAAATCAAGTCACATGTCCCGGCATAATTGTCATGCGAAGACTCTCGGTTCCTCAGCGTGCACTAGCAGTCGTGTAAATACAGAAGCTTTTCTGTGATACCATCATATGTAAATGATAGCAAAATACAAAAATGTTATAACATTATCAAATTTAAAGAAAGGCCAGACCAGAAGCTATGACAGAAAGGCATTTGCACAGTGGTTTGACCCTGACATTTTGTGCCATCATCTAAAGCCAGCCAAGCCGTATTACATCTCAGGGCACAGAAACTCGCTATCATCATGCCATTTAAACTACAGTTTTAGGGGGCGTGGCCAACTGCCAACAGAATAAGGAGTGTTGAACTTACCTCCAATAAATACATCATAATGTCTTGGTTCAATCAGTTAAGTGGATGTTGTGCGTTGCTGACCTGGGCTGCACTTGCCCATGGAGACAGGCCTGGTTATGAGCCGTGGTTCAAGCGCACAGATAGCACCTACGCGAAGGTTGACCACATCGTGTGATGTTCTATGTGGATGTCACACTTCGTGTGACATCAACATAGAAACACAGAAGAGGCACTAAGAAAATAAATAAAATGTAATTTTTTAAGACTAGCATCATACCTGTTAATTAAATTGCTTACTTATAACAGCTGCTATCTAGCCCTGCTTCGTAACACCTAAAAAAGTGCCTCTCACTGTTTTCAGTTTACCCTCTCAAAAAACCGGAACATGAGCCAATTTTACCGAAATCTGCTGGGACAACTGTTGAAACCTATGGGGCAAGAGTAGCTATTCCGGTTGGGAAACTCAGTAGGCAGTCTCCAGGCAGGAGAAGCTGTAAACAGGGAGGTCACGGAGCAGCCGTCCTGCTGGAACCTGAGATGGAGCCAGAGACCCTTGTATTTGGACTACACGCCATTTGAGAGCTATTCCAGTGAAGCAGTGCAAAGGAGAGCCCAGTCATCAGGGCACAGGAACTAGTCGCTGTGGGGCTTATTTACAAGACCCTTGAACTGCCAGTACGTCACTTTTTCCCATATTGAAAGTGACGCACCAGTGGCGCAGGAGGCTTGTAAATAAGCATCCGCTGCCGGTCCATTGGAGCTAAGGGGACACCCCCCCCCCCCACCTTTTGCCCCTCACGAACAGAGTCTGTCAGGCTGAACAAAGGTCAGTCTGACAGACACTGTTAATTTTCAGTTCATGCAGCCAGGAGCTAGACATGCGCATTTAGCGCAGGGTCCTGGCTGCATGAGCTGAACTTTGCTGGACTGAGGAAGTCACAGCTCCTGTGGGTGTGACCTCAGCTCAGCAAAGGTCCCTGAGGCCTTCACCTCAGTGACGAGGAGTAGCGTCACTGAATGCCTCGCACCTGGGCACTTCAGTTTTAAGCCCTGAAGGGCCCAGGGTCGAGTGTCAATCAGTGACACTTCATTACAGAGTGGGGTGGGGTCAGCAGTCTCACTGACCCCATCACACTCTGTGATGACGTTGGGACTGGAGCCTTTCCAAGGTCAGCCAACGAGGGAAGGCAGCAGTCTTAAGCCTCCTGGGAACTCTGAGGCAGAGCTTCAGGTAAGTGTGTGTGTGTTTTTTTTAATTGTTTGGTGCGTGTGTGCGTGTATGTATGAATGTTTGGTAATGAGTGGGCGGTTTGCGCCTGTTTGGATGCCTGATGGACATCCTGGTGGGGCACCATGCTAGTTATTTTATTTTTTTATATCAACTTACATTTATTTTGCCTGCACTTTTGGCGCTCAATTGGAAGATGATTTATGTTTCCCTCTCCTTTTTAAACTTACTGTAGCACAGAGTTTAACTGACACTGTTACAATATAGCTGCCTACAATTTGAGTGCTTGCCTGGTGGTGATTTGTTATTGTTTCTTTCACAAACAAACAATAAAATGCATAGCAAAACTGAGAGGCTTGTTATTTTAAAAAAATCATCAATAAAAGGGACAAATCAGTGAATATTTTACATTTTAAAATACTTATTGTAAGCATACAGCAGCCACGTTTCAGTGGCTGCATGTTTTTGTAATTTCATTTTGTGGACTCTGCTGCATTAAATGAAAACAAAACAATTACCCATTGAACCATCTTATGAAGGACAGATCTATTGGCTTTACCAATGCTTACTCAAACTTGTTGCCATGTTTCATTATTCTGAATAGATGAAAAATGACAGGGTATACATGTATAGGTAAAATAACAAACATTATTGTATTGTGTAAAGTTCCATATGTACATGTATGGATAGATAGGTCGAAATTCAGACTTTCAGGAGTTGCTCTACGTAAAACTAATTTATTTGTGTATTTGGGCCTCACCATGGTCTCGTATGCAGATGATACACAGCTGGTGGTGGCCCTTTCCGATGGTTCCACTCAGGATGCTTCTAGGTTTAGGAGCGGCCTGGCCGCCGTTGCAGAGTGGATGACCTTAAACTGTCTCCAGTTGAACGCTACTAAAACAGAGGTACTGTTGGTGGGGAAGGACAGGAGCCTCTGGAGTGAGCAATGGTGGCCTAACGTACTTGGTAGTACCCCCACCCCTAAGTTGGTGGTCAAGAACCTGGGGGTATGGATGGATTCTACCCTTAGCTTTCAAGAGCATACCAAAAAAGTTGCGGGTACTTGCTTTGGCCTCCTGCGGGGACTTAGGCCTCTGTTGAGGTTCTTTGATCCACCTACGCGCCAGCTGATTGTTAATCAGCCATTCTATCCAGACTAGACTATGCTAGTTCGCTCCTTTTGGGGGCTAATCAGGCTGAGGTAATGCGACTGCAACGTGTTCAAAACGCTGCCGCCAGAGCCCTGTTAGGGCTCCCACGCAACTGTCCCTCTACTGGTGCCATCCGGAGGTTACACTGGCTTCCAGTGGCCAAGCGGATCCAATTTAAGGCTCTCTGCTTATCTTTTAAGATCTTGAAACTTGCTTCGCCCAGCCTCCTGGCTAACTTACTAGCCCCGTACGCCCCCACTCGCCAGCTGCGCTCCCTGGGGCAGCATTTGGTAACTGTCCCCCGTGTGAAGCGCCTTCGGGCCGGGGGTCGATCCTTCCGTTATTTGGCTGCCAAGCTATGGAATTCTTTGCCTCCTCAGACCCGCAGCCTGGATCGCATGCTGGACTTTAGGAAAGCAATCAAAACTTTCATCTTTCCCTCTGCTTAGTCCTTCTTTTCCTTCTGCATATTCCTTACGCCTACCTGTTCTGTTCTTAGCCCTGTTCCTTCTGACGCTGGCAGCGCCGGGACGCCTCTTTGCTGGGGCAGCTGTGCGCTATATAAACTCAGATAACATAACATATATAATAAATCTATTTTTTATCTATTTTTTATTTTTATATTTTCCTCAATATTTCAATCACGAAGCACTTATAGATGCAATTGCTATGATTATATTTATATATTGTGATAGATAGATAAATAAAATAAACAGAGACCCATAAGCAACTAATCAAATAACTTATATGAAAACCATGCACTGACCTATATATATATATATATATATATATATATATATATATATATATATATATATATATATATAATATATATATATATTGAGCATAAAATTATACCATAAGTTATATATATATTTGTTAAGCAGATCCAAATAATATCTATTTATTTGTAAACCATAAGAAATATATATTTGTACAAAGGAAATGCACATATCTAAATACTCACATATAATCATAGTATATATATTTACATGCACAGGCAGATGTTGTACATTTGTGCCAGAGTGTGGTGGTCATGTAGGATAGAGCCAACTCCTGAGTAGTCTTCTGAAGATAAGATAGTTACCCATGTTTGTGGGTAATGAATTCCATAGTTTGACTGCTTGTACAGAGAAAGATGTACCACCCATGGTTTGTTTCTTGTATGGTGGGGTTTTGTGGCGAGGTGCTAATCTTGAGTGGAGGTTCCTTTGCTGCATGTGTTTGGTAATTTTATTCCTGATGAAAAGTGGTCCTGTTCCTTGTATAGCTTTGTGAGTGAGGCAAAGTCACTTGAAGGTGGATCTTCTGGCAACCGGTAACCAATGTAGGGCTCTCAAGGGAGGGGAGATGTGGGAGGTCCGTTGAAATGTGTCTGTTGTATACTGTAGCATGGTATTAACCAGTGAAATGTGGTGTTGTCAGTATTGTGATAACCAGCTGTAAGACATATCTGATGTGTGTGCGTGTTGTGTTTTGAGGCACTTCTCTAGGACAGTTTTGTAGTCCCACTTGCGAAATAATTAAAGAATAGGTGGGCATTCATTATCAGGATGGAGAGGGCCATGGTTTGCAGTGGCAGGACGTAATGTTAGGATGGACCCTGTCAGGATGGATAATGTCAGGGCGTGCTGTGTCAGAGTATCTAGTGTCACGAAGGTGTGTGCAGTACCAAGGACTGCCAACAGGCAGTACACTGAGAAAACTGCAGAATGCGGCCTGCAGCTCAGTGATCAAGAAATAGCCAGTAGCAGATTGAATGTTGCACTGTGAGAATTGGTTGGGGAAACGGCCACATAGGGTGAAAGGAGTGGTATAGGCATGCAATGCCAACCCTCCTCCCCACCCCGCAGTTCCAAATCGTCACCCAGAAGTGGTATGTGAGATTTTTTTAAAACACCGTAGCCATTTTCTAAATGGGAACCGAAAGATGGAATTGCCCATTTCAGAACTATGGAAAAGCTCTCTCCCCCCAAAAAAGTCTAAGTGAATTTGACATGGAATGACTGGGACTTTATGTGCCATTATTAAGCCAGGGCAGGCCCAAGTCATAAAACTCAAAGATCAATATTTTCAGAAGCTAATGAACCACAAGCTGACTATGTTTGCCAATTTCCTCTATCTGTTGCAGCACCATGACTGATACTTATAGCCTCAGTCAATAACTTTTTCCATCAGAAATAGGGGTGGATTTTGGTTATCTACAACATTGGCGGTGCAAAATGTGCCTTATTCATCATGATGATGCCAGAGGTTTCATCTTCAAAGTGCCTGCCTATGTTATGCACTGTTGCCTAGCCACTGAATTGTGGTGTAGGATTTCCCCCATCGAATGTGATATTACCTGCTGGTGGGCGCCAGTAGGTAGTTATAGTTAAGACCTTGTTTCCATAGGAAAAGCGTTTTTTGACTTGCCTGTATCTTTGGAACCAGTTTACAAATCTTCCCAAAAATTTCCAAAAAAAGTGCCATAGTAAGTCTTGATGTGCATGGCAAGTTTCAGGGTGATCCGTCAAGCGGGGGCCGAGAAAACGAGGTCTAAAGAAAAGAGTGTTTTCCCATGTAGTCGAACCTACAGCCCTAACTGCTGGATGGAATTACAACAAATTTGCCAGGAGGATAGATGTTGTTACACAGATTGTGCTTTTTGTTACTTGATGCAAATCCGTTCAGTAGTTCTTGTGAAACTTAAATTGAAAAAGTTAGTGATATCTGTGTTCGGGGATATCTGGTGGCGACATTGTGGATAATCGCGAATGCGCTCGCCAACAGAAATGCTGTGATTGGATGGCCACATCCTGAACAGAAAGTTGCGGCCGCCTTTTTATTGATCGGGGAACAGTTCGCAGGGCTGAAACTTTCTGTGACAGCTGACATAAGGGGTCAGGGTGCCGGTACTCTGACCCCATGTTTGATAAATGGGGGTGTTAGTGACACAAGCTATGTAGCCCAAAATTTTTTTTTTAATCACACACGATATTCGCAACGATGTCGCGATCGTCAGTGCGGTCTTCTCGTGTACCATTGAGGGGACGTCGCGACTATTGACGTCATCACAAATATTGGTGAAAATATGAAAAAAAATCTATATATAAATACGCATACTTGCCAACAGTTTTATTTATACACTCACACACCCACTCCGAGATACACTACATACTGATGCACCCACTCACAGACTCACTCAGACACTGACACACCCACTCACAGATCCACTCAGACACTCAAACACCCACTAACATACCCAATCTGACACTTATGCACCCAGTCACAGACCCACTCAGAGACTCATTCACCCATTCACAGACCCACTCAGACACTCAAGCACCCAGTCACAGACCCAATAAGAGACTCAGGCACCAACTTACATACACTCTCAGAGACTCATGCACCCATTTCCATTCCCACACAGCGACTCGTGCACCCACTCACATACCCACTCAGGCACCCACTCACATACCCATTCTGACACTTATGCACTGTCACAGACCCACTCACAGACTCATTCGCCCACTCACAGACCCATTCGGACACTCACACACCCAGTCACAGACCCACTCAGAGACTCATGCACCCACTTACATACCCACCAGAGACTCATGCACCCACTTGCATACAAAAGTGTTGTGGGAGGCTGCAGCGCGAGCAGCAGCCCCCCAGAAATCATTTATTAAAAGTAACCCTGTGTTTTCTAGGGCATATATGTGGAAGTAAATCCACACTTGAAATACATATGTGCATTTATATGAGTTACTCCACTTTTGAATTCATGCATGTGTCTTAATATGAGGCTATTGTAATTGAAACAAAATCTTTATAATGTGTTCTAATGTGTTTTTCTGTCCTAAACTAAACTAGGCCTCAGTTAAGGACTCGACTCCGTCTTTATAATATGGCTGCCATTTCATTATGTTTGTGTGTTTATTTTTTCTCATTTTACACCACACGCAGCACAATGTACACTGTTTATTTTGTATGACATATTGCTCTCGAAGAACTTGCTGAAGGAAGCCGTTTTGCTACTTTTCAAGGCTCTTCCTACTAACACACTGCATTGCATTCATTCACAATTGTTTTCTGTTGTTTATGTAACTAGTTTATTCTGACACCTAAATATGACATTAGGGTCAGAAGGGGCGAACCACTATTCATACAATGAATTAGTGCTAAGATGGTAGGTGTTGGACTTTGCCTGTTTGCAGGGTCATCCCCAAACCTTTTACCTTCACCCTTCTGTTTTGCTGACTTTGTTTTTTGCTGGCTTTAGGAATCTACACAGTCTACCACTGCTAATCAGTGCAAAAGTGCTTGTGCTCTCTTTTTAGAACATGGTAGAATTGGCTTACCCCCAATTAGCATATTTAATTTACTTGTAAGCTCCTAGTAAAGTGGTACTACATGTGCCCAGGGCCTATAAATTCAATACTGCAGCACTGATTGTGACACCCACTTAAGTAGCCCGTTAAACATGTCTCAGGCCTGCCATTGCAGCCTGTGTGTGCAGTTTTTGAACTGCCATGTCGCCCCGACAAAATAAACCTTTTACCACGCCCACACCTTCCTTTTCAATACATATAAGTAAGGCTCCCTGTTTTCCGTTTTTACTGATTTTTACACATAAATACAGACAGAAAACCATTTATTTTCTTGTCAGTATTTATCTTTAAATGTGGATAAAAACGGAGATTGGGTGCTTTCTGAGTGATTCTAAATACACTTTGCCATGACTTCCAGTCCAATAACTGTGTGGATTGATAGGTAAGAGGATTAAAAAAGAAAGGAATTTTAGTAAAGAGGCTTAAACAGCAGTAGATATGCACAAGGCTGATACTGTAATGTGAATATTTTCGTATAAGTGCATTGATTTATGTTCTGCGGGTGTTCATACCACTGAAACCTGGCAGGCATTCAAGCATGACTGCATATTTATTGGTTAAATAAATGTGGAACTATACCAGTTTTGGCTTTATTTTTTTCACAAAACCCATAATAAATATGGATAAATACAGATAAAGTTGACAAAAAATAAATATGGATAAATACAGATGGAAATGTCAAAAAAATAAATACCATAAAACCGGGAACCCTACATATAAGTCACCCGTGGCGTAGGCCCTGAACAGCCCTGAGGGCAGGGTGCAGTGTATTTAAAAAGTTGGACATGTACTTTTAACTTTTACATGTCCAGGTAGGGAAAAACTATTACATTTGTTTTTCACTACTGTGAGGCCTACCTCTCCCATAGGATAACATTGAGTGACCTTATTACATTTAATAAGCTGTAACTTCCAATTGGGAACAGGTAGGCAGTTCGAGTTTGGTGTCTAAAGAATTGTAATTAAAAGCCCTCTTTAATGGTAAAGTCATATTTTTAGTCACAATTCTGAAAATGCCACTTTTAGAAAGTTGGCATTGTCTTGTCCTAACCATTTGGTGCCTGCATCCTGTTCCTGTGCCCAGCATGCACGCACTCTTTGATGAATTCGAAAAAAGGAATGAACAGCGCAAAAGGGAGTGCATCCCGTCATTATCTGATGTGTAGATTGTCTTGTCCTAACCATTTGGTGCCTGCATCCTGTTCCTGGCAGTTGGTCTTTGTGTATTGCTCCCAGACAGTGAGATAAAGGGAAGATGGGTGTTGGCAGGATGGACCACTCTGAGTTAATGAGGGGTGGAGCTGTCACCTACCACACTTGCACATCACAAAGGCTCTATCCGAGCACTCTCACAAAAGGTTTAACACTTGCCTTTTATGACACCAGACAAGCTGGGGCCAGGACACTGAGGAAGGAGATACTTGACACCTCAGGGTAGTGGAAACCTCTAGAAACTTCTTCCACTTCAAAGTGGGCATCCAGTATAAATATTAGACCCTTAGACCAAACTCTTCAGTACACTTTTGTACCTGTGGACTTTGCCAGGAAAAAGGATGTCTGTCCTGCTGAAAGAACTGCCACTGTGCTGGACTGCTGCTCTGTAGAACTGCTGCCCTGCTGTGCTGACCTGCTGCCCTGCCCTTGACTGAGTGAGAATGACTGGACCTGCATCTCTGAATGCAGGAAACCAGAGTGACTCTAAGGGCTAGTTGGCTGGCATCCGGTTCAGAAGGTTCAGAAGCCTAAGGGATATAACAGACTTCCAACACTCTTGACCACAGCATTTGAACTCTGCCATCTGTGAATCCTGCCCTCGAAAGTGGTGCCACCTCGGAACCCTTGGAAGTGGGCCTGTAGGTGCTCTGCCAGCCCATCTGTGGATCCAGCAGAACTGACGCATTTCCTCTGCAGCACGGCGTGCCTCCGACAGAACCGTTGCATCGCCTCTGCTGCCCGACACATCGCCGTTGGAATTGACACATCGCCTCTGCTATGCAGACTTTCCCGATGCAAGGATTTCTACAGCCTACATCATCCCATCAGAACTGCCGCTGCGGGATTCATGTCTACACAAGGACATCCCCCCACTCAATGCAGCCCATTGGAACTGCAGGTGTGCAACGCATCTCCACGCAAGGACACTGCCTAGCACAAAGCAGCCCATTGGAACCGCCGCTGCGCGACGCATCTCCACACAAGGACATCACCTTGCACTTTGCAGCTCCCCGGAACTGCCACTGCACAATGCCTCTCCTCACCCGAACCTTGCATTGCCTCTACTGCGCGACGCATCCTCGACGCAGGACTTAGCATCCTTTCGCAACCAGGATTAAGGTACTACGTACAGCAGGCCTAAGTAGGTCCCTGGACCTGGCTGGCACTCCATCGTGGTCAGCCTGCACTTGTGACTTTGTACCAGTCTGGCGCCACAGTTAGTGCTTTGGGCATTATTTTCACTTAAATCTTTAAAATTCCATATCTCCAGTTCTACTGATTGGATGGTTGTTGCTTTGGTCTTGATTTATTTATTACAATTTTCTCTATTTTTCTAAATTGGTGGGTGATTGTTTGTGTGTGTTGTTTTCACTGTTTGAAGTGCTGCGTAAATAATTTACACATTGCCTCCAAGTTAAGCCTGACTGGTATATGCCAAGCTACCAGAGGGTTGAGCACAGGTTAATTTGGGGTTTACTTGTGACTTCATCCTGACAAGAATTGTTGTCGCTGTTTGAGTAGGGTTTCAACCCCGTCAACCAGTAACCCATGTTTTTTGCAGTAGGGTTTATGACGTTTTAGTATATTGCAATACGATATGTTGAAATTATGATACTTTTGCTCACACCATGGAGACTTTGCAATTTCCATCATTTTTTATGCTGAAATTGACTATATAACCCCCCTGAATTTGGGGGTGAGCCAGACTGTTTCCTGAGCCTCTAGGGATGCTGCACAATTTTCTGTTGATTTACCGCACATTTGAGACTCAGACAAATGTTCCTGATTTTGTCTACTATGCGACCGAAAATTCGGTTTGCACATCTGGCCCTGAGAGCCTTCACGTACCTTCAATGAATTAATGAGACTGATGCTGCGTTTGTCTTTTTATATTTTCTGTATTGCACTTTCAAATGTCAATAAACTTTCATGTTCTTTTCAAACTTTCTGTTCTCAAACTCCCTTTTTGAGTCAATTCTTTCTTATTGATTTTTTTAAAATGCTATTTTGAATCTTATGTATAGAGACTTGAGATCAACACTGTCCCCGACCCTGCAACCACTATAATGAAGACATTCTAAGTGATAGCATATCTACATATACAGCGTGATCCCAGGAAAAGTTTATGGTGTTTCTAAGCAATCCCATAGCTGAAGCTTTTGTTCTTCAGCGAGGGCCGCAGGGCCCCCTTGTGGTTTGGTTCATGATTGCCTTATGTGGCCTGAGGAGTGCAACAAAAAAAAGACTAACACATTTTATATTGTTTGCAAATCCAATAGGTTTGCTTTGTTTATTAGTGTGGTCACCTTTAACAAAGCCAATAGGCTTGTCTTGTATAATGATGAGGTTACCATTTGACAAACCCAAGAGGATTGATATTATATAATGATATGGTGACCCCTTGACAAGCCAATAGGCTTGCCTTATATATGGGACCCACAGTGGGGTTGGGTGCATGCTAGTAAAATCATACTTTGCGTTAAAAAAATTCTTATATGTTCACTGAAAAAAGCAAACGTTAAAGTGATGTTATAGTTAGGTAAAAATGTCAGGTAACAAAAATACTAATGAGCTATATCTTGAGAAGATTTGCTATAGCTTCTGTACTGCTTAAGAATATATGCATTTGCAACATGCTTGGCTTCCTAATTGGACTTGCTTGTGTGGAGGGTGTGGACCTTCCATGAGGAGTTGTCCACAGTACAAAGGCTGTGCATAGTAGGGGCTTCACCACCTAAAAGTGTTTGAGAATCTGTAGGTAAAAGGTTGTGCACAGGGCAATGGCTTTGTGTAGTAGGGGTATAGCGACCTAATAGGGCATGGGTGTCTACAGTGAGTGGCCCCTCCATGAAGAGGTGTGCATAGGGTGAAGGTTCTGCATAGAAGGGGCTTGGCCACCAAATGGGGTTAGTGTTTCTAAAGGGAGAGAGATATATTGTAATTATTTTATGTAAGCACATATGTTTATGTAAATTAGGCTTTACATCATTTCGCACTATTTAGTACTTTTTTTTTACATATTTCAAAGGCTGTGATGGTTTGTAAATTGAACACAAGATTAGTGGAAGATGTCATCAGTGATGTCATCGATGTTGTCTTTTGCGATGTCTTCAGTGAAGTCATCAATTATGTCATTTAACAAGTACATGGTGGGGGTGAAAGTTATAGTTAGCTCAATGAACTAGAAGTGTTGAATTTCAGTGTTTTGGTTATAAATTGTTATTTTTTACAATATTGCATTACCTAACTATAACGTCACCTCAACCTTTGTTTTTATCAAAGAATTTTCAGTTTTTAGGTCTTTTAAATGTAAGCTAAAATCTTAATACCTTACCTAACTATAATTATTTATATTTTTTAAAAAGATCTTACTACTATACCTAACTGTAACGTTACTTTAACTTTTTTTTCGGTTAATTACTGTGTTTTTTATTTTATTTATTCAACTCCCTCACTGAACCCGGCTTTAGGCCCTGTGTGGTGTGGGGTTGGCTCTGAGACCTGGCTTGAGACCGGCCCAGCACCTAACCCTCTGCGGGTGGCCAACCCCTCACTGTGCACGGTGAAGGGTTAGCCACAGGACCTAGAGTAATTTGTAGCCTCTACGGTTGGTCCCTCTGGACCCCCATATGAGTTCCAGCGGGTCAGGGCATCCCTATGCTGCCCCCTCCCATATTTTTTATTTAAACAAGTTTATTTCACAGGGACCATGTCCCAGTGTCCTATAATGGCAGCATCAACATTTTTCTTCATGCTGTAGCCAACCAATAATATCGCTCGGTCCCACAGGACAGTACCGGTCTAGCAGTACTGAATTGAACGATGGGGGAAAAAGCACTCTCAGCCAATCAGATCACTCGATTTTTTTCATTTGCGGTTCTGCATTGGACTCCCGTGATACCAACTGTCCAGATACCTAATTTCTGAAAGATGATCCGTTCAGCCTTTTTTTCTGTATTGCTTCTCACAATTTCCTATAGGGATAAACATGGGAAAACAATGTATAGGACCCCCTCCCCTCTTTTGCTTGTCCCCCGCTTGACAGATCACCCCAAACTTTCCAGGAAGGGGCTGAGATGCAGGACTTTTTAAGGGAAAGTTTTGTGAAGATGTTTCAAACAGCGTCAAAGTTATTAGTAAAGCAAAAAATGCTTTTCCTATGGAAACCCTTACAAAACGTACAACTACACAGTGGTGACCATATATTGGGAACCTCCGACCAAGCTAAAGTAAACACTTTGGCTCCAGCCGGCGAAATCTGTCAAAATGCTCCCGCCAGCTGGAAGCGGAGGTTTTTATCTCTTTCCCTGCCCACAGATATGCGGGCAGGGAAAGAGACGAAACTATTGCTCCTGCACGCAGGGAGCTGCATTTCCAGCAGCTCCCTGCATGCAGCAGCAATGCCGACTCCCACATGAGGCAGGGACCGCAGGGTCTTTGAGCCTCCCACATGGTCCCCATCGTGCACATTGAGTGCCCTGGCAGGCTGTGTCCAGCAACTATGCTGGGCATGGTCCAAAGACCATTATGGTCTCAATAGAGCACACAAAGTAACCTTGAGTCCAGTGAGTTTCTATAACACTACATTTATAAATGCTTAAAATGTCTGATATTTCCGCTTTTTATTAGTCGTGCATTTATACACATGTTAATACTGCTTAATCTTTAACTTGTATGTCTATGATCATGTGAGCATTTAATAGGACTGCCTATGAGTATGCATAGTATATTTTCTATGTCTATAAGATACAGAGTATAAAGTTGTATTTAAAATGGTGCCCCACAGATTGAGAAAGGCTGTAGTACAGCCGAAACGCCTCTTTCTGTGTCACGGGGTTATGAAGGACCTGCCTTATTAAATGGATCTACTTCTCCAGCTTCTGTGGGCATGCTCTCTTCTTAGAGGGAGTTGGGAGAAAAGGTGTGATAGATAGATAGATATACAAATTTATTATAGGGGGAGGAGGGCCACGCAGCCCACCACCTGAGCCTATTATGGCCCTGGGGATCCAAGGCCATATATATGTTAAAGGGGAGGAGGGCTCTGTGCCCCCCCTCCCCAAGCCTTATTAGGTCCCAGGTACCCCATACCCCAGGGCCATTTTTTTTATTAAAACGGAGGGGAAACCACGTGGCCTCCCTCCACGAAGCTTATTAGACCCTGGAGTCCCCCAGGCCATTTTTTATAAAGGGGTGGAGGGCCACGTGATCCTCCCTCCCAAACCGTTTTCGGCGTCGGGGACCCCAATCCCGGGGCCCACATTAATTAATGGTGGGTGCCCTGGTGACCACCCAGGTCACCTACCATACACTCGTTAGGGGCTGCAGAGGGAGCCCCAAGGCCCTGTGGCACCAGCTGGTTCCCCGCATGCTGCAGTGCTCCCACCCGCAGGATGATGAAAAAATGAATGGGGAAAACACGTTTTGGGTCCCCCCACCTTTCTCGGACCATGCTTGATGGATCACCCTGAAACTTTCAATGCGTAAACTAGTCAAAAAGTAGCACTTTTTGGAAAGTTTCGTGGAGATTCATCAAATGGGATCAAAGTTATTAGTAACACAAGAAAGGCATTTTCTAAGGAAACACAATCCTAACATTAACTACCCAGTGGTGACCGCCACTGGTTAATAAGTTTAAAAAATTGGGTGTTTGGATAGCATTGCTGTACACAACATATTTTTGATCACCACCCAAATTTATAAAGTCAAATTTTTCCAGTACCCACATAAATGCAGGAAGTAAATATCAAATGCCTTGGTTGAATATATATTACGCTTCAATCACTGATTATGCATAGAAATCCTTGACATCTTTTATGAGGTCATATAATCAATGACAGGCATTTTAGCAAAAAAATCTTCACATGTATTATGATAATCACACAATAAAAATCTGGCGTAAACGAATGTGAAGCTGAAAGGCCTAGAATCAACGTCCCATGCGGTGTGACATCACACGATGAAGGGCAGTTGATGTGTCAAGACGTTCTTCCTATGTATTGTGACAGTACACACATGGGTGCATTTAGAGTAGCCTGTGTCACACAATCAAACACTGTAACTGCACAGGGTATATCGTACTTGCAAACAAACGTGCCTGGATGATATGTAATGAAAATAAGATATATTTTACGATCCGAAACTATTACTTTAATTCCAGAGTCCCTCCAAGCCTCTCTCCCTGCAGTTCCAAGTCAAAGGGAAATATCCTCGTTTTTTGCTTCTAATAAAACATTACGCTTCATGAGAAGCGCCCTAATATCTTCGGATACCTAAGATATATACAAATCAAATTAATGAATAAATTCATTCATTCATACATAGATAATTAACGCTTTTGAGAGGGCTGGGAGTAATAGCCATTGGGAAGGTACCAAGGAGTATTAAAAGGAGGGAGTTGTTGAAGTAATAAAGCGAGGTGCTTAGCGACTACATTAGACTGTATACATTTTGGAGTAATATGTAAACACGTCCTCTGCCCAGAATATAGTAAAGGCTGTAAAGGGTCACCACAGGTTTCCATTATTTCCCTGTATAATTATGCCGAGCCAGGCCCTGGGATCCTCTGACTTTTAAAACTTGGACTGTGCATGGGTGGGGGCGTATTGTTGTGTATATTATCCCACTGTTATCCTCAAATCAGTGGAACATAAATACAATTAACAATAGATTATCAATCTGTGCGGGTGTGTCATACCACTTTAATCCCCAGCTCAGTAGGGCATAATTCAATTCGACAATACTTCACTTAGCTCAAAGACTGTTATCCAGGACTCCAACACACAATCCTAATCTAATTCAACAAAGTGGTGATTGCGGACCTCACAAAGGGAAGTGTGGATGGAGGAGTGGAATAAAATTGCTATCAGCGAGAAGTCTGCTTCTTGGCCCTATCATATTTTCAGGCAACGGAACTGTTGGAAGGAAACAGAATTAAGACGCAGGCAAATGATCCGATTAGCCCAGGATTTGGCCAAGTGGAGAAGCCAGAACTGAATGTATGCCTCGTGCTCATATAATTAAAAGAACCAGGTACTAGAAGAACCCATTTCAAGCCCCCTCACGCGCACTTACCGTCCCCAAAGTTCTGCTCGTAAATCTTGCTGGGGTTGGCGAACTCATATTCCGCGCTCATGGGGTAGGCGTGAGGAACAGCCCTGTCCTCCATGACTTCGAGATTCGTCCGTGATTGAAGGAGAACAAACGATTTCCGAGTGAGGAGTCCACGCAGTATAATGTTTTTTCACCGGGCAAATTCCAAAGGGAGGGGAGGGAATGGCGAATTACCGACCGAAATAGACGGAATCAGACACTGCGACCTAGCCGGCTTACAGAGGGATGAAAGCAAGGCCCCTGCCGCATACCGGTCCAAAATATTCTTTGCTGCTGCAAACTCAACAGCAAGCAACGATTAGGACTCGCTTTTACTTTCTCTCGAAATAGAATGTTTCGATTCTAGATGTCTGTTTATTTCATGCTAAGCAAGAAAGGAGGCCTCAAGTTACAGAAGAAAGACTATCAGGAGCAGATGGGTGTAGTACAGGTACTGAGTGGGAGCGCAGGTGAAAAAGTTCATCGGGGGAGGGGTAGTTGTAAAGATGGAACAAGGCTTCTATTAGGCTTTTGTTGGTCCATTTGTGCTTAAAATTAAAGCAATGAATCGTTCAGGGTAATACACAGTATAACTTATCTCTAGGTGTACAGGAGCATTACGTCACTGAAGAGGTTAGAGTCACAGGGGCAGATTTACAAGAAAGTGACGCATCTGTAGAGATGCGTCACCTTCCCTGTGCCACCCTAAGAAACCCTTGCGCCACCATGGATGCGCCATATTTACAATACAGCGCACCAAGGCGCAAGGATTGACAGATGTGTCAGTAATTCTGATGCATCTGTTGGGGCAAAAGTCACGCATTGCTGGAGTCGTGTCGCAAGCACGACGCAACTCCAGCAATCCATTTTGAGGCCTATTTCCACTACACTGCGTCACTCCTTACGCCTGCTTGAAGCAGGTGTAAGGTTTTGACGCAGTGGCGTCCTAGAAGTGACGCAGTGAAATCTTGTGGATTTCACTGCGTCACTTTTACGAGGCTTTCCTGCGTGGGAACGCCCACCCTGGCTACATTATACCTGACGCAGGTATAAGTGACGCAGGGCTTTACAACGTGACACATCTCCCTAGATGCGTCACATTGTAAATTGGCAGCATTTTTTACGCCGCTGCTGCATCACAAAAGTGTCTCAACTGCGGTGCAAAAGTGTTGCAAGGGGCTTGTAAATCTGCCCCACATTGCACAGGGTAAGCACTTTATAAAGACATAGATCATCGGGGTGATTTATAAATACATTATCACTGTTGAGTGTGGTGAGGGGCCTTAACTCACAAGTGAGCCATGGGCCCCTCTACTCCCCCAATAACGATATGCTGTTTTGTTCATGTGCAAATGTATTTATGCCATAGCAGTGAAATAAACGTGGACCAATAATGCATTACTTAGAGCAACTGTACTAAGCAACACACATTCATACAATTGAAGTTTATTACAAAGCACAGCAAAATGACATGAAAAACACTTTTACAGTCTTACAGATTGTGTCTAACAACTACACACAGAGGGAAGCAACTCTCCGAATAATGTCAATATCTCCACTGTTATTTTGTTTCTTTGACAGAATGGCATGAAAAAAATTCAAAATGTTAAAAGATCGCCCAAAAATATCCACAACCTTACTGTCATGACCCTATATTTAAAAAGAAAAATACATATGATCGACAACAAAAATATTGTTGAAAAAATATATAAAATACAACAATATTAAAAACAATGAAACACAATATATGGCCACTACAGTAAAACTAATAAAGCCTAACAATAACTACGAAAACAATATGTTGAACCCAAAAGTATCTACATTATTTATAAAAATGTTTTAAATGACAAACATTATATTTCAATATATTAAAAAAGTATAAATAAAATATACATATATAATGAAAGATAAAACACTTATTAGTGTTTACCATAACTAGTAAAAAAAAAACTAAGTAAAACAACTTTCCAAACAACCAATTAAATTAAACTTTAAGATAGTTAACAAATAGAAACTCTCTCCTAATTTGAAAAAAAGCATAAAAAGGACACAGAAACATACAACTAAATACTTCAGAAAAAGCCACCATTGCAGGAAAGTGCTGCTCTGCCAGATAGAAGCCCCAGAGAAGATTGCACTTCAAAAATTCACTCACCAAGTAAGTAGCAGAAATAACTTAACATTACTGTAACTAAAAATAATCTAATAAATTAACTAAAACGAATAACTTAAACGATGCTACACATTTATATCTCCAAAATACCGGTACCTGCACCACAATAAGGCAAAACCAGAAAAAGCAAAAGAAAAATCAAGGCACAGAATTTTGAAAATCACAAGTCGAAGTTAGACACAGTCGAAAGTAAGTAATGTAATTGAATCACAAAATTAATGTTAAAATAAAAAAGTATATGTCCATAATTTAAAACTAAAATAAAACTAACAAAGACAAAAACAATTCGTAATTATATAACAACACAATTAATAATGCTCTTCCTCTCAACAGAACTGCACCAAACACTAACAGCCAAGAAAATATGAAGAAAACTGCCTTTCAAAAATAAATCAACAAACCAACAGCAGTATAAACAGTTAAATGTACATAAAAATGTTAAGCAGTACACTTATAATGTATTAACAACTGTTTAAATAGTCAATGTATTTTATTAAAATGAATATATGTTATTTATATTCTAAAACTCATAGGTAAAATGTTGGAAACAGCTACATATATCAAATTCCAGAAAGGAAATAATTTATTAAGTTATGGGGGATATACATATAGCAAGGGGAGCATAACCAGTGAAAATAAAACATTAAAAATGCACCACATATTACTGAAACACATGCTATAGCAGGATTACCACCCGAAATAACATAGTAGAAAATGTAGGGTAACAAATTCACTCCCCAAATTTTACAGAAATACAAGTAAGGAGTGTCCTACAGGACCTAAGGGAGGTCAGTACGAGTTCACAAGAGTCAACAGGAACAATACATAAAATATTATCCCAAATTTTCCTGAAATGCAACAGTCCAAATTCCTGCCATACCAAACTTCCTAGACCTCATAGAGCAGCTAGGAGAACACCAATACCACCCAGAAAATATGACGACATAGACCAGGGGTCTCCAACTTTTTCTGTAATAAGAGCTACTTCTAATCAATGGATACCTTCCTGAGTTACTAATAATATTAGTGTTGTAATAGTGACCGCATCAGTCAAGCTAACATTAGTAGCCACACCATTCAAGTTTACAAGCCATGATCACGTCAGTGCATCAGGCAGGGTAGCCAAAATAATATAAAAAAAGCTTTGTCAGTTTGGGGTACCTCTACATAGGTAAAACATTCCATGCTGTGATTCATACAAGTATAAAAAGTTAAAAATTTTAAGAAAGTGCATTCGAACATGTTCTAATCAATAATTTCCTTAGTTTAACATCGGCTATTAAAAGAAACTAGCAACTAACAAAACAGATATAGACGTCTGGGAATAATTATTAATACAACAAAACTGGGCACACCTGCATAATATTCAGCTTTCGTATCAAAGGTACATGAAAATCTTGTCTAGGTTTTTTGCAATATCTACAGAACATAATAAAGTGCATAATATCTTGGTGAGAGGAGCCATCATATCCACAGGGCAGGGTTGACTATTAGACTCAGTTGAGTTAACAATCCATAAAAAGCAGTGAAGCATATTAAATCTAATATGTGTTAATAGAAAGTGAAGGTATGCATTTAAAACAAACTCGAGGCACAGTTCCATGGAAGTTTTTGTCAGCAAAATAACATGTGCCCATACTGAGGGCTTAGTAAGCTCCATCTGTTCCCTCATAGGGCCTCTCCACCTAAATTAGTTGGTGCAAACCCACATTAAGTCAGACTTCATGATCTTATCTGGGTTGTCAAAAATCTCCCTTCTTCCTGATTCAGAGAGGTAGCTACTCTTGTACCTTAACCATGGAATAGAGTGACATGTATCTTTGGGAGAGACAATCTTTCAGAGCCAGCCTATTTAACCTATATTCTGGTCTGGTTCAGCTAGTGATCCACCTGATAAGGGGGTGCAGACCAATGATGTCATTCAAGTAGGGGAGACCTAACTCTTGATGGGCTATATAGGAAGGCGTGCACTGTGGGACACCCAGCAATCTTCTACAGAATTGATCTTCATTTGCGTGTAGAGAGGCAACTCCCGCATAGGCCTCTACATCTCCTCCTTGCATGGCAACTGAAACACATGTGGCCTGTTACAGTTTCGTCATTACCCCTGTGGGTTTCTTGCCCAATCTAGTGTCAAAGTAAAAAATGGCTGCAATTGTCCTCATCAAGGTGATTCTCTTATTCATCAAGAAGGGAGACCATGTGCAGACACAATCAAAAATAACTTCAAGCCATGAGAAGAATGAAATCCTCTCCAAGACATAGCCATTCGCTGAGAACTGCCTGTATTTCATGGATTTAGGACACATTGTCATCACAATTGACTTACTATAATTAATGAATAAATCTAAGTCTTCCATGAAAGCAATACATGATTCTATTAACTGCTGTAATCCCAGCGCTGGCCTTGACAACGGGTCTGCGTTATCTGCATATAATAAGGTGGGTATGGGGCTTGACCTCACCCACAGGAGGTCAACATTCATCAACAATAGGGAACTTTCCAGCTTATTAATATATATAAAAAGAAATGAGGCCAAAATGCAAACCTGGAGCCCTCCCTGCCTAACCTTAAATGGCTTTGTGCAAGAACCATCATTATTATATTGCACCGTAGAAGACATATCAAGATGCAGGTCACTTAAAGAATACACAATAGATAACATGAGTGCCCTGAGCTTGGCCCTATTCACTCTGTCAAAAGCAGAGATGAGGTCCATGACCTCCTACACATGTATTTGCTTGTGATCAAATGCAAGTTCAGCCATTGATCATTGATGCTGAGACCAAATCTAAAGCTGAACTGCAGATCGGAGAGAATGTCATTCTCCTCTGCCCAGGTTGAGAGCCGTTCGAGAATCACCCTCCCCACAACCTTCACAACTGCGTCTATTAATTAAATGGGAAGATAGAAATGGGGGCCAGGCCTTTTTGAAAATGGGAACTATAATCAAGGGTGATCAAGACTTAGGTGGGCGCTCCACAACCCTGGCATTAATGCTATGCACGAATATAGGGATCCAAAATTCAGGGTCACTCAAAAAAAGATCAACCGGGCTCCCATCTAGGCCTGGGGCCTTGTTGCTAGAAAGAGCCAAATTGCATTTTTTACCTCCTCTAGACCCACAGACAAGGTGGAAACACCAGCTGTGGTTAGAGTCTTATCAAGCAAGGCCTCATAACCTATGTCATATATCCCTTCCAAATGATTTATCAATGACTCTTGGGAAACGCGAGAGGCAACTGTGCCTTAATCTGTGTTGTTAAAGAAAGGTGATTAACAACCTTCCAAAACACTGAGCTGTTTTTTAGTGTGGAAACTGAAAGTAATTCCTGCAAAAGCTCTTCCTTAATTTCTTTTTTCCTTCTAAAAATCTGCGCTTTATAGTTCCTTCTACAGCTAGTGATCAGATTTGTTTCCCTTGCAGAGGGTTCTGTGCGCCCTGGAGCAACTTTTATCAAACCATCTCTGTATTATCTTGGGTCCAGCAGGAATAGGGAGCATGAGCAAGGAGTGGACCACCTTTGCAAGTTAAAAAAAGGCCACTGAAACCTCCAATGGGTTGTCTGAGCCCCTCCTGCAGAGATCTAGTTCCAAGGCACAAATCCCATACAAATGAACAAGGAAGGCTTCCAGGACCACTTTCGACCACCCTAATCTTCTCTCTTGATCACCCAATAATATGTCTAAGGTATTGGACTTACAGACAACTTTTCCAGTGAGAGAAGCCACCTCAACAACAAGGAAATAAGATTGTGGTCACTAAAATCCATAGTATGTACCATAATATCCTCTAAATTACTAAACAGATTAAATGAAACCAATATAGAACCGACCAGGGTCGAACAACCCCTACCCAGGAAAGTTGGGGGAAGAGATTTTGGTCCCTGTGAATCAAGCTCTTCATAGGAACATGGCAAATTAAATTCACAGATAAAAATATTTAAGAGGCCCCCCAAACTTGAATGTTCTAAATGAAACTTGTCAGCATGAGTAGACAAAAGCTGGGGGACAAAGAGGTGACAATGGCCCAAGCATGGATGTAAATTAAAGTCGCCCATCAATATTGTCCAACAATAAGAAAAATGTCTAACTCGTTGATTCCCTAAAAACTTGAGCAGGATGCCCACATGTTCTGAAGAAGAGGTGCAGGTCTCGCTTGCTTGGAAATGCATAGCGACTGCCTGCAAAATGGGCACCCTAATCTGAAGATGCTAAAGTTATCAATACCAATAATCCACCTTTGGGCCTCTCTGCAGACGAGTGAGTTGCAGAAACAAAAAAAGGTTTGTAAAACCCCAAAGCAAAAGAATCACTAGTGTCCCATGTTTCTTGGAGGGCAATGATGTCTTAGCTAGAGGTCAAATGTAGCCACTCTGGGTCTGCCTTTTATTTTAACTTCAGCCCGCAGTGTTCCAGCATAAAAATGTAAGCCAAGGTTATCTAAATTGGAGTGAGAGTTAAAATAATTGGAGGAAGCATCCAGAGCACAGGCAGCAGTCACCTATTCATTCTCTAGTCACTCCACATCCTCCAGCATACTCAATGGTTCAAAGTGATTTGAAGTCTGTAAGGTGCAAGCTCCAGGTGTGATAAATGGCCTGCCTGAAAAGGTAGGAACGGAAGTAAGAGAGCCTACCACAGGGCCCTGAGGCAGAGTGACCACTCGGTGACGTGTTTGCAGAGTAATCTGGTTTGATCAGGAGGCACCTGAGTTGTTCAGGGGAGGTCTCGGCAGTCAGGGCTGGTGTGGAGCTAGTTACTCTGATGGTGGTCATTGCTGAGTGGAGGTGAACCGGCAGCGAATGCAGGTGAAAGGTCCCGCTGTGGAGCAAGGCTACGCAAGGCAGCAGTTGTTGTTGCATCCGGGGTCCAAGGCTCAGAGGTCTGTGGTGGAGTTTCTGTGGGAGTGCGGAGGGCCAGGGTTCCTGGTGCTGGGCGCGGTACAGGGGCAGACGGGCTTGCATTTGAAGTACTTTCAGCACGGTGGTGGCGCGTCCATTTATCACGGCACTGTGCGGCTGCGCAACGGCTGTCATAAGTCATCCTGGGAGGTAGGAGGGGCTGGCAGGGAGGCGGGAGGGAGGGGATTGGAAAAAACTGCGGGAGCCGGAAAAATGGCAGAAGCAGGCAAGGCCAGGAACAAGGGAAAAGTACAGGGGAGCTAAAATGCAGTGGCAAAATAAATAAAATAAAAGTAAACAGCACAGTGGGACAGTTAGAGAAATAACCAAGTAGGACTAGTGGTGAGCCGGAACTGCGGGACCAAACCAGCGACCTCAAGGGCTGTGCACAGGGCAACTTTCATGAGGAGCTGGGAAGCGGCAGCGGAGGGAGCGGCGCAGACACCAGGAGGTCAGAGGCTACTTATTATGACTTATGCTTCCCGTTCCTAAGGCCAAATATGCAGGTGTCTCAAAAGTAAGCCAGGGGGCGGGGGGCTTAAAGAGAAAAAATTAAACCAAAGAGGCATGGCCCGGTCTGGTCTTGTGCAGGCGCAGAATGGCCTGCTTTGGCCTGATCATTGCCCGGGGTCAGCACGGGCACGTCTTGCTCATGGCCCGATCTGTAGGCGCATTAGAAAGACACTAGTATCTCCTCTTCTCACCAGGTGCAAACAACTTTGGACGATGAAGTCCCGGCTTGAGCAAACCACAATCCAGCAAATACAATTAGTGCTTCAGAGAAGCACAGTGGTAAATCCGTTTGCTTGCACTGGCATCACACAGTCCCTGTTTTCACATAAAAAATTATAGTAAAACAATTTTTAAACCTCAATCTGAAAATCTAAATAAATATACAACAGAAAATTGTTCGGAATGAAAGTTAAAAACTGCAAGAATTAAAAGTAAATAAGTATGAAACAACACAACAAAAACATATTTTTTAAAAATTACAAAGTTTCTGTTATTTATGCGTATATTCTAACATGTGGAAGCGGGTTGAGCTCCTCCCGCTTTACGGCCCGGTTCTGTTTCTATCTCTTGGGGCTTGGACGTTGGGGACCGGAGGGAGCCTGTGTCACTGTAAATTTGGGGTCACCTGCCGCTACACGGCCCCCCCTCTTTTGCGTGGTATTTTCAGCGCTCCTACCAGCGTAATTGATCCTGCTGTTTTACCAACACTATCTGGTGCATGCTGGGGGAAGTAGTCTCTACTAGACTGCATCTGCCGGGACTACTGCAGGGTCAGCTGATCTCCCACCAATGGGAGTACCCAAGCAAGTTCAAAAGAAGGAAGGAGGTGACAGCCAGTAATGACCAGCATCTGAGGAAGGCGTAGGTGCCGAAATGCATAATGCTGTAATTACCTGTGAATAAAGGCCCCTGAAGTGAACCCCGCTGTGTCCCTGGATTACTTCGTAGCAAGTGGTCGTGTGGCATATTCTAACATAAATAGAACAACACACAAATTCACAATAACATAATATAAAAAACAATACTAAATTAACATTTCCCACCTAAAAACATCATAACAGAAATTCAAATGAAATGTACAATTTTATAGCTGAATTCCTTGTAAAAAATATTTTTGAAAAAAAATACTTGTAAAAAGTCCTTTGAAAAATGAAAATAAATGACACTAAATAGAATATCCAATATGACAAGGAAATTCCAGGGAATCCATCAAAAATCTGAAAAACTTTTTTTAAATCAATAAATGCTTCTGGAAAACTGAAAAAACAAGAAAAAATCAAAAATAACTTTGGTTAAAAAATACCCAACTATTTTTAATTGAAAAAAATAAATGCACCCAGGGTGAAAATAATCTCCGTATCCAAGTTAACTATCTGTAAGCCCACCCAAACTACATTTTCAACCGACACATTAAACACAGTAGAAACACAAATCAATGAAAAACATGTATACATGCATCAAAAACATACAAAACATATAAGCCTATAATAGGGACTACCACCCTCACCTAACATAACTAATAAAAATGTCAGTAAAATAATGTAGAAAAATTAACAAGTAACAAGCTAACTAACTCTTAAAACCATTGGAAAATAATTCAAAATTACTACTGCACAGAGCCTTGAATATTCCAAAATGACAATGACAGTCTAAACAAAATAAAGTAAGCGGTTAAAAAAATGTTGGAACTTAGACAAGAAAAAAAGACTAACATAGAATAAAAAATAATGGAACGAATAAATGAAAGTTTTTTGCAATTTTTGTTGAATAATATAAAACATGCACAAAAGTTATATAGGGTTTTGTTCTTTAAAAACATGTATGCAATATAAAATATATATATATTAAAATATTAAAAAATAAAAGATAATTCTTTATTTACAGTACTTTTTGTATGAAAAAAATAATAATAAAGAGAAATGGTAAACCAATATTTTTATGTGAAAATGTTCAGTAAAGCATGTTAAAATAAACTGTATAATAATAAATAAAAATGTATCTACACCAATTTTTTTATAACATGACAAATGTTGACTTTATCATTTTAAGAACAAAATATGAATTTGTGTGAATACAAATGATGGAAAAACGTTGGTGCCATGTGTCAAACCTATGTTTAATTAAAAAGAATCTTAACTAACTAATGTATTTTCCAAATGTGTATAAGATAAAGAAATAAAAAATAGAAATGTAAAAGAAAAATTTGTAACATAAGTAAAAAAAACTTTTATTAAAAAAATGGTGATAACTCTTCCTACTCAAATCTTAGAAATAATGGGAAATTCAAAAACTTTCGGAATCTCAGATTCAATATTTCAATTCTAAGCCTATCCACATTGATGAAAGTGGTGGACTTTGGGGAGTTCAGATGTATTATTCCAACTCCAAACATATCGTCACATGGGAAGTGTTGGACTTTGAGGAGCTCAGATTTACTATTCTGGCTCCAATCTTAGGGCCTTATTATGAGTTTGGTGGTGTGGGACCTCCCCGCACTGCCAAACCAATGTTTGAACTGTCCACTAGATTAGGAGTTTTCTCCTGTCTAGCGGGCTATTTTTTGGCGTTCCGACGGCGGTGCCTATGAACCGCAATGGGAACATCAAAATCAGTACCTGCATAGCAAGGACTGCTGCAGTCCATGCCGTGCAGGTACTGGTGTGTGTGCACACAGGGGGGCACATGTTGTGCCCCCCCCCTAAGTGCATCCACATGGTGTGAGGCACAAAGGGACCTCTAGGGCCCCCTCTGTTTCCTCACCGCCACACTTTTGACCGCCATGAAAAGTGTGGCGGTGAGAAAACTCGTAATATGCTTGGCAGGGCAGCAGCGGCCCTGCCAAGCGTTTTGCGGCCTCAAGACCACCACGCTACCGCCAGGGATCTCTAATCCCTGGTGGTTGCAGTGGTCCCAGGGCGGTCATTAAAGGGCGGTCGGAAGACCACCACTGCTGCGCCACTACACCGCCAGACTCGTAAGAAGGCCCTTTGTCACATTTGGGGAAATGTTGGACTTTGGAGAAATCACATTTGCTTTTTCCCGCTCCAAACCTAGTCACATTGAGCAATGTGAGAGACTTTGGGGACCGCAGATTTACTATTCACACTCCAAACTTAAGCACATTTGGGAACATATTGGATTTTGCGGATAACAGGTTTACTATTCTCGCCCCACTAAGCCACATTGTGGAAAGTGTCAAGACTTTGGTGAATTCAGATTTACAATTGCCACTTCAAATTTAGCCACATTGAGGAAAGAGTCGGACTTTGGGGAGGTCAGGTTTACTATACCCACTCAAGACTTAGATACACTGTGGAAAGTGTTGGACTATTTGTACTCAGGCTTACTATTCTCATTTCAGACTTAGCCACATTAGGGAAAGTGTTGGGCTTTGGGGAGGTCAGATTTACTAGTTCCTCTCCATAACCTAGCCACATATGGGGCAGTGTTTGGCCTTGGAGGACCTCACATTTACTATTCCAACTCCAAACTTAACACCATTGGGGAAAGTGTTGGACTTTAGCAAGGTCAAATATCTAATTCCCACTCTAACCGTAGCCACACTGGGAAAAGTATTGGGCTTCGCAGAGGTCAGGTATACCCAATTCTAAACTGAGGATCATTGAAAAAGTTTTAGAATTTGAGAACCTAACATTTACAACACCAACTCCAATGTTACCAACATATTCCTAAAATTATAGATTTCAATTACAAAAAAAATGTCCATCAGGATTTACAGAATAATTGAGCTTTCTTTAAATATTAAATATAATTATTAAAACATACAATAAAAATATATACAAATGAAAACATAAACAGCCTAAAACAGACTAAAACAATCTTATAATAACAAATGTAAATATATAACTGTAAATTTAAAATCCAAATTGACTTTTCAAACATTTTAAAACTCTTTTAAAATTCCAGTGTTATTTTCATAAACTAACAATTGTAAACAAATTAAAAAATGTACTCAACAAAATGATATTAATTACAAATAAATTAATTGTTATTTAAGAAATGCTGTTGTATTTACAAAATAATTAAATAAAACATTTCAAATATACATATAAATATATAGTAATATTCATTTCACACCCAAATGCATATGATATAATTAAAAAATACATATTAAATAAAGCAAAATCAAAAATATGTAAATTAATTTGGAAAATAAAATATAAAAACACGCACAATTGCCCAAAACACTTTAATAAAAATAACAAAAATATACATAAAATACAAATATTTTATTCCTTTTAATACTATAACATGAACGAACAATTACTAAAACTTTAAAGCCTACAAACAAATCAAAATAAACAAGAACAAAAGGCCTTCCCCTCCTTTGCAAACACTACATCCTGCTCCTAAATCATATTACACAATTTACAAAATATTTAAAAACTTACAAAAAATATTTTCAGACAAGATAAAAAAATATTCACTAACTAAACATAAAACAACAATATATATTGCAACATTAAAAAATGATATCACTAACAATATTTAAAAATACTTAAAACTAACTTCATCACAATATAACCACACCAATATATGAGCCATGATTTTTTTAGATGATATAAAAGTTTAACAAAACAACTTTATTTTACCTGTTCAACCAATAGAACCCCTTGCGTCGCATCCTGGTTTTGATGAATAACTTTTGTTAAAGCAAATAAACATGAAAAAATGCTGTGTCATAAACCATGCATATGTGCGATGTATAATATGTTATTTATCATCATTGCTCAGGGAAGTGAGGGGCATCATGACTCACTTGAGGCTTTGGGGCCCATTAAGATGGCAGGCGGACTTTAGTCCGCCCGCCACCCTAGCGGTGCTGGGACCGGCAGCCAATTAGGATGCGACTGCCACCCTGGCGGTTGCATTCCGCATCTTTGACATTGCGATGGGTGCTGCTGTAAGCAGCACCCGCTGCAATGCCAAAGAGGCATGTTGTGCATTGCCATGCACAACGTGGCAGGCACCACGCTGTGCCTGCCACCTTGTGCATGGCAATGAAGGGGGGTACCATAGGTACCCCCCAAGTGCAGCCCCCCAACCCCCCCACCCCCTGGGGGCCCGCTACGGGCCCCCAAAGCAATTCCCCGCCAGCCTTTCCATGGCGGTAAAGCCGCCATGGAAAGGCCTGTGAAACCCAGCATCATAATATGGCACCGCCACCATATTATGCCCCTGCTCCGCCCGGCCGGCAATCGAAACGATTGCCGACCGGCGGAAAAGCGGCAGACGCACTTTGCGTCCGCCGCGATACCCCCGCCATAATAATATGGCGGGGGTAAATCTAGTTGGGATAGCGGGCGGATCGCTACCCCCTTTGTCTCTCGTGAATCTTGACCCCTCCACACTCAACAATAGCAATACATAGCATATTGCGCACTGTGCTATGTCTGTCTGTGTGTGTGTTTTAATGGGTTGCTATTTTCACAAAGTTCAGGATATTGCCAAATGTTTCGCCCATTTCTTTGAGCTTCACTTCCTATCTATAAATGTTCACTGACACTCCAATTGCAAATTATATCAGGTAGATTTTGTCATCCTAACTGCATAACAATAAGGAAATTAACACCAAGAATTGATCACATTATTATCTATGTTTTCGTGTGTTATTCAAATCTTATATCCCAAAATGAAAAAAAACAGACTTTCAACCAAGGCCTCCCCCATGGTGCTGCGTTCTGCCTGTTTGCTTCGGTGCCTCTTCAGGGCATGAAGAAATATATAATTGCAACTACAATACAAAGAAGAATAACACAGGCAAAGAGCAATCATCTCACTGATAATGCCTGCTCATTAATGTTATTAGAACACAAAAAAACACATATGAGGCTTTGATTTAAAGAAGGTAACTTGAACTGTGTGTTTTACCAAATAAACTTGTTTGCCTGGTAGTCTGATAGGACAGATCTGCAGTGTTATTGCATCAGTGTGGTGGACAAACATTTAGGTATTTAGTGCTTTATCTGTTGTCTCCAACATGTTCTGTAAGGACTATAGGCCAGGCAAGGAAGCATATTCCTTAAATGCTCCTTTTACGGAGATCTGTCTGTATACCGCAGTCTTTGGTTCATATTCTGATAACTGAATTCAGCTTTCCAAATTTGAAAAACCAACTATAATACGGTTGACCAATAGGGATAGCTGGTATTAATGATGGTGTACATAGCTTTTGTCATCTGTGAACTTTTGCGAAATTCCTGTTTTTTGCATGTTGATTACATTTTACCTACACCTTTCCCCATGCAAAGTGTTCCTTTACATTTTCCCTGCATAATTAAACCCAGCCAAGCTGGAAAGTGTATGTACAATTTTTTTTCTGCAACTTTTTCTGATTATTTCTGTGCACCAATGCATTACACTTAGAAGCACAATAACTGTTCACAGTGAAGTACGTCTCATGTGGAACAATGCTTTTTGTGTTAATTATTAATATGCAACATAAATTAAGAAAAAAATCCACATTTTAACACAGATGCAACAAAGTTCAAAACTTAGCAATGTTATCAGAAATATCAACATTTATTTATTTGGATGAAATTAATCAGTGAACAAAATTGAATTCACAAACGTATTATGCACTTTTAATAAGCACCGCAAATTTGTGACCCTGAAGGAACTGTTTTCTTTTGTCCTCGAGAACATTGCAAAAAAACTCAACTAAATAGTGTAGTAATTGCCTATTATTGTTCACAAATGTTTCTAAAATCAAAGACTTTTGCTTTTTTTCCCAGATATCACGGTTTCTGCATATGTCTTTGATCAGAGATCCTTATTTCAAAATTCTTTGCATTATGGACTTTGAAATCACTTGCTGTAAGCAACATCTTTCCTATATTGAAAATAATACCGTAGCATAGCTGTTATATTTTTCATTTCTATTTTAGTGAAAGTAACATTTCGATTGTACATTCTTTTCTGTTTTTATTCAGTTGACTATTCTACATTCTATTTTCTTTGGGTAAGATTAAAATAAAACACATTTTAAACTGCACAGTATTAACAGTAGAACAAAAGATCTATTGTCTCCTCAATATTTAGACTACGGGCAAATGAAGATGTATCATTGTTAAACACAAGTACATGGCATAACTAACATAATATTGTTCACTAAGAGGACAAATAAATGTTATTTACACATATGATCAGAAAACATATTGATTATCCGCCTGATTACAATGCGACCGAACACTGTTCGGTCGCATACTCATTTTTCTCTATGGGAACATGTGTCACAGCCGTAAACCAGCCGTACTACAGGCTCCTATAGAGAAATGGGTGTGTGTAAACCTTGCACCCTGTGGCAGGCACCCCATGGTGCCTGCCACATAGTGCAGGGCTTTTTAGGGGGGTATACTAGGTACCCCCTCGACCATCAACTTTAGACCCCCAAGGCAAAGGGGTCCTGCTAGGGGCCCCCAAAGTCGCTTTCCGACAGCCTTTCCATGTCGGAAATACTGGCACGGAAAAGCTGTGGCAAACCGTCATCGTAACCTCGACGGCGGAAACACCATCCATAGGGGATTGCGGCGTGGTTCTGACCGGCTGGAAGACTCTGAGAGCCGGTCGGAACCGAGTCGGAATGACCGGCTGGTTTACATTCGAACTGCTGACATCATAATCAGGCAGTCGGACTGCAAACCGACCGTGCCGGTCGGACAGCATCCAACCACGGTCGAAAAGCTGCCGACTAGTGGTAGGAGGCTTTCCGACCGACATCGTAATCGGCCCCGTAGTGTTTTAGCTTACTCCAAATTATTTTTGACGCACCATCCTGTTTTTGACATATCATCCTCTCATTTATCAATTTACATTTGTTCTTTCTTTCACTGAACTCTACAGACACAGATAAATATTAAAAATAGTGAAAGGTGGGCATTCCTGATATCATCAACCACTAGCTTTACCTTCAGATTCTGGCCTTACACTTGTCAAAACATCTAATCAATGGGACTCACTTAATAATATAATTCTTTTAGACTTATATTTTATCACATTTTCCAGTAAGGTGATGGTTTCTGAAGCTTTTGTCCACTTGCTGGGTTTGAGTGTAAACCAGGTTTCTTATAGTGGATGCTTGGTGGGCTTCATCTCCAGATAGCAGTGGCTTTTTTTAAACAAGAATGGCTTGAGGTTGCCCCCGGTGGTGTGTGGGTTTCCTCCAACTCTGAGCAGTGGTCCCTTTGCTATACAAATAGTGATGTAAGGTTTACTACGGTGGTGCCATTTGGTCTTCTCTTCCTCTGTCTCTCAGGCAAAATCGTTCAGTTATGAAAGAGGCTTGAGGAGTTCTCTGTGGTGGTCTCATTGTGTTTTGGCTCATCATTCTTTAACTCTGATGGGTGGTACATTTGTTATAAACCATGGAGTATGAGGCTCTTTCTGTTGGCTAGTGGAAGCCCGCTATCTCTGAAAGGTGATACATATTTTAATAATAGTAGGGGTTTGAGGATTTATGTAGTGATATCTTGAGGCCTCATCTGGTGTTATTTGGTTGTAATCCATAACTAAATGGTGATAAATGTTTTGCGACTTAAATGTTGTAAGTCCAGTCAATTCTCAGAATGACTGGACTTTTCTGTAACAGGAGGTTTAGAAGTTACCCCCAGGTGAATTCTGGCAGCCTCATCTGGATATTTTTCAATGTCCTCTATCACAGAGGTTGATTTTGCAAAACAGCAGATACGTGTGAGGTTCTCTCTTGTGGTATCTCATGGTCATTCATTTCTTTGGCTGGTTGTTTTCTTGCAGGAAGAGCTTCCCTGTTGATGACTGGTTGTCTTGTCATGTGCTGTTTGGTGATCTTCTACCTCTATGGGGTAGTGAATTTCCCCTAAACAGACAGTTATGAAGACTGTCTACTGGTGTCTAGTGGTCATCCATCTCTGAGTGGGTGATGATGCTTCACAATGTTTATGTTTTGGGAGTCATCCTGGATTGGTGTATGTTAGGAATCCACCTCTGAATGAAGTTTTTTGATGCTCCTCTAGCAATTATACAGTGGTCATTCCTTCTGAGTGGTGATAAATGTCTTATATTTCCTGTGTGTTTTGAGGTTCTTTCTCACTTACTGACCTCATATGCTGCTTCATCTCCAATTTAGTGCCTTACAAAGAGAATAATTTGTAGATTATCCTATTAGTGTCTGATGGTCATCCATCTCAGAGTGATGATTCACTTTTTCATGATGAAATGGGGTTTCAGGTTCCACCTGGTAATATGTAATGATCCACAGTCTCTGGCTTTTGCTGGTTCTCAGAATAGGAAGGGATTTAGTGGTTGTATGATGGAATCACGCATGCAATTACTACGCATGCGTTTACTATGCAGTTGTTCAACGCAATTGCATTACCATGCATTACCTTTTCCACACATGTCTTTACCACGCATATGCATTTACCACGCATGCCTTTACAACAAATGTTGTTGTAAAGGCATGATTAGTATTGGCATATGGTTGGTAAAGTTTATGTGTGGTCACTGGACCTGCTTTGTAACCGCTGGCACCCGCCACGGCCCCTCCCACGCCCCCGAGTCCTATGCAACACTCCTCCCCTCTCACTCAGCCCTGAAAACCATTGCGCCCCCAGCCGTGAAACCAAAAACCAGCCTCTCACCTCTAAAACACCCCAGCCCCCCGCCTTGAGCGCAGAAACCTGTCCCCCAGCCCTGAGAACTACCCCGTCTCCAGCCCCGAGCCCTAAAACCTGGACCTAGTCCTGACAACTACCCGCCCCCAGCCCTGAGCCCTAAAATAGGCCTCCCAGCCCTAAAAACACCCCTGAGCCCTAAAATGACTCACCAAGCCGTGGCCTTGCAAAGGAAGGCAGCAGGTAAAAAAGCTTCAAAGCCTCCCCTCGGCCACTGCACAGGCAAGATGCAGGAAGTCCCTCCAATTTTCTCCAACACTTCCCACCTTGGGCCATTCACTCAGAGTCTAGAGCGCTGGCTACCTTTACCACGCATATGCCTTTGCTGCCTTTACAACGATCTTCGTTGTAAAGGCATGCAGGGTAAGGCATACTCATTGTCAAACCATGCGTGGTAAAGGTACACGCGTTGTAAGGTGCACGTTGTTATGGTAATGCGTGGTAACCGCAGTGTGGTAATGGCTGTTTCCTTGCTGGTGTTGTTTGGCTGTTTTCTGAGTCAGAGAGGTGCTATGTTGCTTAGAAACATAAGGTTTTGAAGTTTCCTCCGGTAGCGTTTGCTAGTACTTGCTCCTACAGGCGATTTTTGGTCATCACTAAGGGCCAGATGTATGAAGAATTTTTGCATGCGCAAACAGGTTTGCGACCCGTTTGCGCATGTACAAACCCTAATTAGCGAGTCGCAATTTATTTGCGACTCGCTAATTAGGATTTGCGAGGCGAGTCTGAGCCTTATGTTTGACTGTCGCAATGGGACCACTGCCTGCCCCTTAAAAATGAAACAAAAACGTTTCTTTTTTTTTTAGGTCTCGCCTACACAGCGCGCATGCGCTACATAGGAGAGACCTTTAGAAATCGGCACAGCTTTCCCTGCAAAGACGTGCACGCGTTGCATTGCTTCCAATGGCAACGCGTGCACGTCTGGCGATTCACTTGCGGGAGCGAGCAGCTGGTGCCATATGTTAATTATCACGCCTTGCCGCTCGCTCCCGCAAGGGAATCGCGCTGGCCCCCTCCTTTCGCCCCTCCCTCTGCTGACGCGCGAGGCGCGCGCTTGTGCTTGTTTTGTTTGTTTTGTTTCCGGTACAATAGAAGACGTTTGTTTTGGTTTCAGAAATCATTTGGAAACACTTGTTGTCTTTAAACATTTAATTCCCGATGTGTTTTGCCAAATCACCGCAGGGTTCTCAATCTATGCCAGCTCAGCAGCAGTGCCGGGAGCTGTTCTCTTACTGAGGAATCTGTAGTGATCGAATTAAAACAGCAGGGACGCAAAGATACATGATGGTTTACAGAAGCATGCAGTGGCTGCGGCTGGGCTTTATTACGAGTGGCCCCTAATTATGTGTGGAAATACAACATCTAGGCTTTTATTACACACTTTGCTGGAGCGGAGGTCCGCGAACTTTATCGGCCGCGCTTGGTTCATGCGTGTGTTTTACGAAGGAAAGCTGTGGGCTGCCACGAGGAAATCAGGGAAGTTGGGCTTGCGCTCCCAGTGTGTTATGGCTGCAGAGGTCTTGTTTTCTCCTCTCCACAAACCTCCGTCAAAGCGGGTGACAGGAGCGTGTGAAAAATGCGTGTGTGCAGCGGAGGGGAAGGCAGTGTGCACCGGGCTCTGCAAGCTGCACAAGAGGTGGGAGCGCGAGGGCGCCGGGGACTTGCTGGAGCCGGGGCACGGGGGCTGCGCGCATGGCTGCGACTGGGACCACGAGCTGCCGCCCGGGGCTCTGCCTGCTGCTGCTGCTGCTACTCTGCGCCCGGCACATAGGGACAGGAGCTGGGCTGCTGCTACCGTCCACAGCTACCGGTAAGTGCAGGACACCCTGACCTCCGCTGGACACCGGCAGCCCCAGTCTGCCGCCCCCACCTCCGCGTGCATAGAGTGCGCACCCCCGGCAGCCCCTGTGTGGTGCCCCCAGTGTTGACACAGCCAGACATTCACTATGCATCAGCCTCAGAGTACCCCTGCATCATACATTCACTGCATCAGCCTCAGATTACCCCTGCACGGCTCATCTGAACTCGGCGGTGCCAGCGGCCCCTGTGTCTGCGTGGGGTGGCACAGAAGAGAGTGCCCAAGTTGGTATTTGGAGGCACCAGGCGCCCCTCTCTCCTGCTGCTCATTTTATGGGGTCACCCGGGGTCTCAGCCCAGAGAGTGGGTCCATGTTTGAATGATTTATAGGGACTGGGTGAGGGCGGGAAGGGGTTCTGCCTATCCCCTCCGATCTGCACACTTCATCCTGGCTCTCTTCTCTGCATCTTAGTGTGTACGTGATTACATGTGTGCGCGCGTTCGTGTATGCACGTGGTGTGTGCGTGCGTGGGCCTGTCTGATTCTGTGTCTGGATCTGTATTTGTGTGTGTGCGCGCGCATGTGTGGGTCTCTGTGTGTTTGTCTGATGGCCTGTGTCTGGATCTGTGAGTGCGTCTGTCTGATGGTGTGTGTCTGGATCTGTGAGTCTGTGTGTGTATGTGCGTGTGTGATTGTATGTGCGTGCCGTGTGGATCAGTGTGTTGGATGGTGTGTCAACAAGCATCGGCATAGCCAATAGGTCTCGCCTTTGGGACCTTTATAAGTGTTTAGCCATCCAACAGTTAATGTTGTTGCAGTAAGGATATTGTGCTGCATAACTAAATACTTATAAGGTCCCAAAGGCGAGACCTCTTGGCTATGCCAATGCTTGTTTTTAAATGCATCCCGTTTTCCTTTAAGGAAAACAGGCTGCATTTAAAAAAAAAAAAGCTGCTTTATTTAAAAGCAGTTCCAGACATGGAGGTCTGCTGAGCCCAGCAGGCCACCATCCCTGGGAGGGCCAGCCATTCCCAATGGGGTCGCGAATTGCGAGTGGCTCATTAATATTCATGAGCATCGCATTTTGCGACCCCATTGGGAATCGCTAACTGTGTCTCTGACACTGTTGTACATTTGCTTTTGCGACTCGCAAATTGCGACTCGCAATTTTTCTCAATTTGCGAGTCGCAAAAGCAAATGGTCGTACATCTGGCCCTAAACCGCCAATGGTGCTGTTTTTTCATGATAGAATGGGATTAAGGCTCATAATGTGGGTATTTGATGGGAGACTTCCTCCAAATGTTTTTTTGAGTATGAAGGCATCAGTCTCCTCCTTATGTGTTTTGGTTGTCATCCATTTCTGGGTGTTGTTGGTTTTCCTGTGTGAAACTTACTTTTGGCTTCTTTAAGCAAGTTTGGCAAGTGCATGAATGAGGATCATTGCTGTGCTGGTGGTGGTGAAACAGAATGGCTGTGGTCGCTTGGCCATGTGTTTGCTGTCATCATTTCAAGTTTGTCAGTTGGACACTATTCACATTGTGATTAACTTGAGGTGTCTATACAGATAGAGGGACCCATTACATTCTCGGTCGGAAAGCCTTTGACCTGAGGTCTGAGGCTTTTCGACTGAGATCGTCAGTTTCAATTCCGACCACCTAATTACAATCTAGGCGGTCGGAATTGAAACCGGCCGGTCATTCCGGCTGGGTTCCGACCGGCACTTAATCCCAATGGACGGCGTTTCCGCAGTTGGGATTACGATGCTTGGTTTCCGACAGGCTTTCCATCCCGGGCTTTCTGACATGGGAAGCCTGTCGGAAAGTGAGTTTGTGGGCCCCTAGTAGGGCCCCCTTCTCCTTGCGGCCTCCTGTTGGGGGCCGAGGGGGCATCTATGGTGCCCCCCAGTTGATCCCTGAGGTGCCTGTCACGTGGGGCAGGGATGAACACAACCTCCCATTTCCCTATGGGGGGTTGTGCTACGGCCGGTTTACGGCCATAGAACAAGCACTCATTGGGAAATGTGAGTATGCGACCACACTATGTGGGGTTGCATCGTAATTAGGCGGTCGGGACCGCCGACTGGAGGTCGGTCGGTCCCAATTCTGCTAAGATGTCGGTCGGAGGCAACTCCGATCGACATCATAATCAGCTCCTTAGTGTATTATTCTGTCTTTTTTGGTGTCATGAGATCTGGCCCCCAATAACTGTGCTTCATTTCTCGAAATGTAATGTCATACACCAATCTACAGGAGTGTGGAGTAGTGTGTACGTGGATGTGGACTTAAGAACAGAAAATCTCTTCTTACCCCTATACACTTACCTTTTTAATATTTTGGTATTGAATATTTAAGTAACACTGTTTTTGCACATCAATATTTTTCCAATTTCTTTTGTAGAATACCCTGGCAACTATGTTGCCGCTCGTGGAATAAGGAAACCTGTGCTCTCATCCCATATTTCCTCTTGCCCACATTTTGTCTTCCAGGACATGTGATTTTATCTGACTGTGCCACAGTTCACTTCTTTGCAAAAGATGAGTAGCGCTTAAAAGCTACCTTCATGCCAAAACTGTAAAATTTAAAACAGAAAAGCTATGTGAGGGGAGGTCCTTAGCTCTGTGGTTGTTATGTGCCAATCTTTTGACATGTCAGCATGCATGTCCCTGCATCTGGTGGGGGAAAGGGGAATATGTTGTAGTTTGAAGGTAGCCAATGGAAAGAGTAGAAGGTTGAAGGCCCTGGGAGGGGCTGTGATATATATATATATATATTTATGTCTTTTCACGAATTAATGTCATGGAGTTTCCAGCTCCCGACAGCCTGCTGACACAACAAAATTCAATAATAGACCAATCAAACATTAAAGGAGGCCACGTACTCGCCTTATTCAATTATTGCACGTCACGAGATGGAAACAGTTGAGATCAAACACTCTCTATGCTATAAATATAGCAGAGGGCTTCATCTGACACTGATCCTATGCTTGGCACACATATTATTATTGTTCAATTGGCTGTCACATGAGCCTCATATGCCTGGAGCCATCTGGAGGTGACGCAGCTCATTTGAGAGAATCGTGGAGTTACTGGTCGCGCCTGCGATGTGGGCATACAAATGTCTCCTAGAAGGTAACTTTCAGGAGGCCTGGCTGGTGCCATATTTATATATGTTGTAGGTAGATGCCTCATGGTATCACCGTAAGAGGACACATGAGGTGCGAAATGCTAGAAAGGAACTTTAAAACTGCCTTGTTGCAAGTTAAAGATGAGTGCCCAAATAGCAAAATGTTATTTTGCTTGGGGCTGTGAAAATTCTAGCCTTTGGCCTGGCCCTGTGTCGCGGAGACTTCAGGCTCTGCTGGAGGGCTAGAGGATATTTGCTCAGGCCTAGCACCTTTGCTTCAGTCTGTACCACATTTTTGTATTTTGTCTTAGATTCTTATATGCTTCATTGCAAACCATTGTAAATGTGTGTTGTAATAATTATCAGTATGAATGGAGTATATCTTAAAAGAAACTACATTTTTCGTGAGAAGGATTGCCTTTTAATGGGAAGGGATCAAGTGTAGGTAAGGAGGAAAATGAGCAATATCTCTGGGTTATTGATTGTTCCCAAATGTGTAACTAGTTAATACAAGTATTTCTGGAGCTGCTACCCCCTCCGCCTCTATCCCTGAGCTCTCTTCCACTCCAGCAATTCCTCCTCTGCTCAGTGCCAGCCCCTTTTATTGTGAGAGAGAGTACAAGCAGCCATTTACCACTAGTGTTGGTGGTGCCCCTGGCTAAATTGGGGCACCACCATGCAGCCGAATGAATGCAAATTAGCCCATGAAAGGCATTATGGGGCACTCCTTGCCAGGAGCTGTGAATAATAAATGAGCGGCTCCAAATGCTCATTTATTATTATTCTTTTTATATTTTTTTTGCTGGTGTCCCATCCCACCCGGGACACCCGCGTTTTTTTATTTTCGTAATGGACCATGGGAGAGCCCTTGGTGCCCCATAGCCCTGCCGGCTCCCTGCAAGCTGCCCCTTAAAATGTCCTGGTAGTGAAAAACTCCTAAATTCATTTTTCACTACTGCAAGGCTTGCCTCTCCCATAACGTGATATTGGAGTTACCTTATTACATTTAATAAGCTGTAACTTCCAAATGGGAAGAGGTAACCAGTTCATGTTTGTGTTTTTGGAATTGTAATGAGAAATCCTGTTTTATGGTAAAGGTGGATTTTAAATTACAATATTGAAAATGCCACTTTTAGAAAGTTGGCATTTTCCTGCCTTAGCCATTTAGTGCCTGCAGCCTGTCTCTGGGTCACATAACTGAGTGTAGCTGACAATTAGTCTTTGTGCATTCCTCCTAGTCAGCCACACACAATAGATAGCATAGGAGTGCATGGATGGGCCATTGCTGGCAGGATGGGAAGGCGGAGCTGGGCACAGCTCTACTTACACTTGAATAGGCTGTGTTCTAGCTCCACACAAAGGGGTGCATACCCCCTGTAGTTAGTCTGGAGCCAGGGCAAGGGAGACGGGAAACTTGTGCACTTTCAAGGGAAACCTCTAGAAGCTTCTCCCACTTCAAAGGAGGCACCAGGTATAAATATTGGACCTCAGACACCAACTCTTCAGTACACTTCTGGACCTGTGGAGACTGCCAGGAAGAAGGACTGCTGTGCTGCTGAAAGTACTACCACTCTGCTTGAATGCTACCCTGCTAGACTACTGCCTTGCTGGACTGCTGCCTTGCTGGATTGCTGCCCTGCTGCCCTTCTACCTGAGAAAGACGAATTGGACCTGAACCCAGGACTCCCAGAATGACACCAAGGGCTAGTCTCCTGGCCAAGGGGGCAGAGCCGCAGGGACATAACAGGCTCCCAACCACCTAAACCAGCAGCCAGTTCCAGATGGATCAAGCCCCTGTCCCCCAATTGGTGCCCCTCAGGTTCTGGACACTCAGTGGAGCTCAATTGAAGTTTTTTGGCTCTTCGTGACCGCAAACGGGCCTATTGGTGCCAAAACCTTGTTGCTCGCACTGCCTGCCAACGCAAAGTTCCGTTAACCCTACCTTTGGCACTACAGCATCCACCGCTTGCAAGAATCGCCACCACCAAGCTCCTGCCTGACCGCCCGTGATGACAACAGGATCTTTGCGCTACAGTCACAATTATCCGCGACGCCCGGCCTGCTCTTAGCACCACAACGACGACCATCCACGATGCCTCCCTGCTCCTTGTGGCCCCCTCCTATGTGAATGGGACTTTTTGCGCTGGATTAAGAAGGTAACTTTTCAGTGGGATTAACATAGTCCCTGTATATGACCCGCGCTCCATCGTGGTTGGCCAGAACTTGTGACTTTCACCCGGTCTCACACGGCCAGATAGCCGCAAGTGACACTTTAGGTATTTTGATGCCATTTTCACTTACATTTTTTAAATTGCATATCTCCAGTTCTACTGATTAGATTTTTGTCATTTTGGTGTCAATTTATTAAAATGTACTCTATTTTTCTAAACTGGTGTGTGATTTTTCTTGTCTTGTGTTTTTATTTTATTACTGTTTGAAGTTCTGCATAAATACTTTACACATTGCCTCTAAGTTAAGCGTGACTGCTCTGTGCCAAGCTACCAGAGGGGTGAGCACAGGTTTATTTGGGGTTTGCTTGTGCCTCATCCTGTCAAGGACTGTTGATCTTGCTTGAGTAGGGTTTCACCTCCCTAAATCAGCGACCCAATTTCTCACAGCGTTCATGTGTGTCACACTTCATCATAAATCAAGAATGTTAGCCCTGGGGTATCAACTGACAGGCTGTTGTGTGCTGTTGGAAGTGCCTGTTTTATTCAGAATATCAGGCTTTATTCTCACATGACTGAGGAAGATAGTGTGAACTTATAGAAAAATGCTCTCATTTTAGCTTCTAGAGCACCTTCCACAACCTCTATGAGAAAATCATGACATAAACAGTGCTCTCGCAAACATGTTTCATTAAATCTCAGCAGATTTTCGGATTTTACAAAGTGAAAAATCAACTGAGAAATCACCAGAGTTCCTAAAAGGAGTATAACACCACCAACAATTTATTTATATTGTGACTAAAATGGGTTATCACCCCTCATATATGTTCCTTCATATGTATTCTAAAAAAGGCTCACTACAATGCATTTCAATGAGACCATGTCCGCAGAGTCCTGTAATCGTTGCCAAAAAATGTTGTTCAGGTTGTGGTCACCCAATCAAGGGGGTGTTCCCTTGTGACCCACCAAATGCCCCTGGGGGTCATGGTGTCCTCAACCTGCCCCATATATATTGTTAATTCATTTTCTGGATTTAGGGACCATGTCCCTGAGTCCACTAATGGCTGCCACAACATAGTGTTCATGTTGTGGCGAACCAATCAGGATTAACTAGTCCGCTTTAAATTGGACATTTGGAGCATATCTGGACACCAGTCATCTACATATACTTAACTTTCTAACTCCTTCATGCCCAACCCATATCCTTATTTAAACACTAAGGGGCCGATTACGATGTCGGTAAGAAAGCCTCTGACCGCTAGTCGGAAGCTTTCCGACCACGGTCATAGACTTTCCGACCGACTCTGTCAGTTTGCGGTCTGACCGCCCAATTTCAATGTCGGCAGTCGGAACGTAAACCGGCCGGTCATTCTGATTCGGTTCCGACCAGCTCTCAGAGTATTCCTGTCAGTCAGAACCGCACCGTAATCCCCTATGGACAGCGTTTCTGCTGTCAGGATTATGATGTCGGTTTCCGACAGCCTTTCCGTGCCGGCCTTTCCGACATGGAAAGGCTGTCAGAAAGCGACTTTGGGGGCCCCTAACCTTTGCAGCCTATGGTTGATGGTCTGAGGGGCAACTCCGAACAACATCGTAATAAGACCCTAATTTCTTGAAACCGGCTGAACGGATTTACACCAAATTACAAAAAGCACACTTTCTGAGTAAAGTTTACACTTTTTTGCCAAATATGGTGTCATTCCGTTCAGCTATTTGTTCTGTGTCCAAGAGTAAAGTTTCCTAAGGGAATTAGCATGAGAAATCTGACCTTTGCCCCCCCCCCTCTCCCCCTACTCCTTTGTCTTGGGCCTGGTTTAACAGATCAGTGCAAAACTTTCCTTGAAGAAGTCGAGGTGAATCAAGTGTTTTTTTGGAATGTTTCTTGCTGATTCGTCATACATCGCAAATGTTATTAGCAAAACAAAAATGCACTTCCTATGGAAACTCAGAGCTAACGATAGTAACACAGTAGTCACTGCGTCTTAGTTATTTATGTGCGGATGCACGCTGCGGCCCAATATTTTTCTTTAGAGCCCACACCAGAATTGCCGAGTGAAGGGGTTGCCAAATACCAAGTCTGGCTAGTTTTAAATACACCTCATGCTTCTTTCTTCAACCACACCAGCCTACTTGTCCATTCATCTCACTCTGGCAGGCTCTTTTCCTTCCCTTCTCTCACTCTCTCTCTTTGTCACTATTTTCCAATTTATATTCCTTCTTTCTCCCTTTTCTGCCTCTCTCTCCTTTCCTCTGGGTCAAAGTCTCTTGATGAAAAAATAAGTGCCAGTCCCCCAAAAATAAGTGCCATTTCTCTTCACCTGTCCCAGCGGGACAAATTAGGCAAATAGTGTGTTTGTATTTTATTTTTTTCCTTTAGTGTAGTTCCTTGTCAGTCAAACAATACAAAAATCAACTCCAGGAAGTTGCTCCTTTTTTCATTCATTGTGGTTTCTTATCTTACCTAAACAGAAACTGCTACCAGGTAACACTGGATTGTTTTCATTCACTGTGGTTTCACTCAACTCAAACATTCAAATTGCAACGCATTTTTATCATAGTAGGCCCGTTTCACAAGCCCTTTTGCAACCCTAAATGTCACTTAGGATGACACGAACGACATTTGAAGGGCATGCAAACATCATCAAACACCCACCATCTGGTACATTTGCACTAGGAAATTTTCCACTCAATGAAGGTATGTAAAATTACTCTTAAAATCAACATACAAGCTTTACTTCTCTATTCCTGGGTGCTGCGAAGTGACATGAAAGTCAATATGCTAGCGCTTTACAAAGCTAACGAAATAAATATAACATAACATAATGCCATCTAAAATGGCACAACTAACAAAAGCAGTTGTCAAAAGGCACTTACTGAGGCCAAGGGTTCATGTTATATTAAGGTCGTTCCTTGTGTTATCAAAACAAACGGCCATACGATGGTGCCAGATAGAAGCAAGTGGCCTAAAAACGCCTTAATGCCGTCGGGGAGGGAGCTCCCAAATGGCAACATTTAACTTTACCTGGTGCTCGGAAAATCCTTGCATCAGAGCTGCTGAGGCCCAACTAGTTTAGTTGTCGATAAGGACGCAGCACAGACGCAGCCTCTCTCAATAGGTGCTGGGAGTGGCTGTTTAAAGTTTTTTCTAGATTTCTATGTACCCGTCCATACGTGAGGAAGAGGTTCTCCCTCATATCCTGAGAGACTGGAGGGATTTTTCTGGAAGGGTCTTGGGCTGGTTTTCTTTCTTCTTGACAGGTATGTCCACTGTCTATCCAGGAGGACAAGCCCCAGGGAAAATTGAGTTGGCCTTCACAAGAAAAAAACTATTTACAGTAAATCTAAATTGAACTCTGCCTAGTCACTTGTCCTGAAAATCTGGTGCGAGTCCAACCCTCCTGTCCATGACAGCCCCTTTGGAAAACCCAAATGAGGCTGTCTGATTGCTCGCCTGTGCCACGGGGTCCTCTCCCATGACCTCTGTTGCTCCATTTGTATTTGTGGTGTTGCCAATGCTTCATTTCCAAAAGAAAGAGTGCCGGTGCCCAACTCTCTGTCTGAAAGCCCGCAGTGCTCCGATTACCAAAACTGCGCAGTCTTCGGTCCGCCTCTTGCCTCTCTATTCCACTACTAGACACTCCCTGCCCCTTACCTCGCTCTTGCAGGTCCCTGCGTTCTCCTTTCCAGACGGGTTGTCCGTCTTTCTTTTCCACCTTCTTTTCTGGGTGTGTGTTTATCCCTCGCTAGGGCTTGTGAAATGTCAGATGAGGAAAAATAAGTGCTGGTCCCTAAACATGAATGCGGGTGGCTCCCACCCGGCAACCACCGGCTCAAATTAAGCAGCGGGTGTTGCAGAAAGTAATGGACCACTGCACATCTCCCTATTGTAAACTTTTCAAGACATCTGGAATATGTGTCCCTTAGACTCGAGAGGGCGGATGGTGCAAGGGAAATTACTCCTGAGTCCGACAAGGGCAGAATCGTTGATAAGCCACAGGGGAACTTGCTGTCAGTCAAGTGAAGGAAGGGCGAACTCTTTGGGAGACCCCCGCTCGGGTGGTGCAGTCCAAGAACTTAGCCTTTGACTGGCACCCTGGCTTGAAGTTAGAAGCGAAGATGTGAAGAAGACACAGGGAGTGACCCTACTATCCAAGAGACAGGGTACCACTGGTAAACAAAAAAACAGAACTCTCTTGGACATCCGCCAAATTTTACCTACTTTCAAATGCACAATCAACCTCAATTGTCCATTATATCATACATACATATATGTTCAACTCAATGAAACCACAAATCTGAACCCAAAAAGCAACCATATATTGCACGACAACACAACCTTATGCATATACCATAATCAAAATTTATTAAAAATTAATAATAAAGAATAACACAAAAAAAGAGAAAACTATTTTACACAAATTCATATATTAAAAACATTAAGAGCATTGAAAAACATCATGAGAGACAAAAAGACATGTGAAATATTTAAATTCATCAAACAAAAAGTTATTTCAAAATGGAATCAAGTATATATAACACCATCCGTCTTTTCACTCATTGGTTACATTAGACATGAGGTTGTTCCAAAATATAACCCAATATAAAAACAGAAGCGTCGACGCGTTTCAGTGGTAGATGTTTATTGAAGAACCACCTTCATCAGGACATGTATAGAGCTTGTCTCTCGCTCAACAAATTTAAAAATGTACCACTAATTCCATGTACACGAAAGGAAATAATTATGTATTCGATCCTTCCAAACAAATTTAAAATATACGCATGGTCCAATTAGATCCACCGCTTCTTCACCCACTTGGTGAATGTTTCCTAAATTGGTTCGTATGTGTACTCAATTTCCGACAAAATTCAAAACCGGACTTAATGTATGAGATCCGTTATTAAATTTCAAGCCGGACACTCGTGCTTCATCCCTCCTTCTCAGTACTTCTCATGCTTCTCAAGTTAGAAGCATTATGATTCTTTGATTAATCAGATATCGCAGAGAAGGAGAGAGTACAAGACAGAAAGGGACAATGTGCCGCAATAATCAACAACAGAATGCGGTCTCAAATAATGGACTGTTGGGGCAGGTCGTCACGTTGCCAGCGGAGTGTTTTTGGAAGCTACTAAGAACTCTCTGTGGATGAAGTTTACGTTTAAGGGACTCTGGTGCTAGGTACTGTGTGTTCTGTATGCATAGAGTGCTTTAGTTTAGTTTCACCCTTTGATAGATTTACTTCTAATTTAGAAATATGGATTCTAACTGGCACGTCATCAACGCAGACCACGGTCACTATGTATCTGCCCAAGAAGACGAATCCACCCCTTTGCTGCTGGGAGATAGATCAACAGGGCACAGATCCTCGGGTACTTCCTTCGGTTTCTCTGCGTTAAATCTGATGAATGCTATCATGGGGAGGGGAATTCTAGGCCTATCCTCTGCTATGGTGAGCACAGGAATAATAGGATTCAGTATCCTACTTGCTGCTTGTGGCCTGCCTAGCATCTTATTCCATATACCTCCTCCTTAGCATGTGCATTCAGACCGCTGTCACATCATATGAAGATATTGGTCTCTTTGCATTCGGATCTCCAGGAAAGGTTCTTGTTGCAAGTGCAATCTTAATCCAGAACATTGGAGCAATGTCCTCTTATCTTTTCATCATTAAAACCGAGCTGCCTGCTGCAATTGCCGGGTTTTTAAGAGGTGACCACACCGGATCGTGGTACCTGGATGGGGAACTCCTGCTGGTACTCACAGCGGTTTGCATTGTGTTCCCTCTCGCTCTTCTCCCCAAGATAGGCTTTCTCGGCTACACAAGTAGTTTAGCATTTTTCTTTATGGTGCTCTTTGCTCTTGTGGTCTTTTCTTTAAGGATATAATCTTAGCTTCCCAGTAACTCCGGGATGGGTGCTGCCAATTGATCTATGACGATGCCCCCCGACTGAAACCTTGAACATTGTACACACCATGGAGCCGAATCAACACGGCCCATGCCCGGTGGAACTTTGATGGAACTTTCGATGGACCTTTGACGATGCCCCCTGGGCGGATACCAAAACTGTTTGTACTTACCTCGGTGCACGAGCAACCTTGGCCGATGCCCGGTGGAGCTGTCATATGCAGCTATAGAGGAGTCTGGCCCTGGTTTCACCCCCTCGGCCGTCACCTACCCAGCCGGTCATCTGACATTGTTTTCCTCGTTTCCCCGTTGTGTTTCCTTCCCTCCTCCTCCCTCCGTGATTCTTTGATTTAATTGATGTAACTATGTAACCTGTAACTCGCTGATCCTCATGTAAAGCGCTCTGATACCTCCGGGTCTAGCCAGGGCTATATAAAACTTTTCAAATAAAAAAATAAAAAATAAGTGTAACCGACATTCTCTTAAGTCATTCCTGTCTTAAATAATACAACGTTATTACAAACAGATGGGCAATTTAGAATCTTAGTACATACATTTATCTGACGTGGACATATGACAAATCCGGCACGGGTCGGCCCTTCTGGGCCTAGTTTGGTCACCCTTGGTGTGGAGGCTGTGATTCTTTCACTTGTGAAAAGGGTGTGTTATGTGTGTGTGCATGTTCACAGACAACCTGTCTGCGTTGCACGCAGTTTGTACAAAACTACTGACTGTCAGCCTCGTAGGCCAAGAGAGGCATGCGGTACCCGAGCCAAGAAGGACTGCAGCCAAATTATGTTATGCTGGGGATTGTTTTTATAATAACATCGTGGTTGCTGGTCAGCAGTGGCCCGCTCGACGCGTATTTTTTGTAATTCATGAAGTAGTCGCGTACAGTTGTGTCCCTAGACGCCCAGCCCCATGACACCCCCCAGAAACAATCTTTGCCGGTTGAATGCAACGAGACAGTGCCTGAGATAATGAAAACCCTGACCCCACAGTTCCAGAAGGTTCGGGCGGCGGGCGCGCGGGAGGGCGCCGCGCCTATAAAAAGGCCCCGTGTTTGGTCTGGCCACTTGTTAATTTTTCCTCTCTGTGCTGGTGGCACCTTTGAGCTGCGGGCCATGGACATCTCCATCCAGCACCCTTGGGCTCGGCGCCCCTTCTATTCCTTCTATAGGCCCAGCAGGCTCTTTGACCAGAGCTTCGGCGACCACCTGCCCGAGATGGACCTCCTGCCTTCCGCAGCGGTGGGCAGCCCCCTTTACTTCAAGTTCCCGGTCTTCAAGGCGCCGAGCTGGGTGGAAGGTGGCCTCTCGGAGGTAACGGTCGTCAGTGTTTATTGATGCACGTATAGCTCAGCTGCTAGGAACGCATGTACTGGAGTTTATAAAGCACCGGCCTGGAACGGTAGCACAGTATAACCCGCGGGCGTAGGAATATTCAGGCAAAAAGGGGGCTTCTTCATAGTTCAGCCCAGGGGCCAGGGAAGCACTTATGTGCCTTATCAATGGTGCGACAAGTGAACTCAATTAAGTGATGAACAACAAAGGCGCATAAAGTGCAAGAATCAGATCACACAATTTGTTACTGGCAGAATAGAGATTTTAATACCCAGCTCTAGACTGCAAACAGAGGCAGCCTAACCAGACTAGTGCTAGTAGTGTGTGGCTGTGTATGCTCCTTCAAAACGTGTCATGCTATACTGTACCACAGCATAACATAGCATAACTAAGAGGCAATATGATGTCCTCATCTTATTTCTGTCTAGTGCCCACTTCAAATTGAAATGCTTCCAAGCACTTATGCATATGTTGTAGAACACACCGAGCATCTGTGAAAGGTGCAGTATTGAGAGCACTGGAGAAGAAGGTCAGGCCAATCAGAAGCTTTTGTGGGGCCCAAAATAAAAACTTGTTGTGGGGACCTTGCCCAAAAAACCGGTTTCTGTCTCAGCTGGGCAATTACTTTCTTCACCGCGCCTCCTTTTCCTTTATTGTCTAATTTGAGAGCACCTTGAAATATTTCTGTTCAGGATGCGCACTGTACACAAATCTTTCTTATATGTTATTTTAATAGACTTAATGCTGCTCGATCTTTAATAATAAATGCCCTGTACAGGAGACATAGACAACGGACTTGCCTCTTGGGTCACTAATAAAATTGCCTCCAGGGCAGGTGGGAAAGATTACGAGACCCATCTTTCGGGTGATTTTCACAATGTTTATTTAGAAAACATGGTTTCAATCCTGACTTTCCAGCAGGGGCATAGGGAGCCCCCCCCCCCGTCCCCCCCCCCACCTTAGCTGCTTAAGCAGGGGCTTCCACTGGGCCTGATAAGTTGGTGAGCTGGGTTCGCATACACATTAATTAATTGTTTATGGGCCTCATATGTCAGCAGACAAAATGCCATTAAATAGCACCGCAAATACCACGAGGGAGGGTTGTGAGCTACCAGATGGCATGTTCAGGGAAGGGAACACATAAAGAAAAAAAGTTGAATAGTAGAAAATGCAGAGAGAGGAACATATTGAAAAACAATGAGCATGGCAGCGAAAGATATGAAAGAAAAAGTGAGGATGAGAGAAAAAAGATGGGTAGATACAAAGGGAAAAAAGAACAGAAGGCGAAAGAAAGGAAGGGTGACAGGAAGGAAGCAAACGTGAAGGGAAAGATAGAAGAAAGGTGAAAGGTAGGATGAAAAGGTAAATGAATGACTGGATGGACTGAGAAGATTAACTGGGGAAAGTGTGCATGGATGAGTGTATTGACGAATGCACAGATGAAGAAGAGTGAATGGGTGGATGGTTAAAAGATAGATGGATTCATGAACATATTGATGAGTGGATGGGTGAAAAGATGGATGGGGCAATGGGTGTGTATATGTAAAGATGAAAGTATGGACAGATGGATGAATGAATAGATAGAAAGATAAATGGATTGATAGATGGAAGGCGAGTGAAAGGAACTCTTCTTAGGAAGCTTAGCGCGCTCAGTCTGATTTGAGATATGTTTCAAGTGGGGGGTATTTTAATTTCCTGGCTGCTCCCTTGCTTTCCAGCTTGATCAAACTGTAATTCTTGACAATTTATTTTCTTCACTGTGCTTCCTTTGTCAGTATCATCACGCTTGAGAGCACCATTGAAACATTTCTATTAATGATGCACACCGTACAAAAATTCCTCTTGTATATGGTTATAAGGCCATAATGTTGCTCCTTCTATAAAAATATAGGCTTGTACAGGGTGCACAATGCAACTGACTTGCCTCTTGAGGTCTTAATAAAATCGCCAGGGCAGAGGAGTGTGATTCACTAATTCTAATAAAGGCCACTGAGTCCAGTGATATAATCTAATGCGCTAAAGTGAAACAATCCAAAATACCTTTTTTCATCTTAAAAGTTCTCACCCGGCTGAAAGTATAGTGATATTCAGCAACACTTGCAGCAGGGTGGTATGTCGGGACTGAGCTAAGAGCTGCTCTCCTCAGCCTACTGGTGCTGCTCTGACAGACAGGCTGCAGCTCAGATGGAGCAGTGGAGAACCCGTCTCTCACCGCTTCACTAGCACTGCCCTATTGGCACTGGTAGCGAGGTGGGAGATTCTTGGGTACTGGGCGCACAGCATGTGCTCTCAAGACCTATGTGTGCCTGTCACTCACACCTAGTCAGCTGCAAGAGTGGCTTGTCAGCGTGGGTATGGCCTGTTTCATAGCATGGGCTAGGATTAAATGACATGCACTGTGAAACATGCAGTGCTTAATTTGTGCTGGTGGTTTCTGGTGCTCGTCACCAGTACCTAATTGCCAACACCAGCACTTATGATACCTGCCACATGGTTGCACAGTTTGTGTGATTTACAGATAAGTAGAACAACAGTTGTTTTACTAATTCAATATACATTAAAAACAACTAATACCTGTGTCCCAAGCCATTCTTATAGCTTTGGGGGCCTTGAACTGTCTGAATTGTCACACTTGGAGTGTGAGGATTAGTAGCTGTGTGAGTACAGTGATGGCTGTGCTGACAAGGGCAATGGGTGGAGCAAGCTTCGGTGGCCTCCTGACGAGGGCCCTGGCACTCATTTTTTTTTTACAAATTAAGCACTGGCTTGCTGCACATGCCTACAGCCTTGCCTATAGTGTGCCGCGGGCATGGGGAATATTGCCCCACCTGCCCTTCCTTCCGACGGTGTGAAGCAGGTGAACACAGCACCACAATAACTCCACTCACAAGTAAGAGAACAGTTTAAACTCAAGTGGCTCCATTGCTTAGACTGTATAAATGGTGTAAACTGATGCAAAGTGACAGGCACACATGGAGATGTGGACACCCGCTTGCATGACTGAATAAGATGAACAAAGTAACAGGTGATGATAAACATATATCACTATCTACGTGCAACGTTGAATTAGTGAATTGGTGATAGACAATTAACCAGTCTTCCAATCTCTTGCACCATTCAAACAACTTTAATCTCCTTATCGCTTCATTGTATACGTTTGATTTGAATTTGCATGCATTTCAGCACATGTACCATATAATAGACCCGTAATGCCATCGCTCCAGAACTGCCTATGACTACTAATACTTTTAAGACAGCAACTTACGTACTGATCCAGAGCTCCATTTACCTTATTTCCCTGCAGTCTCAGTTTTAGCAGTTACTGGCATGAGGCAGTGGGGAATAAAGCGGTTCTTCCAACTTCCCAGGCCTTTCAAATGCAGCATGCCGTTTCCATCTAGACACCCAGAATCTGGAACAACATCCATGTATCCATCAGGACCCCCAGTGCTGCTCCACTTTTGAAAAGAGTTGAAGATGCACCTCTTTAAAGAACACTACACCATGATGCAGTAAAAATCCAATAACCAGATACCTCTCCTGCCTATCATTGACTGTATGCTTGTCTCTGACCCAGTGTAGTGCTTTGCTGCCTTTAGTTAGGTTTGCACTTTACCAGTCCCACATACATACATTGTAGGAAATGCCCCTTTTTGTATGGTCACTGCCCGCTTTTTTCTCCAAATGATGATGGCTAGGACTCTGATAATGCACTGGAATCTGCTGCCCAGACCCCTGGGCCTGTGCTCTCTCCTAAAACTGTTATGTTCGACTTGGTAAATTGTCAAATACTTTACCCCATTATAAATTCCTAGCGTATGGTACCAGGGGTACCCAGGGCATAGATGGCAAAGGGGGACCCAGGGCTGCAGCACGGTTTTGTGCCACCCTGAGTGACCCCAGCAAACTACTGACAGCAGGCCTGCCATTCCAGACTGCAGGAGCAGTGCAAACTGCTCGAACTCGATGGTACTCTCACCATGTGTGGCTCAGTCAAATGCATTACCTTTACTATGTGTCAGTCACCCCTCAGGTAGGCCTCCTCACCCCAGGAGGCAGGGTGCAGTATATTAATGGCGAGGACATATAAGTGCAAGCCTATATGTTCCTATAGTGGTGTTCCCCATTGGAAACTACTGTAAGTGTTAGCGGTCCATAGGATAAATTGGGCTGCCAACCGGGCACTATTGAGACTGGCAGCTCCATTATGGTACCACTAAAATATGTCATGTTTGGTATCAAATAGTGTGCCTTCTCAAACCTGAAATGATTCTCATGACCTTGGTGACATGGCATACACCCAGGTGGCACCTTAGAGGTTGCCCACCTGTTTGTCCTAGCTTCTCTGTACTCTGGCTGACCAGCCCACGCTTTCCCTCACCTGCTGCTGCCAAGACAGGATCCTGACCTCCTGTGAGGTAGTGTGATCTCCCCTAGGAGCCGGGAACAAAGGCTTGGGCAGGAAGTAGGTTCCACCTTCCTCCTCCTCAGCAGGCTAGTGAAGTAGCACATCAAGGCGGTGAGCTTCAAAGGCTGCACCACTTCTGATATGCATCAGGGCTGACTCCCAGTGGAGGAAAGAGCCCTCCCCCGGCCCCAGGTACATTTGCACCCCGGGAGAAATTAGCTATGCAGGGAGGTGTGCACCCCCAGAAGGCTAGCCACACCTCCAGGGTGGTAAACCTGGTCTGTACACTACAATTTGATTTCTGCCGTCTTTAGGAATGACAGACTAAAGGGTTCTGGATAGAAAAGGTGACCTACACCCCCAGATGTAGTCACTTCAGGGGTGGACTAGCTGCAGGGACTGACTGCACATTGGCTACTAGCTCCCACACCTCTAAATCTCCAAAATATAGAATTTAAGGGACCCCCATGACACCAGAACCTCAGATCTGAATAACTTGCATCAAGGAAGGACCAAGAGGAGACCCGTGTCGCCGACAACAGGGCTTTGCCCAAGTACCAAAGCAAAAGAAGGATACTTTGTCTGTGTTACAACAGACTTGGAATTGAGTGACTGACCCTCATCCCTGGCTAAATGTCACTCCTGAAAAGAGGAACCCCTGTGAAGCCAGAAGCACCCTCAGACTCCCCTGGTCTAGAGTCACTAGTCCCCTGCAAACTGCAGGTAAAAACCAAATAATTGCTGGCCATCTGGCCCTCTGTGGGATTGCCCAAATCCAGGTGGTCCAGTGCATTGTGAGAGTCGTAGTCTTGCCTGTCTAGAAGTTTTAGGCTGCTACCTCACTCCCCTGGACCCAGTGAAGTTCCAGTATGTTTTCACTGTGCTTACCGCTGCCAAGGCTTGTTGGTCACCAATCCAGTAACCAATCCCCACACTCGACGCTGCATCTATAGAGAAAACCGTGCAACCACAGAACACCGTGCAACCATCATCTGAAGTCAGCAGCTGTGTATCTGTTGTGTTTTTGCATTCTGTTTCTTGCAGCACTGTGTAAGCGGTAAAATCAGCACCACCGCAGCTCCCGTTTAACACCAAGCCAGGACAACTCTGCATCCCGGCTCCACGGGCTAGGTAATATTGATCTTACTGTCTTAGCCTGGTCCCGGGGCCCGCATGACAGTAACCCTGTTAAGGTTCCACGTAACTCGACCTGCAAGTGACCGATTGTCACTAGTGGTGTTTCCCATTGACCGCAATGTTGTCTTTCCTATGTATTTTCCTGCACTGATTTAATATTGCTTCAAAAATCTATAAATCCGGTCATATGTATGCTATTATGTTTGTTTTGGTGTCCCAATTAAGATAAAAATACACTCTATTTTTATAAATTGGTGTTGGATTTCTCTCGAGTTGTGTCAATTACTTATCGTCCATGTTGGTACTCTGAAATGCTTAATACATGTTCCTCTAGTAAAGCCTGACTGCTCTTTGCCACGCTACCAAGACTGAGCTAAGGATTTCTTAGTGTTAATCCAAGGACCATCTTTGGGGCTTGTAATAATATTACAGGGTAAGGCTACCCAGCCGTACCACATAATGTTCCGCTTTCCTGCATACATATATCCATCACACAATATCTGTAAATGTGTGAGGTCTGTATTAAAATTCACGTCTCCTGATTCCAAATTGACAACTTAACACTTAGACCACGTCTCTTGCCCTCTACTTCTGCTCAGTATGACACTGGTACAACCAAATGTGTGAGTGCGTCAATTACATTTTTCAGTCATATCCCTCTTCCCATCACTGACACACGGTGTTACAATGAGCACACAAGTCTGCCTCTAAACAACTCAGTCTATATATCAGGAATTTGAAATAAACTGAAAAAAGTAGGAGCTCTCACCAAATGTCAAAAATTGATACTATGAGGAGCTTGGCTTGGAGTTCCAAGACATTCTTAGAAACACAACAAATAGAATCAGTAATTATACATTTCATAAATCTCTTCTTGGTTGTGTTTTGTATTAGGGTTTTGCAGGCATAAGCCATTTGCTCCAAAATATAACAAAATGAAGCGCTGTCACACGAGCACAATACTCTTACTTACAGTTTACCAATTCTTTTAGGACAAGTGAGTTAGATTTGTAGGTCCACTTCAGGTATAAATTCTCATTTCTCATTCGAGAATGTTCTATATCTGAAAATAATTTTGGTGAAGATGCCTGATTTTCTTCATGTTCGTAAGGCAAATTTTAATATGTGTGAGAAGGCAGCAGGTCTAGGGCTCTGAGAATTGAGCTCTTCGTATTTATGAACAGTTTCTGCACAGGACATGCAAGGAAAGTTCGTTTAAAACAAAGGTACAGCAATATACAAGCCTGCAAGCTGTATAGCTATCTCAGTGGGTTGTGCGCAGGCGATTAACTTTATTGCACCCTTCCACCTCCAGTCTTGCCTTCCACTGTAGGAGTGACTGCTTAACATTACCAACCTTAGCACCCCCTCTATCTTAAAAATTGCTAACTTTAAATTGCTGTAAGATCCATCTCAAAGTGCTTGAACCTCGTGGCACAAGTTCAGACACAACTCTGGCATGCTTTTGTACACTTTTCAAATGGAAGGGGGGGGGCGGGGTTTGCATAGGTCTCTTGGTCCAGTAATTCTCTCCTATTCAGTGCTTTTTGTGAACTTATTCTTCTTCTGTACCCCAGGAACCCAAATGAGGTGCTCAGATTCACCCCGAGAGAATGACAGACTGAGGAAACATTCAAAGCTATAGCTTTAGCTACAGACTTCCATCTTCAACCTCCTGGATTCTGGCAGACCTACCCAAATCAGTGTTCTGTTTATTCAGGCAGTTGGCCCCAACATTCATTTTTTATGTTGAGACTTTGACCCATCAGGATAGAGCAAGGCAGAAAACGAATGAAGATGGAGTAAGACAAAGATACACAAATGGTGGCAAAGGGAGATAGCAGAGAAAACAAAGTGCCTAATTGAGATAAAAGGACGGGGAAGCCCTATCACTTAAAGTGAGCATTAGAACTACTAATATAAGGTATGGTCTCTGACATAGTTTTGGCTGACTGGTGTCTTAAGAGGCTGAAGAGTTGGATCCGCAGTACATTACCACCTTAGAGAGTGGCAAATGGCGGTTTCTCAGTGAAAATGGAAATTAATGTGTTTTTTGCTTAAAATGTAGAAGCAATTGTTGAAATAGCTAAAGTAACTGCAGATCATAGTGCACACAAAGCAAAATACCACAACAAAAACATAACGGCACAACACAAAAAGCAACTAAAACAGAATGCAGCCACAGTGCAATAAAACAACTCAATGCAATATTGAAACATAAAAACCCAACAGTAGGAAAAAATATCACCACCACAATAAAATAGAACACAAACAACACACCGCCACATAACATATAACAAATCACAACACGACCCAAAAATGCAACACAAAAAGAATAAAAAATCCTAACATAAAATAACACACTGAAAAACAGAACACATCAACACCACAAACGCACAAGCGTAATAAATGACAATGACACCATAGGACACTATTACGAGAGCACACCAATATTCCACAAATTAACACACCACTACAAAACAAAACTACAATAATAACACAGCACCTAGCACCATAACAAAATAACACCACACCACAACTACCTAACACAAAAAACACAAGACAACCTAACCCAACACAATTGAAAATGTGTGCTAGTGTGCTGTTCAGTGTTCCCTGCAAGGTGCGCGCCTGCGCGCCCGCGCACCTCAGTGACCCCGAGCGCGCATTGTCCTTAGTGAAGCGCGCACATCCCGGAAGAGCATTCGCGCCGCCGCTTTTAAAACGCGAGCGGCGCGAAAACCGGTAATTTTCAGGTTGCGGGGACGCGTTGCATAGATAGTGGTTCCTGCACTTGCTACATTTCTTTCCTAATGGGCCACGGCTGCCGGCTGATTGTGGGCCATTGTGAAAATATGTGTTAATTGCAGCGCAGTAGGGTGCTGCAATTAACAGGAATACTCACAAGTGCCCACAATCAGCCCTCAGCCGCGCTCCATTAAGAAAAGACATGCATCAAGTTCAAAAGTACGACATGTATTGTAAAGCACACGTTGTGCTTTTGGGCTTGCTGCATTTCTTCTCTTAATGGAGCGCGGCTGAGAGCTGATGTGGGCACTGTGCAAGCATTCCTGTTAATTGCAGCAGCCTCCTGCGCTGCAATTAACAGGAATATTTTCACAATGGCCCACAATCAGCCCTCAGCCTTGCTCTATTTGGCTCTCCAGTGAGTGCCGCCACAGAGGCTGCTGGACAGTGTCAGCTTGGTGGTGCCTGCTGCCTGATATGGTCATGCCACGTGAGTCTGGGCTGAACACGGCTGCCGGAGTTTATTTAGTGCCTGCAGCCTCTCGTAACGCTGGCCCCGCTGGTACCCAGAGGAAGAGTTTTAAAAGTCTAGTCAGCGTTGCCCAGCCCTGCAACCTTAACAGTCAGCTTAATCAGTTTTTTACATGCAAGTTTTAAATTTCTGGGCAAATCACTTAACAAAAAAAAAATTCATGTGTAAGTCTATAACGTAACTGGTGCTCATGTAAAGCGCTCTGACCCCTTCGGGTCGAGTTTGCGCTACATAAAACTAAAAAAAAAAAAGAAAGAAAAGTGTATGAAGCTTCACTTTTTTCAAGTTGTCACTCGCATATATTATTTTCTTTTAAACCACAGGGTACAAATGTATGAATGTGCCTATTTGCTACATGTATTAGAATAACTTTGCCAAGTATTATTAATATAGGTTCTGTTTTTGAAAAATGTCATCATAAATAGGCCGGGAAGGTTGCTGGGTGTGCTGAATGCTTGTTGCTGGTTGGTGTGATGTTTTGGAATTTAAAACTCGGTAAAGCAGACTCATCCTCTCATGTTTCCGATGTGAGTACCCTAAACTATGTAATAGTAACAACTGCTATTTTCATACCTTATAAATGGTGGAAATGTGGTGTTTACTGCTGTACAAAATTAAACTTTAATGATTGTATCCTAGATATTGGTTTTAAAGATCCGAAAAGTGACTGATTAACGGCATTTGTTAAGAGAAACTCCTCAAATGCATCGCTGCAGATCCTTTCATTAACAGGCAAAAACAATGTTACTGCTTTTCGGAAGCACAGTGACTATATTCAGGAGCGTGTTAACATTGTGGATGGGAAGAACAGTAGCTGTATTGCAAGAAGCAGCCCACTCATCCCTGGGGCCAAATCCATCCATTGCTGAGCACCTGAAGCTCGTAAAGGACCCAATGTTAAGGCATAGCAAGCAAGTGACAAAAACGCATTCACCAATAAAAGGCAACCAATTGAATACTGTATGCCTTGAATTAAATAAGTCACTGCGCACATTTAAATGTGAAAAGGAAATCTTGGACATGCCCTTATAGAATTTCCAGCCGTTGTGCCTGTGATGCATAGAATTGAATTGTATTTTGTGAAGCATGCTGCTTCCCACAGTTCGGCATCCAACTGAAAGCTGGAGAAAGAAAAGAGAAGGTTTAGTAAGTGGACTAGGGTTTAAGTTTCTATCTGAAAACAGATTCAGAAGAAGATAGATGAATATTTGGGGGTAGGGGCTTATTACAGAGCCTAGGGGACAAGAAACTGAAAAAACTGCCTTCATGTCTCGCCTTACTGACGTGGAATTGTGACCAGCTTACCATGGACGGAGCGAAGGTCACGAGTAGGTTTATATAGACTAACCTGGTTACAGAGATACTTAGGGCCTGTTTTGTGAAGGCTCTGTACATCGGGCAAAGAGCCTAGAAAATCAACAGTTTCACAATAAGGAGCCAGTGGAAATCAAACAGGTGACCAGAGGTCAGGTGATGATGATGTTAGGTGATGAGAAGAAATCTGGTTGCCGCATTTTTGGTGATCTGGAGGTGCTTGATAAGAAAGTTTGGTAAGCCAAACTATTAAGATTTGCCGTAGAGTAGGTGGGAAGTAAGGAGTGCCTGGGACCAGGGTTCCCTGTGAGGTGCGGTCGCACCCGCGCACCTCAGTGACCCCGAGCACACAGTGTCCTGAGTGAAGCGTGCACACATCCCGGGAGAACGTTCACGCCGCCACTTTTAAAACGCGAGCGGCGCAAAAATCTGTAATTTTCTGGTTGCCCGGAAGCATTTCTTTCTTAATGGGCTGCGGGCTGTTTGTGGGCCTTTGTAAAAATATTTAATTGCAGCACCGTCATGCGCGAATACATTTGGGTGAACTAGAGTAAATTGAAAGTGTACAATATTTCTTAAAGGAAAATCGTTGTCCTATATATCGCATATATGTTTGTTATCATCCCAGACTCAGGGGTGTAGCTTCCCTTGGTGCAGCAGGTGCAGTGGCCCCAGGGTTCAAAGGGGCCCACGGAACCCCGATTATTTCTGTATTTTGTCATTGAGATTGCAGCTGGGAGCTTCATTGCTTTCTCGCCCTAAGGCCCATGACAGTGTCTATGATACTTGACAGCCTTGAAATTAATTGAGTTCTATATCACTGTATCCAAAACTACTTTGTCCTCTACATTACAGCCCAGATACAGCAGGGTGTCAGTTAAGTATAAGAAAAGATAAGTGACCAAAAGAGGCACAGTGATTTCGATAAGCACTTCTGATAAAGGAAGATCCTCCTCCAGTTACTGCACAAACAGTGGGTGGATGACGATCAGGGTAGCGGATCCCTGCCTTCCTTTGGAGGGAAAAGGCTCTGCGGGAGGCATGTATTCGCCCACAACAAAGAATAAATTGGTTAACAAAACGCTTTTTCTATATTGGTTGTCTGACTTTGAAAATGCAACCTTTGTTCTATATGTATCAATTGTAGGAACATATAGATGCTGGAAATGGTACTTCAGTTCTTCAGTTATTCCTCTGAATACGGCAAAATCTTAGTAAGTCTCCCCCATAGTGTGACATTTTCTGGAGAGTAAACCAAGCGATGAAGTGCATGGAAAGAGATAAATATTGGAAATGACACCCTTTTGATCAATAAGACCTACAATATCTTGAAACTGCTTCAAAACCCCTGAAATGGAAAGTTAAGATACTGATATGATTTGTGTGCCCAGAAGATATAAAAGTAAAGAAATAATCCTAAAACATCTCATACCCCCATGCCTTTGCACTTTATTGCACCATAATACAGCTAAGCACATCCTGCTCAAATCAAATGAACACAGGGCAGATATTTTGATGTTGCAGACAGTACAATAATAAGCAAAATCACTTAAAGCTGGAATTTTTACATTTTATCTGTACATACTACAAAGAACAAATATCAATAGAAAGCAGTTTTAAAAGTGTTCTGGAGGTGATCTATGAGTGACTAACACTTAAAGTAAACATATACAGAAATGGCACGTTCCAATGAATAAATTCAATTTTGTATTCAGTCCTATTTAGTATCAGGTCCAGGCCTTTGCAGATTCTTTGAATAACAACTAATGGCCAACTTTTCACTGGAAAAGGTATCAACCCTAGGGTGAGTTACCTGACTGCTGCTTTCCACCAGTGCCTGAGAGCAGCTTTATTTTCAGTCTTGAGCTGCGGTGTGTTTTGGTGCTTCAGCCAGGGAGGAAGGAAAAAGTTTATAGCTGCAATTTAAAGATGTGTCAGAGCGCATGGAGAGCCACAGGCAGTTCTCCTCATGGTTTCTCGCTCTGGCTCACAGCAGTTTTTGCTTCTTACGGGGCCCCTTGCATGCTATTTTATGGGGGCCCAGCCGCCAGCCCAAGCAGCATCAATGCCTTCTATGGTGATGCTAGTAAAATGAAAACATCCTGCATAGTCTCAGTCACCGACGCTGACAAAACTGTGAAGTCCTGTAAGCACACACACACAGTACATTGCCACTGAGGCCCCAAGTGGACTATATGATACCAATCCCACACCCTCTCTGTGCCTGCAGCCAGCACCGCAATAAGAAAAACAATGTTTAATTTGCCCACCACTTAGTTCATAGTTGTATCTCAGTTCTTACTGTGGATCGCGCTATTCAGTAATTCTGTCAAAGGCAGATGTATTTGGCTAAACGTTAAGATTTGGTGCTAGAATACACACCAGGTAATTCACCAACTCGTGTTCTAAAGTTTACAGCGGCGATAGCAAGTCGGGTGTACTACCGTACCCTGTGTATGGCTTACTGCTTTGACGTTACTCAATAGGCAGCCGGGAACTTCCAAAGAAAGAATATCATGCGCTTTCCTAAAATTAAATCAATTTGATTGTGACTGGTATACTGTGACTGACAGTGGCTGGTGGTTATACTTACTGTGTTCGTTCTGTAGTTCTTCTTCTTCTTCCCCTCTGCAGTGTGACTCTCCACTGGTGACGACTGGCCCTCTTCCCGCTGTCTCCTGACTGCATGATGCAGCAGTGCACTCTCCCTCGCCCAGTGGACTCCAGTCGGCTGTCCCGGGCTGCTTAGAAATAATTTGCCGGTATGGCCAATAATTTAGCTCCTGTGCCCCCTGACAGAGCGGGCGGCCTGGACAGGTTTGAGCACCATCACGCTTTACACAATGTGCTTTTGGACTTTCTGCATTTCTTAAGTAACACGTAAGTTAGAAATCTCTGCTTAGCCTAGTGTGCCGCCCAGCTGGTATTTTGCTGCTTCTTTCTGTCTCTGCATCCAGATATATGATACAACAAGTAACATTACACCTACAGCAGTAAAATCTTATGATGGTACCACCATTGGAGTCTTGTGCTTTTTTAAACCCGAAGTGGACTTGCCTGTGTAACCAATTCATGTCATGGCGTGTGTATCCAAATTGCAAACCTGCCTTAAGACCCTTAACGTGGTGCTGTATGTGTGGAAATGCACAGTCTTTTCACTTTTTTAAGCCAAAGTTTGGAGTGATATTTAGCGCTGCACCCACACGTGCGGTCTGGTTCCTGGCACACATAGCCATGGCTGCAGTGCACGGAACACCTACACTGCCGCACACAGAGGAAAAAAATTAGAGGGAACATTGGTGCTGTTATGTATTGGTGTAGTATTGTGTTAGTGTTGTGCAGTATGCTGTGTTGCACTAATGTGTTGTATTGTTATGTTAGGTTTTCATGTTATGATGTATTCTTGTTTTATTGCCTTTTTGCATTGTGCTTCTGTATTGTAGATTGGTTGTTGGGTTATTGTTGTTGTTGTTTCTTTTTTAGTGTTTTGGTGTAATGCGTATTAGTGTGTATTATTATAATATGGTGTTGTGGTGTTACTGCACACCAACTGTAGTCTTTCTTAAATATACACACATATTATTGTCACACATCACCACCTACATAAATACTCTTTTAAAATATGCCTGGAAAGTGTATTGCACCAAACTCTGCCTTACGTATCATCAAGGGCAGGCAGCAGCACCAGTCAAAAATGTTTTGTGAACCAGCCCAGGAAGTGTAGGGTGGAGAGAGAGAAAGAATTATGAGGTGGGATCAAAAATAGGCAACCTTGGGATTTGTCAACGTCCTCATTTGGCAGTACATTCTCCTGAGAAAAACTTTGGGACCCTGCAATTCATGTTTTTTTAAAGTTAAGCATTGTGGGCCAAGACCCAACAAAGGCGTGTAAAGTCACCCCAAGAAAATTTAAGACAAAGGACAAAATTAGACCTAAGTCTCTAAACTTGACTGCCTTCTTCAACCCCCTGGACCATGACAGGTCTAATCAAATACATATGCTAAGAAATGGTATTGAATTATTGGCTTTTAAAAAAAAAAAGATGTCAATTTAATTTTCTTCATTGTGGGTTTACATATGGTGCAGACTGATGTCGAGTCCTTTACATTGGTCAGGTATTTGCACACCGAGAGCTGGCGGTGACAGTTGGAAAGACAGAAGGATAAATACGTAAGAAACAGCTCACATATGATATAAATGCTTTTAGAGTATGTCCAATAGAGTGGCTCAGTTACAAGGGCACGGGGGGTCATCCACCGTATAGGCCAGGGGTCACTCTAGGAATCATTCTAAGGATATGATTCTATGAAGGCCTTATAAGCTTGGAAATGAAAATTGGACAGGTGCTACATGCTTGAGGACCTGATATGCAAATACTCTTTTCAGGCTAGGTTTAAACTCATATCTGTCCCAATGCCTTAGCCTAGAAGTTATTCAGTATTTACATCAGCATCTACCTGAATTCTGCACTTCTCAAGGATGGGTGTCACACACGTGCAGTGCTAGCAGGGGATTCAAGAAGGTCCCATCAGAGACCTGCCTCATGTTCCATAAGTGACTTATAAGAACAGAATAAAGACAAGAAACAGCAAATTCTGCATTAAAATGTGAAACACCAAATTCATGGTGCTCCCACTATTTCTAGAGACATTCTCTTTGGATGAGCACGGGAAGCCCAAATGGCAATCAATTGTCCAACTCCAAAACTATTGTGATCTAGATGGGAAACAGAAGATGGATGTGTCATTGACGGCCAATGATTAGGGTTGACCATGGAATGAAAATATTAAGAAACATTTATCACACTAAGATATCACGGAGGTTCCTTAACGAATTGGATGGCGAGTGGTTTGTGAGTCTCTAGGAGGCTTCTCATGCTTGGTAAATTATCATAGGGATCATGATGGATGCACTAAAATCCGAATTTAGCCCCTATTCTATACTGAATTTTGGCTCCCTTTGGAGCTATCGTGATGTTAGCCGACCTCATGATGGTGTACTTCGGAGCAGGATTCCCTTCATCGAGACCCAACAGTAAACTTTAAGACACATAACACAATTCTGAGTTTTGTGATAAACATCAACAGGTCAAACCTGTCAATATTTATCTGGGAAAAATGACATTATTTTCCAGAATAGTAAGCATCAAAACCTGCAAGTTATTCCCCAAAAACTCGGAATTGGGTAGTATTTATCGCACCTGGAAAAAACAATCAAACTCAATAGAATATGATTTTGTCAGGTGCAATAAATATCACACCATTGCCGGACCATTCGTAATAAGTACCTATAGTATTGAGCAAGATTTGTGCTGCCTTGGATGTAAAGTTAGGGCTGCAATTATTATTGACTTAGATTTATTCATCAATAGTTAGTGTTTTTTTACTATAAAACTAAGGCTACAGTGTTTGTATGTAATACATACCAAAAATTTCTCATATTTTCTCACTTATAGTCATCAATGATAGTGTTGCGTATGATCATTGGGTATTTTTTTTACTGATCATTGGGTAGGCAGCTGCTACGAGATTATGCCACAATGGTGGTTACTGCTAGCTAAACTGGTTTCAAACAAAAGAACCAACTTTAAAAAAATGCAAAAAGCAAAATGACAGTGAAAAAGTAAATGAAAACATGGTGGCAGAAGCAGAATCTAGTCAAGGTTAAGGCCACATCCTTTCTCTCCAAGGTTTGTAAAATTCCATGGGAAAGTTATAAGTGAGTGGTATTTAAATTATATGATTGATCTTTTACCAGGTGAAAGTTTTTGAAACCCTACTTCTACCAATATCCCTTCCTGATGTTGGTGATGTCTTAGAGAATGCAGGAGCAAATCAAACGAGTTGTGGCAATATTGCAAGCAGCTCGAAGAAAGGCACCAACCTTACATGGGAGTTCACCTACCATCACCATGTAAACATTCCAAACATCGTGGGCATTGGTGGGAATTAGTAGGGTCTTGGGGGTGAAAACTAAATAGGGGCTGTCCTGGCATGGCCAGCCACCCACCTCCCTTCTATACCTTTCAGAATAGACTCAAGGTTCATGTAAGTTTGAAGGCAATGTCACTTTCCATATAATTCTGAGTTTCTTCCACTTACCAAACAATTCACCATCAGCTGCACAATTTGAAAGTTTAACTTAGAAAAAAATGATGGTGGCTCAAACGGATCAAACATTACAAAAAAGAAGCACCACACTTAGGCCCTCATTTACAAGAGGCCTGCGCCACCGGAGCGTCACTTTTTTTGACACTCCAGTGGTGCAGGCCTCTCAATCATATCTATGAGGTGACACAAAGCCACCCTGGGCGGCTTTGCATGGCCTCATAGATATGAAGCAAGGCAGCGCAAAGTGCTGCGTTACCTTACTCTCAGTCAAGGAGGTGTTCCATTGGCATTGCGGTGGAATTTGACACTGTCCCAAATTTACAACATCATGTAAACTTGGTGCATCACCAAAAACGTATGCCTCCCCAGAGCAAGCAAATGTTTACATTCCTCCTAGTTTTTTCCTCTTTCCACATGTGCTGCATTCTGCAGCACACATAGAACGAGGAAAACGCCCCCATGGATTGTTTATGTGCAGGAAGGTGCTCCTTCCTGCAAAAACAAATCATGCCAACAACACGGACACCCTTCCACCATTATGCAACAGTACAAGCGTTGGCGCGCTGCTACAAATTGTGCGGCAACTGAAAGGACAGGAATGACAGGAATGCACCGTATGTTGTAAATATGGTGCTTTCCTGCCCTTTTGAATTGGCGTAGCGCAGCAGAATAGCTTGCGGCGCTGCCCTACGCCAATTCTTTGTAAATACGGCCCTTAGTGTAGAATAATTGCAGACCCATTGCAAAATATAACTAGTCTTCTTTCGGTTGCTGATTGACGTATGTATGTCTAAAACTACTTCTTATGGGGTGAGACTTTTGCCCAAACATTATTAATTTGAATTAAAATGTCAAAATAGGAAAACAATATGCATGTGCAATGTTATGCCTCATAATTTACCTTTTCTTGCTATATAATTTAGTCAACCTTGCCACATAATTTGGTCCTGATGTAAAAAGCCAATTTATGATTCCAAACCCTGCAAGTTGCAAAATTACAGGGTTTGCAACTATGAAACAGCTTTTTATGTAGAAAAGCCTTTTTATGAGTTAGAAAATTTAGAAAGGCTTTTGCAATTCTGTCCGAATTGCAGTTTGGCAAATTGGAGGAAGTGTGAAAGGCACGTCCCCCTCCTACTTCAGATTCGCAGAGAAATGTATCACTGGTTTGTGACTACAAATGTGGTCGCAAACTATTGATGAGTTACTGACCACGTAGTATTTTACAAAGAAGAAGACATATTGGTCCAAGAGACTCCCTCTCCCTCACTTTTGTTTTCCCAAACAAGTTTTTTTTTTGTTAGAAAAAGCTTAACCATCCCCTTCAATAGGCCCGCTCTTCTTTTAAAAAACAAGTTTCCAGTTTGGGCATACAAATGCAGGCACAGCTGTCGGCTGTCCCTTTCAGGCCTCCATCCCTGCATTTCGAGTCAATCACAGGGATCGCAAAATGCGGCTTGCCTAATTAATATTCATTAAGGTGCACATGCATCAAAATAGTCAATAGCGATTCTTTAATTGGGATTTTTAAAGAATCTCAATTAAAGAATCGCTATTGCCTATGCATGTAGGACACATTCCCTAATTGCGACTCGCAAATTGCGAGTCGCAATTAAGGAATTGCTTCCCATTCATTCCTATGGGTCTAGAGGCCCATAGGAATGAATGGGAATTGCATGCGCAATTTGCGAGTACCCAATAGGTACTCGCAAATTGCGCATGCAATTTCAAGTGTGCAAGGGTTCCAAAAGGACACCCTGTTGCCCCAAGGGCATGTGTGTGTGTAACAAGGGACTTTGAAAAATGCACTTTAGTGCATTTTTCAAAGAAATCGCAAATTACCATCAACTTTAGATTGACGGTAATTTGCGATTCCTATTTGCAAAATCGCACATTTTTACTGTTTAATGCATTGCATTTAAAGAATCGCAATTTGCGATTCCTTAAATGCAATCGCAATTTAAGTAATCGCAAATTTTGCGATTACTTGAATTGCGATTTTTGCATTTGGGATGATGCATCCCAAATGCAAAAATACCGATCGCAAAGGGGCAGATTCTGCGAATCTGCCCGTTTGCGACCGGTTTTTATGTTGATGCATGTGGCCCTAAGCCCTTTGTGCTGTGACTGCGAATCTATAATTTGTGATTCGACCTATTAGTTCCAGGGCGCATCGCAAACTGCGTTCCCATTCGCAAACCAGTTGGTGTGCAAATTGCACATCCCTGGTATGCCAATAGAAATAGCACAGTAGGCCCTATTACCGACCCTGCATGTAGGTGCAACCCCTATAAATATCCCAAGGGTTGCAGGAGGTGCGTCTCAGGGAAGATATAACACTGTCCCCTCTCCTGCCAGCATATTGCACTGCCAGGCCATCCATCGCAAGGACAGATGAAGTGGTGCCCTTTACCTTGGTTCCAGACACCCCAAAAATGGGTTGTATTAACCTCAGTCAATCTGGGGTGTGCTCTGGCTCAGGCAAGGGATCTGGATTCCATTCTACATGTGGAAGTCTGCCTCTGTCCCAGTTCACCTTTAGCATCCTGTTTTAGCTTGATGGCAAAAGGCTATTCCTTAAGGTGGTAAAATAGAGAATTGGAATAATGAATCTAACACAAAGATCAGAGTGTGCTTAAAAAATAAAGAACCATAAAAAATGGTTGATAAAATGAGCACCATGGGCTCGGCTTATTATTTGCCCGTTCAATCCATTAAGGGCACTAATGTTTAAGTTACAATGTCGGAGGTTCCTCAGATCTAACTTGCTTGTCCGACAGTGCCATCTAGTGAGTACTTTTATAAATGCGAGTGCATGTCTTGGATCAGAATACCGTCACTTCTCAGTCTTGTGATGCAGTAAAAAAAACACATAAGATGGCTAAAAATTCTTCAGCTCTAAATTTCGTGTAACCATTTAAATGCTTTTCCTCCAACAAGCAAATAAATAAGTTTGATTCAGGCGTTTTCGACAACGTTTAATTTTCTGTATATAGTTTTTTCTCTAAGCTACAGGTTTTCAGGTATAGTAGACTATGGGCCCGTGGTCATTTGGTGATCAGTGGCAAGGGACTGCCATCTAAATTTGGCCTCAAGACAAAACAGGATGCTATAGGTGTGGGCCCAGATCGCATATGGCCTCATAAAGCCCTGCTTGACTGAAAAGAAAGACTGTAATAAGTGTGGTCTGGTTGGATATTTTGCACAGATGTGTAAGTAAGCCAGTAGAAAAAATGTCAGGGAATGTTGTTTCGGAGTAAAGTGATTTGACTGAGAGCATGAGGGGTGTTGTGAAAATGACTAGGATGAATGACAAAGAAATTCTTGAATTTAAAGACCCTGTCACCAGTTCTGAGGCGGAGGGTGTATGCATTCCTCTGTTGATGTATTCCAGTTGCATAATATCCATTATTACTGAGGATACCCTTGTACATTCATGAATATATTACCTCTGGATGTTAACCTCTGGTGGGTAGGAGGGAAACTAAATAGAACTTTAGGCTTCTTTGAAGGGCAGATTAACTTAAAAGAATGCCTTTTTTGAGGAAAGATCAACGTTTTCAGGCTGGGCCCATACTTTCCAGGTTGGCATCATAAAGGCAGGCGCGTCCCGCACAGGTAAGAGCGGTGGGAGGAGGGGTGATGGGCAGGAGGAGGGGTGATGGGCAGGAGGAGGGGGGATGGGCGGGTGTCGACAGACGACGGGATAGGTAAAATTAAATAAAAAAATTAATAAAAACCACTTCGGCGATGCGGCGAGCTCAAGGTAAGTGGTTTAATTTATTTATTTTTACCCATCATGTCGTCTGTCTAAACACCCCCACCCCGCCCCGCTTCACCACTCGTAACTGTGCCGGCCGGGCCTGCATGTCTTGGCATTGTGCTGAGACCCGTTGGTAAACATTAGATTCTCCTACTGTCTGAGTGTGGCAACTTGGACAAAATTGTACGCATGCAAGAAATCACTTTCAAACATGGGGAGAGTTTTGAAGAGAGATTGGGAAAGTTGAGCAAGTTTGAATTGAAGATCAAGTGAAGTCTAATGTTTTACTGAGGAAGGATAAAGTACCCTTAAGTGTTTGGGGAGAATTGGCCACAATGCTTAATAAGCTGTGTGAGCAAGGGGTTATCGAACCCTGTGACAGTTTATTGTGGTTGCCACCAATTGTTGTAGTTTTGTAGAATGCTGTCGGTCTTGCATCGACCAATGCAGTTTTTCAGAGGTTGATGGGGGAAATTTTCAAAGGAATCAAAGGAGTTCTGGTCCTCGAGGACATGCTTATCTATGAGAAAGGTGAACAGTAATCTGCAGAGAGACTGCAGCAGTTGTTGGCAAGAATGAAAGACGAAGGGTTGTGTTTCAGAAAGAAAATGTGCCTTAAAGGTGAAGGAGGAAGAATACATTGAGTGCATAATTATGAGTGAGGGAGCTGCTTCAAGGCTGGGTTTGCTGAAGGTTTTTGAGGAAGTCCCAGGTCCAGTCAACAGAGAGCACTTAATGTCATGCAAGTGGCCGGCAGCTACTCACAAATATTAAGTCAATTCTAGAATAATGTCGATGTGGCGCAGAATAGTACGTAAAACCGGGCAGAGTGGGATGTAATGTACGCCATAAGTCAGACAGCCCATGAAGCCGAGCCATTTCAAGAATCGCCTTTCGGACCCTACTCATTCTCGGAAAGGCATGTCGGTTTGTTGAATCAATAATGTAGTTTAAGGTGCAGTTAAAATCACCCAGAATAATGACTTCCCCCTGCCAATCGAGAAGCTCCAGCATTAATTTATGAAAAAGAGTAGGATCATCCTGATTTGGCCCGTATAATGCGCACAACACTAACTTTTTATTGTTAATTTCAAGCTGTAAGATGACCCATCTGCCACCTTGGTCAGAAACTGTTTTAAGTTTTTTACAGACAAAATGCTTGTCTTTAAGTATTGCTACACCTCTGATTGCTGCGCCCTGTGAAGTACATTCCAACATCTCTAAACCGAGCTGTTTAAACAGACCCCTATCTTTATATGCCAAATGTGTCTCTACTAAAACTACCAGATGCGGTTTATATATCTTGAGCCCTTCTCTGACCAGCCGCCGCTTAATAGATAAATTCAACCCAGCCACATTCCAGCTAAAACATCTAATTGTTCCCATTATATAACCTATAATATTTCGGGTTCACACTAATTCTTGCCTTTGAGAATTTCCAAGATAATTTAAAAGATAACAAGCGTTAAGTATCTGCGTAAAAACCATAAACAGATTATTCTTGCCCATGCAAATTTTGTAATTTATATCAATGCTCAATGCTAGTTTGATCTGCGCCCTCCATTTTTTACACCCCCATAACCAGTGCTTATCAGTACGCCACCCCCCAGTCAGCTGACCTCCCCCTCCTCCACCCCCATGAACCTTAACAGGTTCCCCACCCCCCACCCCGTATCCTGGAAAGGAATCACCCCCACTAACCTGCTGTCGATCGATGACAGCATAAAGAAGCAGAACCCTCCGAGACCCTCCCGGCATCGACTAATAGTATAGCACTAATGAAAGTACTTATACAGGCAGATAGAAAGAAAGAAAAAAAAAAAAAGAAAGAACAAGCTAAAAAGAGCTATAAAAGATAGATAAGGAAAGGCAACACCCTATATTTTTAGCAATTCAGGACAGCCTTGCTTCAATTATCCCAAGAACAGCAAATATTTTCAGATCGTGTTCTTATTTAAAACTTTGTTGCAGTTTAGCGCGCGCCGATTTTGCCTCTTGGTCAGTATAGAAAATCTGCGAGCTGCCATCCTTGATGACCTTCAGTCGGGCAGGTTCTTGAAGGTAGACCAGTGCGCCAAGAGCCTTCCAAGAGTCGATAAGTTGCCTCATCCTCCACCTCTTATCCATCGTAATTTTGCAGAGGTCAGATCTTGCGATGATGGAAAACGAATCAACTAAGACTGGTGTAGTAGGTCGAGCTTTAATAGCAATAGCCTGACGTAACAAGAAGTTACCAACATAAATAAGTATTGGTCATGGTCGGCGCGAGCCGGTCTGATCTGCTTGATTAAGGAAAATTGGAAGCCTATGAGCTCGTTGTATTTGGGAATCCCAGTCCCAGTCTGCTAAATCAGGAAAAGCCTTCTGAAATGTTTGTACGATAAATAATCGTGGGTCCGAGCCTTCGCTGCCTTCCGGGATCCCAAATATTCGTAAATTATTCCGACGTTGCCGGTTCTCTAAGTCTTCAACTCTTCCTTGTAGGACATTAAGTTGCACATCATGCTCTTGTAGCAATTTAGTAGAGTGTGTCACTGCATCTTCATTATCAGACAGCCTTTGCTGCAGTGTAGACATTTCAGTTGCAAGTTCTGTCACCTTACTGGTTACTGCTGACAGCGATTGCTGTATGGTAGCATTATCCGCCCTAAGTTGTGTATAATATTCCTGTGCCTCGGATCTTTGTGCTGATAGCGCCTGCATAATTAAAGCTAATGAAGGCTCTGGCGTAGCCATTGGCATTGATAAGTCTCTAGATGGATTGGCAACCGATGTAGCGCTAGATGATGCGGGAGATTCAGCAGTGTTACAGCCCCTGGTCATACTAACACGCTTTGACAGTTGATCAGTTGCACAATAAGAAGCAAGAACAGGCTGGCCACTAATAGTAGGCAGATTTTGCACAGATCCAGATAGCCTTGAAACGATCGCCTTTACCTCCCCCTTAGAAGTAACCCACTTGCGTAGGGGGCTGTCCTGAGTATTTAGTTTTGCTTTTAAAGTGGTCAAGGTTTTGCCTTGCTGTTGACCGGCAAAAGCATCATTATTAGGTACATCAGCCTTACGACCAGTCTTTACTGATTTAACAAACTTCAAATTGCGCTTTTTCTTTTTTACAGACTGAAGTTGAGACTTTGTAATCTCTGCCGTTGATAGACCAGAAGACTCATCAATGTTCATTGGTGACAGAGAAAGCAGTGATGTATTAAATGTATCAGCTGGTGATTCCACACGTGCGCTATTCTGTGAAGAATTGATCAAGTTCGGCAGTTCAGCTGTATCCGTTTCTGCTGGCACATGCACTTGCGGAGATACAAGTATATCCATGCTCCCCTCTGCAGGAGTTACCGAGGCAGCTGAAAAGGCATTAGAGATTGCAATTGTAGATTGCAGATTTTCTTTGCCGGTTTCTATCATTTTAATAGAGCAGTGCTCTGCCGGTGGCGTATGCAACATAGACCTAGTAGTGTTAAGTTTAAAGCTAGATTGCTCACTATCAGTAAATGACAAAGCAGAGCAGCCGGTCAACTCGCCGGTTATATCGCTGGCTTTACCCCCATTACCACCACTTGCCTTAGTTGCTGGCTGATGTATCCGACTGTCATCAGTTTCCTGTGAGTCGAACGTCGATAAGCCTGTCGCAGGTCCGCTTTCGTTGTGAAACAGGAACTTCTCCCAAGCCAGCTGCGTTTCCCAAGGCATCCGTTAACACTGTTCCCGGCTCCATGACACGTACAGCATTTGCCGCCGGCATAGCATCAGGTAAGCCGGCCAATGAACCTGTAAGCTTACGCTGTACCGCCTCCATGACTATCTCTGCCATGGCGGTTTCAGAGGCAGCAGCGACGAGATCTACAGCTTCTCCCGAACTGAGTAGCTGCATCACCGGTTTGCTTACTCGTAGGACAGCCTTTTTCGGTACACCGTTTGTTAGTTCTGTAGCAGAATTAGCCGCGCCGGTTGCAGCAGAGTTTTGGGTCAGTCGTTCAAACCGCTGCACATTCACCTTCGGAGGAGCCATTAGCTGTCGGCCGGATCGAAGACAGGCCGTTAGACCAAGCCAGTAGAATACTGAGCGCCGTTGTCCAAGCCGACAATGCACGGAGCTCCTAGTGTCTCCAGATAAAAGAAAGCACTGGGCGTCCCGTCTGAGCATAAAAGGTGAGCTTTTTTCCCGCCAAATAGATTAAAAAAAAATATCTGAGGAAAGGGTGTCGGAAGATCCTTTCATATAGAGGTCTGTCCTCGGATAACATCTGATCACAATCCGCTTTTGATTTATTTGCAGCTTTCAAATGTGGGGAAGAGTAAACGCCCTTTTTCATTTCCAAGGCACTTGCTGTCCGATTCACACTTTATTGCACATATTCAAGGGGCTCTTACAGAATTTTTACAACATAATATGGATACTGCCCCTCTCTTCACTATATGGGATTCGATGAAAGCTTTCATACGTGGCTCCACCCAGCAATACATTTATCACTCGAATAAGATTAATCAAAGGTCGGTGAACGAGCTCTGTGATACTTTAATAAAACTAGAGGTAGCACATGCTGAGGAGATTATGTCTAATGGGCCAAATACTGAAGCTATATATTCTTCACTAATAAGTACAAGGGCACTCATGACTCAGCAGTTTAAAGAGAAGGCTGCAGCTGCCTATAATAAAAATCGACTGTATCAGTATGAATACGGGGATCAGGTCGGGTGGCTACTGGCGTACCAGGTTGCAGACAAGAAGTCTAGAATCCGGATTGATTCGATTAAGGGTAGAGATGGTCGGTCATACAGCTCGACTTACTCGATCTTAGAACAATTTTATCAATTGTACTCGGAGCTGTATGCTTTGTCTGACAATGCCGATATAATTGTTGGCCGAAGAATATTCACAACTATCGAACTCTCATGTTCTCAATTTAGAAGCCATGGATCATCTCAAGTTGGATATAACGGACGAGGAAATTATAACTGCTATAGCAGCGGTGCCATCAGGCAAGGCTGCTGGGGACGACGCTTTACCTATAGAATTTTATAAAGTTTTTAAAAACTTAATTCTTCCGCTATTTCGGGCAGTCATGTATCAGATTGGAGAATACAAGCAAGCTCCTAAGTAACCCTGGGCAAAGCACTACGCTACGCTCGCGTAGTTTGCGCTACTTCGCACAACGCGAATTGCACGTAGCACAGTGCAAACATGCGTAGCGTAGCGTAGTGCAGCGGTCATTTTTGCTTGCTCGCGGTCCTCAACGTCAAGTTGGCGACCGCAAGCAAGCAAAATGACATCCCGGCGAGACTTTTTCCTCGTTCGCGATCAGCAACATCAAGTTGCCGATCGCGAGCGTGGAAAATAAACCTCCGGCGAGATTCTCAACGCGGGAGGTCAGGTTTCTCATTGCGAGTGGTCGCGTATGCTCGCGACCGCTCGCGATGAGAAACTACCAGTCCGCGTTGAGAAAGCTGCCGCTCGAGTAAAAATCTACTCGAGCGGCAGTAAGAGCACAGCTCGCACTGTGCAAGATGCCGTTTTCAATGATTGCACAGTGCGGACAAGCATCCGGCACTGTGCAATCATTGCGAACAATGCACTACGCAGTTCGCGTAGTGCTACGCGTAGCTCGCGTAGTGCGAACTGCACTTTGCGTAGCTTCGCGTAGCGCTACTTCGCGAACTACGCCCAGGCTTACTCCTAAGTCTTGGGACATGACAAATATTGTTTTCTTTCTTAAAAAAGGGAAGAGCGCTGATGATTGTGGGTCCTATCGCTCATTATCCCTTATTAATTCCGCCGCCAAAATATTCGCTAAAGTACTTGCCAAACGTTTGGCATCTTATATGCCTGGCCTGGTATCCGAACACCAACACGGATTTATTACCGGTAGGGATACTACTGCACATGTTAATACGGCTATAACTGCTTTTGATATTGCCAACAAAACGGTTTGTAAAATAGGGATGATCCTTTTAGATGCTGAAAAAGCATTCGATCGGGTGGTATGGGACGCACTATGGCGGATACTGCGCAACAACGGTTTACCAGACCGATTTATGAATTGGATTCGGGCACTGTATACTACTCCACAGGCTAAACTAATATATGCCAACTCGTACTCGGCTACATTTTCAATACAACGCGGCACAAGGCAGGGCTGTCCACTCTCCCCTTTGCTCTTTGCCCTTTATATAGAGCCGTTCATTCAAATTTTAAATCAGAATACTAATATTACTCCATTTAGTAATGGTATGTACCAACTTAAGGCTATCGCGTACGCGGATGATATTGCGGTTTTTATATCAGACCCAGTAACCGCAGTCAGTATCATTCAGGAAGAAGCTAAAGCTTTCGGTCGCTTTTCGGGGTATAAACTCAATATACATAAAACTCAAGTATTACATAACTTAGAATCTACAACATCTATCACGGGCGCCTGTACTGTCGTAACCTACTTGGGCGTCAGGATTACTACAAATGTGGATCAAATATGGAAACTTAACTATGAAACATTACTTCAAACAGTAATTAAGAAGTTTAAGAATTGGAATAAGCTCCCAATAACCATCATTGGCCGGATTAATATAGTTAAAATGACAATCTTACCCAAATTTTTATACTTATTTCGGGCTATTCCTATACGGGTCCCTAATTATTTCTTTCACAAATTAGAGGGTGCAATCAATAGCTTTATTTGGGGATACAAGCAGGCACGGCGTTCGATAAAACTTCTTAAGTTTCCTTATAAGTTTGGCGGTTTGCAACTTCCTGATTTTAAACTTTATTTTTGGGCGGCATTCACAGGGCGCATACAAAGTTTACTCACTGACAAACAGCCATACTATGGGCTTGTTTTAGCATTAGGCACAGATAGCCGCATGTTTTTGTATAGGGTTAATGATCCTTACTATTATAAAAGAGTCAGGTTCAAGACTATCAGAGATATCGTTCATATATGGAATGAAATTCTTGACTACTTTACACTTACTTTTGAGGACCTTATTAGCCATGAGTATCTTAAATTATGGAATAATCCATCTCTGCCTAGCATATTTCATGACTCAGTCGCTTGTAATTGGGCTAGACATGGAATCGAAAGATTGGGACAGCTGTATGATCATTCCGGCTTTTCTACTTTTACATTGCTGCAACAATCTTTCGATCTTCCATACCAGTCATTTTTTAAATATTTGCAACTCAGAGATTACCTTCTCAAACAGCAACCAACGCAATTTCTGCACTCTCACGTAGTTCTTACATGTTACCAAAATCTTGCTCTTAAAGCTAGAATTAGCTCAATTTATACACATCTATGCTGCTTCAGAAGTGCTGATCTCAGCCATTTAGCTAATAAGTGAAGTCGGACACTTAATATGGAAAATGATGCATCTGAAATCACGTTGGCTTTAGATAAATTAAATAATTCTGTACATTCTATTAATCTAAAGCTACAACAATATCGCACTATTTGTATGTTATATTATATTCCGGACAAAATAATTAAGTGGCAGCAGTCATCACAGGTAACTGCTAGTGGGGGTACGGATAGAACATGCTGTCCTAAGTGTGGTCAAAGGGCAGCTGATATTCTTCATATGTTTTATTCATGTCCTATTCTATCGGACTTTTGGAAAAATGTCATACAGTATGTTGGTCAACGCTTGGGTCTTGATTTACATTTTTCTGTAAAAGAGATTATGCTGGGGTTTAAGCTGTGTGATGGTCTTTTCAAGGGTTGTTTTCTGTCTATTCTATTAGTAACTGCCCGTCTCTGTATTGCGAGAGAGTGGATTACTCCTAACTCTCCCTCATTATTTGATTGGCTGGCCCTCATGAAGGATACTTATGAAAGAGAACGCGCACTTGCTAAAACTCGATCTATCCGCTCAATGCTAAGATTTGGACGTATTAGGAAATACTTTGAGTATTTGTATGGTATGCCATTAGACTGACATTCGATTTTTTCAAGATGTAGCTATATTTACATGTATATTGTTTACTTAAATGTTGATTATGATCTATTTCTTTGTACTGCTTTCTAATGTTCTGTTCTGCTTCTTGCGCATGTTTCGTATATTTCGTGCTTTTTATTTTTTACTACTGTTTTGAATGTCTTTGTCTCTTTTCTTTGTTCTTTTGTCTGTACCCTCCGTTAAAATTGAAAATAAAAAATTATTTTAAAAAAAAGCAAGTGGCCGGCAGAACTTTATGACAAGCTTCTGCAGAGCTTTGCCTAATATTTGAGCCTTTAATAAAGCTTTTAAGAAAGGAAGACAATATGTGTAGGTTCGTTCGTCAGCAACAAGTGGTGTATGAAAATGAAAAGTGCCTCATTATTAGCACCAGTGTTCAGTCTGTTTGTGGCTGGGCATGGAGTGATAATCACGTTCGATGCAAGTGATTGTTGACTAGGTGCAGTTTTTGACACAAAAAGTGATTAAGAAGGAATGCACTGTAGTGTTTGCTCTCTGCACTCTGCGACTTTCACAATCCTTGTCCTGTGGCTTAAGGGATAGCAACCCATCTCCACTTAAAAGTGGTCATGGGCCCTGTATCAGGATCCAGTGGAGTAGGGAGCACCTGTTAGATCTTAGGGGAAGAAGTGGTACGGTCTGAGAGAGAGAGAGCGAGAGAGAGAGAAAGCAAGACCCTTGTTACCAGCACGAAACAGGTGCAAAATGGGAGGATTATTTATGAGAGCCCTGCGTCACTTTTGCAGCACGTAAAGTGGTACATGAATGATGCAGAGCTCTCATAAAGATTTATGAAGCCACACAAATCCACCCTGCATGGCTTTGAGTGGCCTCATAAATCATGAGCAAGGCGACAGCGCAAATCGCTGTGTCGCCTTACTCAGCACCCGGCATTTCATGGGCATTGCGGTGGGTTTTCCCATGCAAAACCCATGGAATTTGATGCTGTGCCAGGTTTACAAAGTGATGTAAACCTGGGGAGTGCCAAATCCGTACGCCTCCCGAGGTGAGGCGTTACGAGGATAAATATGTTTATTTCTCCCTGTTTTTTCCTCTTTCCATGTGTGCTACATTCTGCAGCACACGTAGAAAGAGGTAAACTCCTCTTTGGATTGTTTTTGTGCAGGAAGGTGCCCCTTTCTGCACAAAAACAATCCTGCCTGCAACGGATGCACCCTTGCACCATGGCGTAAGGGTGCCTACGTTGGTGCTAGGCTGCCGAAACGGCGCAGGCAAAAAGGACAGGAATACACTGTATTGCTTAAATACTGTGCATTCCTGCCCTTTCACTTTGGCGTAGGGCAGCGGAGCAAGGTGTCTTGATGCGCTGCCCTACGCCAAAATGCCATAAATGAGGCCCTAAATCGTCAAGTGTAAAGGTTGAAACAACCAATGTTGCCAGAGAGAGCCGTCAGCATCCACTGATTATTCAGAGTGCTCCGCCGTCTTTGACCTGAAAGTCAAGCCATGGTCTCAGTAGCTGCGGCAGCGTGTATCGGACCCGACCTTGGAAGTTGTCGTATTCCATGATTGTAGTCTCCACTGCACCGTTCTCCGTCTCCTCCGTGTGGTACATTTATGACCAACTGATGTGTTGTCTCATGTCGAAGTCTGACAGGGACCACCGGATCTGTCTACTCAGTCATTGACAAGGAGATGGTTGCTTGCACCTTTGCTATGGATACGTTTCAGATGTATGTACAGAGGACAGAGTTTCAGATTCAGACCAATCACAAGCCTGTGGTGCCAATACTTAATGGCACAAGCATCAGTTCAATGAATTCTATGGCCAGGTTGTTTAGATTAAGATCAAAGTTGTTGGAGTATCATTTTGAAGTGGAACATGTTCCAGGTGCCAAGAACAGATAATCAAATTGCTTGTCAAGGCTGCTAGCATGTGAGGCAGAAGTACTGGACAAGGAAGACGTAGAGGATTGTGATTGTCTTCTGGCGAGTGTAGTTTGGCAAGGGGGTAGCTGGGCTTTAAACAAGAGTGAAGAGAAGCTATGGGGAAGGATCCCGAACATTAGGAAGTGGTGTTATGTGTCAAAATGTGTTAGCGAAGAGAGGCTTCCTTCCCAGGCACATTATAGTCTTTCCGCATGGAGGAATGGGAACTTTTCATAGAAGCAGGGTTGCAGTTCTCTTTTTTTTTTTTAGGGTTACTATTTAGGCAGGTCAAGTTAAGGCCTATTGGAGAGGTTAAACGCAGGCTACCAGATTTGCCCACAAAGGGCACCTAGGCGTGGTAAAAAGCAAGTAAACCTTAAGGGGAGATATTTGCGATGATTGCTGGCGGGTGTTAAGTTGTGTAGGAGTTCCCTAAAAGTGTACTTTCCCATATAAAATTCCATCTGGAGTTTGCAAACAAAAATATCCCCCAAAAAACACACATTTTGAGAATTCCCCCTCTCTGAAATATTTTACTATAAAATTCCCTAGCAAAGATTTTTTTTTTACAGAAAATATTTTCCACAAGTGGAGTTGGGCAAAGTTATGGATGAGGCAAGAATGAATTATGTCAATCTCGCCCAAATTCAAGGGCAACGTTTGAACTGTGCTCCATCATAATTACCTATATGTTATCCATATGTAGGTGAAAGTTAAAGGAGGGTGAACTGAAGGACATTGCTATGGGAGGTTAAGCATGAATGTTATTCGTGAATTGAGGCATCAATGTATACGAGACTGTTATCACCTCAACGAGGAAGATACTGATATGATTCCCACGTGCTATTGGTTTAGACCTAATAAAGGTGCCCCACAATGGCATGTTAGAGGAAAAAACGTAATAAAGACACTGAGCTAATTAGAGAACAGGGTAATATGTTCCTATATGGGGATGGCCCTATCATGCTTGCTGTTTTAGTCATTCATGACGCACACACAGTCTTACTGTCACCATCCTAGGGTTATTTCTAATGCGCATGCGTTGTATTACATGCATTCCAGTGTGCACGTTTCTTTTTTAGATGCGGTTTGACAAGGACAAGTTCTCCATTAACCTGGATGTGAAGCATTTTTCCCCCGAGGAGCTACAGGTGAAAGTGTTTGGCGACTTCATTGAGATTCATGGGAACCACGAAGAACGCCAGGTATGTAGGAGCATCTGTCTGTTGCTAATTCAGTATCCTGTAATGGACGGTGACAGCAACCACTTCACATTCCTCAGCGGTGGGAGCAAATCGCAGAACAGAGCCACAATTCTAAGAGTCCAGGCCCTTACTTATTACCTTCCTCAGGAGAACAGGAACATAGGGCCTGATTATGATGTTGGTCGGACTGCCACTGACAGGCCATCGGTGGTGGCCCGACCGACCGACAGCCCTTCGGTCTGGCCACCGCGTTATGATGCAGTCGGACCCTATACGGTCGGAGTCCACACCGCCGCCTCTACCAGATCTCACATCCTGACGGGGCGGCGGTCAGAGTCACGGCCCTTAATGGTGGTGGTGCCCAGCCAGGCACCGCAGTTGGGATTTTGATATCTCTTTCGTGGTGGTAACACTGCCATGTACAGGCTGGTGGAAAGGGATATTGGGTGCCCCAAACAAGGCCCCTGTCCAGTGTGGGCCACTGCAAAGTTGGCCTGGGGGCACATGGAGTGCCCCCACTCAGCTCAAGGCACCATGTGCCACACGGTCCATGGACGTGCAAGAAGTGCTCTTTTTCAATGGGGGCTTGTGCTTCGGCCCTTTTCCTGCTGATCGGGTGGTCTCCTGACCTCGGCTATAGCGGCCAGCAGTTCAATCGCACAACATTGTACGGTGTCATCCATTCCAAACTATTAGACAATTGAAAGCCTGGGATTTAAAACAGGGTGTTCTATAAGGCAAGACGATACAGGAATGTGTTATTCAATATCTGACAACTTCAGTTATTTAAAACAGGCAGTTGAATTCTCTGATTTGTTTAATAACATTATATTTTGGTTTTCTGTGATTCAGCTCACGGATATATGTCACTATCCTGAATATTTGGCAAACAAGTGAAAGGATTTTGAAACTTGGATGAAGTGACATATTTGAGTATATAGAATCATAGACACGTAAAATGTACTTGTATTAAATAGATCATGTAATTAAATAACTACATTGCAGTTATTGAGTTATACTAGATATGAAGAAACACATTTTTGCATATTGTTGTCTTTACCTCTTTCTTATCTTTCCAGGTTAACTTACACAAGAAGTGAGCTAACTTCTAATTTGTGAAACTGAGAGAAGCTATAACCTTCTTAAATTGTATACTTAATCTAAAGATATTTCGGGCTTTCGACCTAAACTGAGAAAACAATCTGTGCAAATCTCTATAAAATACCAAAATACTTTAACAAGACCAAAACAAGACAATAAAATTAAATCCACACTATATTGCTCCAACAATCAGCACACTGTTGCAGAAAGTGCAGAATGCAGTGATTTGCCTTCTCTACGACCTAAGAAAAAAAGATTACAGGGAATCTGCTGAAGACCTCTGCATGTTGCACGGAATGAAATCCACAGAATTACAATCCTGGCAGCCAGGTGCAGAAATTCCATACTAAGCCACCCTGCACGGAACATCAAGCGCAGGAAAGTCGGTCTAAGATGACCGTGGGCCTTTTTGACCATTTTACAGATTACACCACCCCAGGCAGACAGAACTCCATCAGGTAAAATGAAGAAAGTGTAAGGTAGAAATGCAGCCCATCCATTCTGCTTCTTAGAAAAGTAGTTGGCCATTTATCCCCACTTTCTTAAAATAACCAGCACTAAATTTGAGCCGGTGTTTGACGGTGGGGGCAATTGATTTTTATGCATCAGACATTTACTGAAAGCAAAAGAGGGAAAAACACTCAAATCGGAAAGACAGAGGAAACTGGCACAAAGGGAGAAAACTGGAACCTCTAAGAGTGAGCTTAACAGGCTGGGAGTGGATAAAAGAGGCAGTGCTTCCCCAGGTGCTGGTCAGAAAAAATTGCCAGGGCTGCTTTGGGTTCCCAGTCTAGCCCTTGCTGCACTGGCTCCGTTTCAGTGCAATGGTGCAAGGGTGACTGTGCTGTTGGCAGGATTGTTTCTGTGCAGGAAGGCGCACCTTCCTGTACAGAAACAATCCTAAGAGGCGTTTTCCTCTTTCTATGTGTGTGCACACACATAGAAAGAGGAAAAAATGAGGAGAAATAAATTTACTTCTCCTCATTACTCCTCACCTTAGGAGGCGTAAGGTTTTGGCGCTTCCCCAGGTTTACATGCTCTCGTAATTCTGGGAAGTGTCCAAATCCATGAGTGTTGTGTGGGAAAACCAACCACAATGCTCATGGAACGCCTTCCAAGTGCAGAGTAAGGCAACTCAGCGATTTGCGCTGCCTTGCCTTACTCCATGTCTATGAGGCCATTCAAAGCTACGCATAGTGGCTGTAAGTGGCCTCATAGATACGATTTTGTGATTAGCGCCACTGCAGCGTCACAAAAAGTGACTCTCCGGTGGTGCAAGGGACTCGTAAATATGCCCACCAATGTGCAAAGTGTTGTAGACTGAAATCCATGTTTGGTACTGGCTGAAGGTGTAAAACATACTCAACCTCACTCACTTGATACTAGAGAGGTTTACTGAGCTCCTTGCCTTCACCTGTTATTAAGGTGCGTCTGCACTGCGCAGTCACCCATGGTCTTCCTGCCAGATCAGCTGAGTTTGCCATCTCAGGACTCTGGCTACGATTTTCCCATTATAGCGTGCTGGCTTGGTGAGAGAAGGGTATAGACAGTAGCATCTCCAAGCAGCAAAATAGACATTCTGCAGTTTTGCCTGAGCACAGAGAAAGTCTATCTCATGGAAAGGCTGTCAGAAAGGGACTTTGTGGGCCCCTAACAGGGCCCAGTCCCCCGTGGGCCTCTGCTATGTGGCCAGAGGGGCAGGCACCCCCCCAAACATCCGTGCACCATATGCCAGGCACCACATGGTGCCAGGCACACGGTGCATGGATGTTTGCAAACATGCCTTTTACTACTGCAGCTTGTGCTGCGGCCCTTTTCCGGGCCACAGCACAAGCCGCAATAATAAAAGGCATGTTTCCAACCGCCTACACAGTGGTCTCATCATAATATGGAACCGCCAACTACTTGTCGGCCAGTCTCCATCCCGCTACAATTGTGGTCGGACTCTTATCCGACCGCCATCGTAATGAGGCCCTTTGTGTGACACTTGGATTTTCACAATCCCAATGACTTTGGTGATGGTAGCAGCATCTCCACTCTGAAAATTGTTCCAGCACCACGAATGACTTGACGAAACTGCTAAATGCCTCACTGTTATGATCAGAAATGGCTCACCCCACCTGTTGAACTGCATTGTGCAGTCGAGGCTCTAAGGCACTACACACAACCAGTGGCGTAACAAAACTTGACGGGGCCCCCCTGCAAAGTACATGGAGGGAGCCCTCCATGCTCCGGACCCAGTCAGGAGCTCTCAGACCAGGGACCCGCCACCTGTGCACAGTGCCGGAGGGGGGCCCCTGGAGCTAGGGACACCCTCTTCACAGCGGGGGCTAATGTTACGCCACTGCACACAACCCAGTCTGAGCAGCAGCCCTACTATGGCACACAGAAGGCTCTTTAAAGGATCAACCCGCAAATCAGTGCCAGGAGGAAAGGGAAAGCTGATGAGAAAAGATATGTGCCAAGAAACAGGAAGTGGCTAGAATTTTGTTTACCATCAGCAAGAGGGTGGGGTCATTATTCCAAGTGAAAGAGAGATTAAAAAGAACAGCTGTGATCTGGGGTCAAGATCTAGGTCTAGTCCTTTTCACTCAGGCAGCAAGGCAACAGAGTAGCAGCCCTTCTTGCAGAGCAGCACAACAGCTCTTTTGGATCTTCCACAGGTCCAGAGGTGTACTGAAGAGTTGGGTCTGAAGGTCCATTATTTATGCCTGGTGCACACGTTGACGTAGGAGAAGGTTCTGGAGGTTTCCACCTCCAGAGGTGCTTGGAAATTCTTGCCTCCCTGCCTTAGCACCAGCTTTTCTGGGGTCACAAAAGACTAGCGTCAAACCCTTTGTGAGTGTGCCCAGGCAGTTCCTTTGTGATGTGCAAGTGTGGTAGGTGGCAGCTCCTTCACCTCTTCAAGTCAGAGATGGCCCATCCTCCCAACACCTATTCCCCTTTGTCTCGCTGTCTGGGAGCAATGCACAAGGACCAACTGCCAGCTACATCTAGTCATGTGACTCAGAATACAGGCTGTAGGCACCAAATGGTTAGGTCAAGAAAATACCAACTTTCTAAAAGTGCCATTTAAAAAATTGTGGTTTAAAATCTGACTTTACCATTAAAGAGGGTTTTAAATTATAATTCCTTAGACACCAAACTCGACATTACTACTTGCTCCTAATTGAAAGTGAGCACTTATTAAATGTAATAAGTTAACTCAATGTTATCCTATGGGAGAGGCAGGCTTAGCTTTGCAGTACTGGAAAATGAATTTAGGAGTTTTTGACCACAGTTAGGGTGACCAGACGCCCTGGATTTCCCGAGACAGTCCCAGTTTTCAGAGGACTGTCCCAGTATCCCAACACTTTTCTTAGTTTTAAATACAAGTCCGGGTTTTTGGGACAAAGGTTAAGTCATTCTGCTAAGCAGAATTTAAAGGTTTGCTCTCCTTTCATTGGTCCTTTGAAGCCTGAAATAGTTAAAGAATTGTATCTGTTTCTGTCAGGCAGCACACAAGGAGGTCCCACTCCATGCTCCAAGGAGAGGAGAGGAGGAGAGATGGAGTGGGGAGGAGAACAAGGAGCAGGGATGATGCAGGGTGGAGGTCCTGCCAGAGTTTATTTTATATCTATGTATATAAGTTTGGATGATGTCAACAATGATATATATATTTTCACTGAAAAAAACACAGGTTAAAGTAACGCTATAGTTAGGTGAATATGTAAAACAGCATTAACCTTTTGAACTAAAAAAAACATATAAATTCACCAGTTATATTTAGCAGAGCTAACTATACCTTGCGCCCCACCATGCACTACTTATGACCTCACATATTACATCGTTCATGACATGTTCTATGACATCATCGATGGCATCACTGATGCTATCACTGATGACATCATCCAATGAAAGTCCTAGTTTGCTTTATAGTTTACATAGTGGTGGGGAATTTCCATATTATTTCTCTACCTAATTTTGTACTGCCTGTGTCCAGGAAATGGGTGTAAGTGTTTGTGCATGTGCTGCTAATGCATCATAGGTGTGTAGAGGTAATGAACACGTCATAACTCTTTGTATTGAAGAGTAACTCTGTGTGTAGATGACAGTTGATGACTTGTGTCAGGATGTTCCACACACATTTTTTGGCTCTGCAGAAAAAGTTTCAACAGGGCAAAGATTCTATGTAGTAGATACTAAGTATTGTAGGCAGCCATGACTTATTAGACAGAATTGTCTTAGCATGAACATTTCTGCATAACGTAGAAGACTGTGTGCACCAGGTACTAATCTATGTAAATGTGATTCTTTTGCTTCTGAAAATTGGATATGTGTAAAGTTTTCACCACAGTATGAAGGCTGCATGTAGTATACTCTTTATGTAACCTTCAGACCTTGGTAATTTTACGTGAATAGTGTATTTTTTGACAAGTACAAATAATCCCAAAGCAAGAGTAGTTCTGGCTAATGACAGCTGCACAGCTGCTAGTTCTACAAGGTAATAGTGGTCTGCACTCACCCCCTAATGATCAAACTACTCCAAAACCATAAATACATTAAAACAGAAAAAATAGACAAAAGGGAGTGCCTCAAGAGTCCAACAATTATATTGTAGAGGTTGTTCTCTTTGTTTAATACGACACGCCACCACAGTCACTGACCTTCTTCTCAGTGACGGTGGTGGCATGTCGTATTATCCGGTCTGAGCTTACAAAACCCAATGGGGTGTGGATATTAAGCTGTGATATTTATATATGGTCACCTGGTATTTCTCTACAACAATATAGGAGCATTACGAATGTTCCAAGAATTTCAGGGAGAACTGATCCATTTTACACTTAGACTTCCATGTGACATTGCTGTAAAGAAATACATTAACGTCGATGAAGTCCTCTCGCAGGACGAAACACGTTGACTGGGCTGTTTCTTTGATGTATTGAAGAATAATAAAGAGAATTGTTTTGAGACTTCATACCACGGCTCCCATATTATTTTGATATTGGAGAAGAGGACATTGATATTGACACCATGGAACTATGTGTACTTTGTGAAAGTAGGAGAGAAGAAACAAAGAGAACAAACTCTACAATATCATTGTTGGACTCTTAAGCACTCCCTTTTGTGTGTTTTCTGTTTTAATCTTTTTTGACAAGTGTTGCATTGAGTGTGCACTATTCTTAGTAGATCCTTTTTAATGCCTTGTGGTGTATTTCTCATGAGAGTTTTACTGTCTGTAAACAACGTAGTACAGATTAAACTCTCTCCATAGAGTAAACACTGTTTATAGTACCTCCTTTTCTACTCATATCAACTTCATTTCTCAATGTAGGTCGGTGACTGTGAGAGGGCTTTGAGACAGATAAAAGCTGCCCATAGTAGGGCATTCATTTTGGAACAGAGGTTGAGTATCGTCAGGAACTTGGCTTCCTCTGAACAATTGTATACAGATTGAACACCGTGTGCAATGCGGGTATTCCATATATCTGTGGTTGATTGTTAATGTGAAATAGGCTACCTGTGAAGTGTATGGTATAGCATCAATGTTGCACATAACACATGCTTGCTACACGCAAGGGAGTTGTATCTGTGATGGCATCAATGATGCTTCATATTATTCTGAGTAATTTTGTACTTTCTTTCAGGCCGCTAATGCCATACAAGTTTATAGAGCAATATGTGCAAAAGAAGCTTGGACGATGTCATCAATGATGTCATTTGAGATGTAATCAGTAATATCATAAATGACTCACAAATTGGAATTTAGAACTGTGTCTCAGACACTGTTTGCGACTCCTAATAGGGTCGCAAATTGCCTGCCTCATTAATATTCATGAGGCAAGTGCAATTTGCGACCCCATTGGGAAAGGCTAGCACTCCCAGGGATGGTGGCCTGCTGGAGTCAGCAGACCACCATGTCTGTGACTGCTTTTTCAATAAAGCAGTTTTTTAAAAAATGCAGCCCCTTTTCCTTAAAGGAAAACGGGATGCATTTAAAAAAAGAAAGATGAAACGTTACTGTTTCATTTTTTAAGAGTAGGCAGTGGTCTGTGGGAAATATTTTCACTGCCAGTCACAAAGGGGAAGGGGTCCCCTGGGGATCCCTTCCCATTTGCGAGTGGCTTATCACCCATTTGAACTGGGTGGTAAACTGCGAGTGTTTTGCGGCCGCAAAACAATCTTACATTGAAGTGCGACTCGCTATTAGGAAGGGACGCCCTTGGCACGCCCCTTCCTAATAGCGAGTCGCAAACCCTATTTTGCGAGTCGGTAATAGGTTACCGACTCGCAAAATAGGGTTTGTAAATAGGGCAGACCTATTTTGCTGTCGCAAACGGGCCGATTTCCCGTTTGCGACCGCAAAAACGGTCGTACATCTGGCCCTAAGTCCCCGAGTCCTGTCAGCAACATTTTTCTATTATTGCTGGCAGGCAATCACAACGCTCGCTCTCGCAGGAGTACTATGGCCCAAAGGGAAAAAAGCTCCCTGGGCCAATCAGAATGCTCTATTTTTTAAATGGTTCTCCTGCGAGAGTCCCTTGAGCCTCTCGCGAACCCAACCATCCAGAAATCTATATTAATTTTAACCAAAATTTCTCAAAAACTACTTTACAGATTACACTAAATCACAAAAAGCACAATCTACATACCAAGATCTAGCTTCCTGCCAAATTTGGTGTGATTTCATTCAGCAGTTTTTGCTGTAGCCCTGTCTAAAGAAGTCTATGGAAAATGCATGGGGAGTTTGCATTTTGGAACTCCACTTATTTCTTGGCCCTCACTTGACGGATCTCCCCAAATCTTTCCATGCACAAACTAGTCAAAAAGTACCATCTTTTTAGAAAGTATTGTGGAGATTTGTCAAACAATGCCAAAGTTATTAGCAACACAAAAAACGCTTTTCCTATGGAACAGCTGACCTAACTATAAACACCCAGTGGCGACTGCCACCGGGATATGTATATATATATATATATATATATATATATATCTCTAGGGGGTAGGCCCAAAACAGCCCACACACATTTACAATGCCATGCAAAAAACAGGACAGGCCAGAAATAGAAGTAAGACTAAAGGTTTTAGTCCTGCCTTTATGTCTGACCTGTCTCGGTTTTTGTCCTCAAAATCTGGTCATCCTACTATCAGGATATGTTGAAGCTAAACGTACATGTACAACATTTAAATACACTGCACCCTGGCCTATGGGCAGTTTAGGGCCTACTCTAGGGGTTTTTTATATGTATTAAAAAGGAAGGTTTATGTTGCCAGGTCGAAATGGCAGCTTAAAACTACACACACAGGCTGCACTGGCAGGCCAGAGACATGTTTAAAAAGGCTACTTAAGTGGGTGGCGCAATAAGTGCTGCAAGCTCATGAGTGGCATTTAATTGCTCAGGCCCTGGGAACATGTAGTACCACTTTACTAGGGGCTTTAAAGTAAATTAAATGTGGCAATTGGCGCAAGCAATTTCACCATGGTTAAAGGAGAGAGCACAAGCACTTTAGAACTGGTTGGTTGTGGTATAGTGCCCGAGTCCTAAATCCAGCAAAAACGAAGTAAAAAAAAAAGGGGGTGGGAGACAAAAAACTGGGGGGAAACCACACCAAGGATGTCAGGTCCAACATTTCCTATTGATAAAAAGAACACTATATGACTTCCAGATGATGCTAGTTAATATCTGCTCTAAATTTTGATTCACTGGAGTTCCTTGATGAAAGATATGCTCTATGTTGTAAATACAAACCCACTAATTTAATATGGGTTGATGATGTTAATCATTCTCTGAATGCTAAACCTGATAGATCTCGATTGCCAGATACACAGTCTTGTGGAGTGACGCACACCTTAATGCAAATTACAGATATGTTGGATCTTGTAGACTTGTGGAGGGTCCATAATGAAACATAGAGAACCTATTAATTCTATTCAGAAGTACATGATTCTTAATACCTGTATCAACTATTGGCTTTTCACTGGACCAGTAGTATACAGGACTACTAGAATTGATTATCTCTAGAGAACTCTTTCTCATCACTTCCCTATGTCTTTGAACCTTGACATTCCCACTCGAAGTCCCCCTCCAGGACTACCATGGTGCAGTGTTTAGGGAAGAGCTACATTTCAAATGAAAGAATACTTCAAAATAAACAGTGATTTGATCCCAAGTCAACTCACGGTCTGTAAGGCGTTTAAATCCTACCTAAGAGGTATGACCATATCTAATCACTCAGGGGTCCTCAAATCCTTTAGAACTACACTGCAACAGTTAGATGCTAAGATATCATCCCTAGCGGGCATGCATGTTGACCCAATTAACACCAGTACATTGGCTGAAATCAATAAACTATGAATTACCTATGAAGATTTGCAGACAAGAGCAAATACACACTGGCCAAGTGCTATGGTGAGGGAGAAAGGCTTGATAGGTCGATTCATCCCCCTCAAGAAAGATCTATATATACCCCACTACCTACTCACCCTTAGACACTAAATCACACAAATATGAAGAAATCCGAGAAACCTTTGTAAATTTCTATACTGAATTATATGCCTCTAAATTATCCATACCATTAAACTCCATTGAAGTTTACTCAGATGAGATGGCCCTGGCCTGGGTTGATGATGACATTTGACTCCTTTAGTAGAGAGGGTGACATTAAATCAGCCATAGACATTTTTTTGTGGTAAAGCCTCCCCAACAGCCGAGTTTTATAAAGCTTACAAAGGCAATCTTGCCCCACAACTGTTAGATATGTGTCCTAAGGCTCTTGAGAGAGGCCCCTCACACCCACTGCTGTTATGCTAAAGCCTCGGAAAGATGAGGAACAATGTCAACCTTAACATCCACGTTCTGTTCTTAATTTAGATGAAAAAATACCAGCTAAAATAACAGTAAACAGGTCGATTGGATTGATGAATAAACTAGTCTTGCCAGATCAATCTGGATTTGGACACAGCAGGTCTATAATCCACAATCTTAATGCTCTCTTCTCACTGATCACCTAGATACACCCAGATGTCCACGCCACTTCTGTGTCTCTTAATGCCGAAAAGGCCAGTGATTCACTCAAATGGCCTTCCCTGTTAATGATACTAGTGACCATGTGTATCAGAAGATGCCTCACTTCCATTATCAAACTTTTTATGTCAATTTGACTTGTCGGATCCGAGTTAATGGATGCCTTTCTGGTCCTCTCCTGTTCTGCAGGTGAACCAGAAAGGGATGCGCTCTTTCGCTTGTACTTTTCGCTCTAGCGATGGAGCCACCTGCTTGTCTTTTACGGGAGAAACATTGCCGTAGCGTTCCCCACTAGGAAAATGATGAGTTCTCTCTGTGAAGATCCTATTCTTCTATTCATTAAAGATCCCAACCTGAACCTCCCACCTGTGATCAGCTAAACAATTACATTTGGTGCTTATTTGGGTATTGAAATAAATTGAAAGAAATCCAAAACTTTTCCTTTGACCTCAGCGACACCAGATATCAATACTGAATATCCTCTTATATTAAGCATAGGCTTAGTATAAGACTTAGGCCTAATAATAATTAGAGTGATAGAGTAGATCATCAGAGACAATTATGGGACGGTTGTCTCCAAATTGGAATCAAAAATCAAGAAGTAGATTAGGCTCCCCTCTTAATGCCAGGTCATATTGCCGTCATCAAAATGGTAATAGTCACAAAACTATCATACATGTTCACTAGTATCTCCATCACACTGAATGAACCATTTTCACAATACTTACGGCCCTAACATCCGGATGAGTGTGGGCGGATAAGTAGCTCATAGACAGATGGGATATCCTCAAGCCCCTGTTCGAAAAGGGGGGCTTCGCTGTTCAAGATAGGGAGAGATATTTCTATGCCGCCTAATCCCACTTTGCAGTATTCTTCTCCTGAGAACATTCTTAAATTACTGAATGCTCAGGGCACGTTGAGACTTTGGTTGTATGAGAATTTGTGTCATGTCAGTCAGAATTTGTCTTTCACTGTGTTCCAAAGAACCACTGCTGGGGAGTGCACCAGGATACCAAGCCAATGCAACGAAGCTTGTGGATTTCAATTGCGTCCATTTTGCCTTAAGATGCTCGAGTGTGCTCCCTAACAAAAATGTGTCATTCCTGAGTGCACTGCCAGTATTTACAATCATGTTCCTTAAGCCTCGGGGAAATGACCCCTGATTTTCTATTTGACATTCATTGTAAACCAGGGAAGTCCAACCTGGCCCCGGAAGAGCCAAAACACGGCCAGATTTACAGGCTGCCCAAATAAGACACATTAAAATCCTCTGAATCTAAATGGTGCTCATTTACAAAATGCAGGGCTATCCTGAGCATCTGGGGCCATATTATACAACGTGGCACATTTTCTTTGTTAGCTCCAGGCGCACCTTTCAAAATGTGCACTTAACCCTCACAAGGAGAGTGTGCCGTATTTTATTGAACGCGCTGCGACCTTGTGCTGCTCTGCTGGCAGTGCATTCAAGTGAAATACGGAGCAGCTTTGAAGCAGCTGCTCTGTGTTTCCCTGTGCAGGCGGCAACCTGCCTGCAATTTTAAGAGGGGTGAGAGATCCCCTTGCAGGTGCGTGCAGTGAGTGACTGCACCTACTTGCAAGGAGATATCTAGGCGGTCCATAGGACCCCGTTAAACTCCTCCATGGGGCTGCCATCATGGGGTGCACTGACAGTGCATCATCTTTTAGGTGGCGCACTGTCAGCGTGCCTCCTGACAGCTTCTTTACCTTTGCGCCCACATCTATAATACAACATGCGTGCGCAGACGCAAAGAGATTCCCTCATTTGAATGGGTCACGCCCCGATGCAAATGAGGGAATGCCCACTGATGATAGCGCTGGCGAAATATATGCGCCAGCGCTATCTGTATTACAGAATGGGCTGGACAGGCGTCTGCCTCCCGTTCTGTAATACCAAAGTGCCCCTGGGGCACGCAAAGCAGGCCCACGCCCGTTACGCCCCTGGGGCAATTTGTATTATATGGCCCCTGGTATGGACCTAGGATTCCTGGCACTATGCCGAGCACATCTGACATTAACAAATATAAGACAATACAAATATCGAAGGTTGACATTTAATGAACATGGGATCTATTGGCATTTCAAGATACAGTGGCTTTTTGTCAGACATTCATCCACTAATTGGGGCAATGCAACATTCCAAGAGATTTGATTATATAATTTTTCCCTATGTTATCAATTGTGTACTAATAAGTTTACTGTTCTTTATTAATAGTGTTTGTAAGAGTTAATTAGCTATACATGTGCGCAAATGTTCCTTCAGTGATGCTAATAGTCATGTTTTTCTGTTCAAGGACGAACATGGCTATGTCTCCAGACACTTTCACCGGAAGTACAAGGTTCCCTTGGACGTGGATTCACTGTTGATCACCTCTGCGCTGTCGTCAGATGGCGTGCTGACCGTGACGGGACCAAGGAAACTGGCTGATGTACCTGAGCGCGTCATCCCAGTAACCCGCGAAGAGAAGCCGGCAGTGACTGGCTTCCCAAAGAAATAGGGCAACGTTTCCATTCCGAGTCTTTTCAAGCTGGGGAGCACCTATCTGTGGAAAGGAGGGTTTGCACCAGTAATGCCAGGCTGCATGTGTTTATGCACCGTGTGCCCCTGCACAGGTTTTGAGTCCTGTTTATTAAACTCAATAAAGTATCAAATAAAACATTATCGTTTCTGACTGTGATTGTCTTTCACCTGATGATGTACAGGCACTTGTAAAGCCCTCAATAAAACGACCACAGTCCAGAAAAGTAAATCATTTTTAAAAAACAAATCATTTTAAAAACGATTAAAAACCCGGGAGGTAAAGCCACAATAGAGATGTGTGTCCTTAAAAACCAGTGGAAATCCTATCTTTATGTGACTGAGGCAGATAGGTAAAACAGTGCCTTTGGAAAGACAGCAGACTTTTATATAACGTGGATTTTAAATTATCATATTCTAGTGTGTAAGGGGCAAACATTTTCCATAGAGAGTAAGGAGCTTATTTATGAGTGCCCTGCGTCACTTTTGCACCACGTTAGGTGGTGCATGCGTGACGCAGGGCTCTTATAAAGAATTATGAAGCCGCGCAAAGCGACCCTACTTGGCTTTGAATGGCCTCATAAATCATGAGTAGGGCGACACTGCAAATTGCTGCATCACCTTACTCCGCTCTCAAGAGGCGTTCCATGGGTTTTCTCACGCATCACCCATGGAATTTGACACTGCCCCAGATTTACAAAGTGATGTTAACCTGGGGAAGTGCCAAATCCCTATGCCCGAGGCGAGGCGTAACAAGAAGAAATAATTTCATTTCTCCTCGTGTTTACCTCTTTCCATGTGTGCTGCATTCTGCTGCACACATAGAAAGAGGTAAACTCCTCTTTGGATTGTTTTTATGCAGGAAGGCGCCCCTTTCTGCACAAAAACAATCCTGCCTGCAATGGAGGCATCCTTGCACCATTGTGTAAGGGTGCCCACATTGACTGTAGGGTGCCGAAACAGCGCCAGCGCAGGCGGAAAGGACAGGAATGCACTGTATTGCTTAAATACGGTGCATTCCTGCCCTTTCACTATGGCGTAGGGCAACGCAACAAGATGCCTTGCTGCGCTTTTGTTAGAAATGGGGGTCTCTAGTTGGCAGAGGTAGGTACCTTTGTCCAAATAGGGACCCTTGCTTCTAGTCAGGGTAAGGGGGATACACTCCTAAAATAATCCCTGCTCACCCCCTTGGTAGCTTGGCACGAGCAGACAGGCTTATCTCAGAGGCAGTGTGTAAAGCATTTGTGAACACATACAGTAATACAGTGAAAACACTACAAATGGACACCACACCAGCTTAGAAAAATAAGTAATCTTTATCTAAACTTAAAACAAGAACAAACGACAAAAATCCACAATACAGTAGCAAAAATATCCTTAAAAATAGGTTATTCACTTAAATAAAGCTTGTAGCAAAAAATAACTCCACTTTGAGTTATTATGACGTCGTGACAGATAGAAATCCCAAAGTACGGCGCCGACCGCGAGGTGCGCGGCGTCGGGCCCACAAAGAACAGTACCTTGGAAACGAAAACAAAGACAATTCACGGCGTCTGGGAGGGGATGCTTCGTTGGTGCCGCGCAGTGTCAGTTCCTTACGACCCCAGGGGAGGTGAAGCCTCTGTTCCTTACTGCAGCGCAGGGGAGGCGAGACAACTGTTCCTTACTGCATCAGGGAGGTGACGTCACGATGGTGCCGAAGCCTCAGTTCCTTACGATGATGCGATGTCGATGGATTCGGGGATCACCCACGTCAAGGATCGGCTCTGCGATGATGAAGTCGGCTTCGGAGTCGATGCGGCACGGTAGCAGGCATCGGGGCTACGTCGCAAGTCGGAGCGGCGCTCACGGCTTCAGGCAGGTTATGGCGTTGCTCGCCGGCGTCGATGTGACATGGCAGCCGGCGTCGGGTCTACTTCGCAAGTCGGAGCGGCGCTCACGGCTTCGGTGCAGATTACGGCGTCGCTCGCCGGCGTCGGTGTTGCAATTTCCTTCTGTAGCAGCTAAAACAGCAGTTCTAGATGCAAGAAGACAGAAGGGGTAAAGTCTTTGTGTTCCTGAGACTTCAGAACAGGAGGCAAGCTCAGTTTCAAGCCCTTGGAGATCTTTTCTTCTAGCAGGTGACAAAACAAAACAGCAAAGTCCTTCTTCTCCTTTCCTTGGCAGCAAGCAGCCACTGCAGGCCAACCCCAGGCAGCAAACAGGCACAGGGGCAGTATTCCTCCTCAGCTTATCACTATCAGGACATGCCACACACATCAGGGCATGTCCTACCTTTCACATACAATGCACCCTGCCCATAGGGGTAACTTGGGCCTACCTTAGGGGTGACTAATATGTAGAAAAGGGAACGTTTAGGGACTGGCAAGTGTGTGCACTTGCCAAGTCGACATGGCAGTCCCAGACTGCACACAGGCTCTGCAATGGTAGGCCTGAGCCACATTTTACAAGCTGCTTCTGTGGGTGGCACAATGAGTGCTGCAAGCCCACCAGCAGCATTTGATTTACAGGCCCTGGGCACACTTGGTGCACTGAACTAGGGTCTGACAAGTCTGACAAGTAAATCAAACAGCCAATCATGGAATCACTAATCCATAACAACAACTTACAAAGGGAGCACATGCACTTTGGCACTGAACAGCAGTGGCAAAGTGCCCAAAGCATCTAGACCAGCAAAAACACAGGAGGCAACAGCAAAAAGAAATGGAAGGGAGACCCACGCCAATGGTGCCAGGTCTAACACATGTCCCCTCCAGCTGAAATGTGTGGAGAACTACCCACCCTCTTGGGAGTTCTCTTCACTAAGGCGGAAAAATCTGGACAGACCATCAGCATTGGCGTGTTCTGTACCAGGGCGGTGTTCCACTGTAAAGTCCATCCCCTGTAGGGAAATGGACCACCTCAACAGCTTTGGATTCTCACCCCTCATTTGCATCAACCATCTGAGGGGCCTGTGATCTGTCTGAACCCGGAAGTGAGTCCCAAATAAGTATGGTCTCAGCTTCTTCAGTGCCCAAACCACAGCAAATGCCTCACGCTCAATCACACTCCACCTCTGTTCCCGTGGAAGTAACCTCCTACTGATGAAGGCTACAGGTTGGTCTAGACCCTCCTCATTTAGCTGTGAGAGCACAGCCCCCACACCATGCTCTGAAGCATCTTTCTGCACAATGAATTCTCTTGAGAAGTTGGGTGCCTTAAGCACGGGCGCTGTGCACATGGCAGATTTCAGGGCATTGAAGCCTACTGGCAGGCGTCAGTCCAGTTCAATTTCCTGGGCTGCTTCCTGGAAGTCAGCTCTGTCAAGGGGGCAACAATGGTGCCATACCCCTTGACAAATCTCCTGTAATACCCGGTGAGTCCTAGAAAGGCTCTCACCTCTGTCTGAGTCTTGGGGGGTTCCCAAGCCAGAATGGTATCAATCTTGGGCTGTAGGGTGTGCCACCTGGTCGCTCCCTACCTGGTGTCCCAAGTACACCACAGAACCCTGCCGATCTGGCACTTGCTTGCCTTGATCGTGAGGCCTGCCCTCCGCAGCACCTTCAACACTTCCCAGAGGTGGTGCAGATGTTCCTCCCAAGTGGCACTGAACACTGCGATGTCATCCAGGTAGGCGGCACTGAAATCTTCCAGTCCAGCCAACATCTGGTTGACCAACCTCTGAAAGGTGGCAGGGGCATTCTTCATCCCAAAGGGCATCACCCGGAATTGGTAGTGCCCATCTGGTGTTGAGAATGCTGACCTCTCTCTGGCCCCATCAGTCAAGGCGATCTGCCCGTACCCAGACGTTAAGTCAAATGTACTGAGGTCCCTGGCAGCCCCAAACCGATCGATGAGCTCATCAGCTCTGGGGATGGGGTGCGCGTTAGTCCTGGTGACTAAATTGAGCCCTCGGTAGTCCACACAGAACCAGAGTTCTGGTGTGGCACCGGGTGCGGCAGCCTTCGGGACCAAGACCACTGGGCTGGCCCAAGGGCTGTCTGAGGGCTCAATCACCCCTAGCGCCAACATCTTGGAGACCTCCTCCTTGATGCAAGCTCTGACCCTGTCAGTCACTCAGTAAATCTTATGTTTTACTGGAGGGCTGTCCCCATTGTCCACATCATGGACGCACCACTGAGTGATACCGGGGGTCAGGGAGAACAGGTCAGGGAACTGTCCCAACAGTTGGCGACAGTCACTCTGCTGCTCAGGGGTCAGGGAGTTGGAGAGGTTCACACCGTCCACTGACCCATCTTGCTCCTTTGCAGACAGGAGGTCAGGAAGAGGCTCTGTCTCCTCCTCCATCCCAGCATCTGTTGCTAGGAGCATGCCCACTTCGGACCTCTCCAAGTGGGGCTTTAGTCGGTTCACATGCAGGACCCGCAAAGTGTTCCTGGGAGACTGCAAGTCTACCAAGTAGGTGACGTTGCTCTTGCGCTCCACCACCTCAAATGGTCCAGTCCACTTATCCTGGAGCGCACATGGCTCCACTGGGGCCATGACCCAAACTTTTTGTCCAGGCTGAAACTCGATCAGAGTGACATTCTGATCATACCAACCTCCTCCTGGCTGGCTTCCAGATTCGCCTGAGCGAGTTGTCTGAAGCGCTTAGTCTGGTTACTGAAGGCCAGCATGTAGCTATATACATCCTCGGGAGGTTTACTGGGAGCTTTCTCCCAGCCTTCTTTCACCAGACTCAGAGGTCCTCTCACAGGATGGCCATACAGTAGTTCAAAGGGACTGAACCCTAAGGACTTCTGGGGCACCTCTCTGTAAGCGAACAGAAGGCATGGCAAGAGGACGTCCCATTTATGCCTCATGGGTTCACCAAGACCCATAATCATGCCTTTCAGGGTCCGGTTGAATCTCTCAACCAACCCATTACCTTGGGGGTGGTAAGGAGTGGTGAACTTATAAGTTACACCGCACTCTTGCCACAGGGACTTCATATACTTCGATATGAAGTTGGTACCACGGTCCGACACCACCTCTCTGGGGAACCCCACATGGGAGAAAATCCCCATCAACGCATGACCCACCACGGGGGCTGTCACAGTCCGGAGAGGGATGGCTTCCGGGTACCGGGTGGCATGGTTCACCAAGACCAGGATAAACCTGTTGCCCATAGCTGTCTTGGGATCCGGAGGCCCCACAATGTCAATGCCCATCCTTTCAAAGGGGGTGCTGACCACAGGGAAAGGTTGGAGAGGAGCCTTACACTTCCTCCCACTCTTACCACTTGCCTGGCAAGTTTGGCAAGACCTACAATGAGCATCAGAATGCTTGCGCATTTGGGGCCAGTAAAAGTGGGTGACAAGCCTTTCAAAGGCCTTGCCTTGCCCCAAATGTCCTGCTAAAGGCACATCATGAGCCATACCCAGTAGGAAGGCTCTGAAGCGCTGGGGTACCACCAGCACATGGGCTGACCCAGGCTCAGCAACCTTAGGCTCGCTATACAGGAGACCATTCTCCCAGTATATCCAATGTGATCCGGACTGATCACCTGCTGCCTGGTTTGCAGCCTGCTGCCTCAAACCAATGAGAGAAGGGCACGTCTGCTGCTCCTGGCAGAACTCCTCCCTGGTGGGCCCTCCTTCTTGCTGCCAATGGGTCAGCTCAGGCAGGTCCCCCAGTTCAGCCACTTGTTCCCCTGTAGGCTCCAGGGCATCCCCACAGGGTCTACCTCCTCCTGGACCCTGGGAACTTCGGGGGCCGGTTTCCCGTGCCCCCTGACTCTTCTCTTTCTGGCAGGCACCTGGGCCACTCTTTCAGGCTCGAGGTCCTCTTGAATGCCCTTACCGGCTGCCATTCACCGAGTGGTCACACATGCCCACTCATACAGACCCAAAATCTCCAAATGAGACCTCCGCTCCACCTTCGCCCAAGGGGAGCTCTCCAAATCATTGCCTAGCAGACAGTCAACAGGCATGGCTGGCCTCACAGCTACTCTCAAGGTACCTGAGACCCCCCCACTCAAAGGGAACCTGTGCCACTTTGCAGAGGCACTCTGAGTTGTCAGCGGCAACTACAGGGTAGAATCTTTTGGGGACCACCTGCTCTTCAGACACCAGCCGACAACTGACAGCTGTCACACTGGCTCCGGAGTCTCTCAGAGCCTCCACACTATGGCCATTGATGGTCACCCACTGCCTGTACTTCTTAGTGTTATCAGGCAGATGAGCCCTAGGGACCATCTCACTGTCTCCTAAAGAGACTAGGGACATCTCTGCCAACCCCACCCACCTTGGGCACCCATCTCCTCCCCCAAGGCTACACTAGCCATTTCCCGGGACGGTGCACCAGTGGGTGCAGTGGTTACTGTGTTGGGACACTTGGGACTTCCTTGGAAGTGACCCACCTGTCCACAGCTAAAACAGGTCTTGGGACCCTTCTGCACCGGCTTACCTGGCGGGACCCATGGTCTCTTTTCAGCGGGAGGCTGGGAACCCTTACCTTGGTTCCCTTGGGGATTACTTTGGGGCCCTTTTTGGAACTCCTTTTGTTTACCCTTGTCCCCCCCACTCTTCTGCTGGGGACCCTGCCCACCTTTGGTGGAGTCTCCCACAAGACCTTTGTGGACCCTGGTACTGACCCAGCGGTCCGCCTCCACAGCAAGTTTCCTGGGATCAGTCAGCTTACTGTCAATCAGGTGCTGGCGTAGCTCTGGAAAACAACTACTGGACAAGTGCTCCCATGCAACCAAATCATAGAGCGCCTGAAAATCATTTACCTTGCTACCCTTCACCCAACTATCCAATGCTCTGCAAAAAAAAGACACATATTCCACCCATGTGCTAGACTCCAGCTTCTTGCAATTTCTAAATTTCTGCCTATAAAGCTCTGGGGTCAACCCATACCTGGCTACTAAGGCTTCCTTCATGGGGGCATAGGACATCTGATCCTCAGTGGGCAATGCTAGTAAGGTGTCCCTTCCTTCACCCAGAAAGCGGCCCCACAACCCCGCTCCCCAATCTCTCTCAGGGACCCAGTGGGACTTCATCGCTACTTCATAGGCCATGAACCACTCACCAATGTCCTCATGCTTCATGAAATCCTTAATGACATCCTTGGGAATATATACTTTTCCTTCTACAGGCACTGATGGTGTGCTGCCACCAGAGGGAGTGATCTCTAGGCTCTTCGCTTTCAGCTCTAGCTCCCTCAACACTCTCCCATGCTCTAAAAGCATCTTCTTTTCCTCCATGGCCAATTTCTTGCTCTCCAACTCCAACCTCTTATTCTCTAAGTCACCCTGGCTCCCCAGTTTGAGCTTAGCAAGCTCCATTTCATGCACTCTGCTTTTTTCCCTGTCCTCCAACTCTTCTGGAGACAGACCCCTTGAAGACACACTGCTGCCTTCCCTGGGAGGCACTCCCCCTCCAGTTAGGCCCACTAGCCCATCCTGCTGCCCTTCTAAATTCTCCCCCTCCACCATAGGATCCTCGGTCTGCCCACTGGCATTCCTTGCTTCCAACCAGGCCCTCAGCGTCTTTTGGAACTCCTCCTTCCTGGTGAGGCCTCTTATGGGGATTTTAAATTTTTTGCAGATGGTTTTAAGTTGTGGCACAGTGTAGGTATCAACTCTCTCTTCTTCAAATTCAATCTCCAATGATGCAATGGATCCTTGTTTGCTCATGGTGAAAATTGGCAGTTCTCAAGATGCAAAAAAATTCCAAGGAATAGCTCTACCAAAATGTATGTGGTCGCGTAATGGTCTGCACTCACTAGTAGTGTACACCAATCACTGTATGTAAATCACAAATGCAAGTCCAGGATCCCACCACTGCCACCAATGTTAGAAATGGGGTCTCTAGTTGGCAGAGGTAGGTACCTTTGTCCAAATAGGGACCCTTGCTTCTAGTCAGGGTAAGGGGGATACACTCCTAAAATAACCCCTGCTCACCCCCTTGGTAGCTTGGCACGAGCAGACAGGCTTATCTCAGAGGCAGTGTGTAAAGCATTTGTGAACACATACAGTAATACAGTAAAAACACTACAAATGGACACTACACCAGCTTAGAAAAATAAGTAATCTTTATCTAAACTTAAAACAAAACCAAACGACAAAAATCCACAATACAGTAGCAAAAATATCCTTAAAAATAGGTTATTCACTTAAATAAAACTTGTAGCAACAAATAACTCCACTTTGCGTTATTACGACGTCGTGACAGATAAAAATCCCAAAGTACGGCGCCGACCACGAGGTGCGCGGCGTCGGGCCCACAAAGAACAGTACCTTGGAAACGATGAAAACAAAGACAGTTCACGGTGTCGGGGAGGGGATGCTTTGTTGGCGCCCTGCGGCGTCGTTTCCTTACGACCCCAGGGGAGGTGAAGCCTCTGTTCCTTACTGCAGCGCAGGGGAGGCGAGACAACTGTTCCTTACTGCATCACGGACGTGACGTCACGATGGCGCCGAAGCCTCAGTTCCTTACGATGGCACGATGTCAATGGATTCGGGGATCAACCACGTCAAGGATCGGCTCCACGATGATGAAGTCGGCTTCGGAGTCGATGCGTCACGGCAGCAGGCGTCGGGCCTACGTCGCAAGTCCGAGTGGCGCTCACGGCTTCGGGCAGGTTACGGCGTCGCTCGCCGGCGTCGATGTGGCACGGCAGCCGGCGTCGGGTCTACTCCGCAAGTCGGAGCAGCGCTCACGGCTTCGGTGCAGATTACGGCGTCGCTCGCCGGCGTCGGTGTTGCAATTTCCTTCTGTAGCAGCTAAAACAGCAGTTCTAGATGCAGGAAGACAGAAGGGGTGAAGTCTTTGTGTTCCTGAGACTTCAGAACTGGAGGCAAGCTCAGTTTCAAGCCCTTGGAGATCTTTTCTTCAAGCAGGTGACAAAGCAAAACAGCAAAGTCCTTCTTCTCCTTTCCTTGGCAGCAAGCAGCCACTGCAGGCCAATCCCAGGCAGCAAACAGGCACAGGGGCAGTATTCCTTCGCAGCTTATCCGGCTCTTCTCCTTGGCAAAGGTTTCCTCTTGATTTCCCAGAAGTGATCTAAAAGTCTGGGGTCTGGGCCCCAATATTTGTACCACAAAATCCTTTGTTCTCTGAAGGCAGAGAGTGTCTGTACCCAGCCAAAACCAGTTCTGTCTTCACTGGTGCAGCTTCCTGGCAGGAGGTGGAGACAGCATTGTTGAAGGCAGACCAGGCCCATTCAGGTGAAAAGGAAATCTCCTCCCCCTACTCCAAATGCAACCCAGGTCTATTCAGCCCAGCCCTGACTCATCAGACTTCTGGAGCCACAGCCCTCTCCAGCCCCCTGTCATCCAAAAGCCAGACATGCAATACACAAACCTAGCAGAGGCATACTGGATGGTTAGGCAAGAAAATACCTAATTTCTAACAGTGGTATTTTCAAACACAGATTGTAAAAATCACCCTCACTAAAAGATGCATCTTAACATTCTGAGTTCAGGCATACTAAACATAATTTTCCATTCTTGTTCCCAGGGTCAGTTATGTTTTTAAGATGTTATAAACAAACTCCCCATTCTGGCCTATGGAAACAGATAGCCTTGCAATAGTGAAAAACGAAATTGGCAGTATTTCACTATCAGGACATGCCACACACATCAGGGCATGTCCTACCTTTCACATACAATGCACCCTGCCCAAAGGGGTACCTTGGGCCTACCTTAGGGGTGAATAATATGTAGAAAAGGGAAGGTTTAGGGACTGGCAAGTGTGTGCACTTGCCAAGTCGACATGGCAGTCCCAGACTGCACACAGGCTCTGCAATGGCAGACATGAGCCACATTTTACAAGCTGCTTCTGTGGGTGGCACAATTAGTGCTGCAAGCCCACCAGCAGCATTTGATTTACAGGCCCTGGGCACACATGGTGCACTGTACTAGGGTCTGACAAGTAAATCAAACAGCCAATCATGGAATCACTAATCCATAACAACAACTTACAAAGGGAGCACATGCACTTTGGCACTGAACAGCAGTGGCAAAGTGCCCAAAGCATCTAGACCAGCAAAAACACAGGAGGCAACAGCAAAAAAAAATGGAAGGGAGACCCACGCCAATGGTGCCAGGTCTAACAGCTGCCCTACGCCAGAATGCCATAAATGAGGCCCTAAATGTCTAATTTGGAGATTTTGGTTTTAGCTGGATGCAGCAGTTCAATAGCATGTTGTATATGCTTTGTTGGTTGTAAAGCACACAATCTTTTCATCAATATGCCTTGAGTGGGCAAGCTCCATATTATTAAAAAAATGCTTTCTATGTCGATTGATGAGTCTAGTTTGAAATTACACATGGCATCTTATTTGAGGGAGAGCAGGGCAGCCATTTTATGATTTTTTGCTGCAAGGGCATTCCTTCTGTTAATAACCCTTTCCTGACTGGTGCAAAGTACGTCTGGGGGAAAAACATGCCAGGCATAGGTTTTTGGGTGTAGTATGGATCCTGTCATGTAACATTTTGATGGCTTCTTATTCTACCTGGGTGGGATTATACTCAGTGCACAGTTCCTCTCTGTTGGAAGGGCAGTTGAATAGGTAAAAGTGAATGTTTTCGTTTTTGCTCTGCATTGAAAACATTTTGCATTTTTATGTGGAAAAATCCCTTCATCTACACTCACACTGAATCTGGGAGTAATCTGTACCCCCCTCCTTTCCTAGACATGAAGTTGTTCCAGCCCAAAGCTGAAGTAAATATCCAACAATTGTGAGGATTCACTATCTTACATGCCTAACCACACTTTGGGGCTTAATTATAAGCTCCTTGCGCCGCCGGTCGTCACTTTTTGTGATGCTCCGGTGGAGCAGGAAACTGCTCCATATTTACCAGGCAGCACTAAGCCACTTTTTTTGGCTTAATGCTGCCTGGTAAATATCGTTCCCTTTAACACAGTTTTCTGCGTTAAAGGGGCGTGAAATGGGTGTTGCTGAGGGCATTCCCAGCAAAATCCTTGCCTTTTTGACACTGCTGCAGATTTACGAGAAATTGTAACTCTAAGGCATCGCCAAAAACTCACGCCTCCCCAGGGGAGGCACAACGAGAAGAAATCATCCCCGCCACGCAGACACCCTTGCACCATGGTGCAAAGGTGCCTGCGTTGGTGCACGGCAGCCCATTGTGCGCCAGAGCAGGGGAAAAGGACAGGAATGCGCTGTATCTGATAAATACAGCACATTCCTGCCCTTACCTTTTGCCATACGGCTGAGCAGCAGGAAGGCCTGCTCCCACAAATCAAGATAAGGATACCAACTCAGGGGCTTATCTACAAGCCCCTTGCACCACCGGTGCGTCACTTTTAACAGGGGAAAAAGTGACTTACCGGCAGCACAAGGGGCTTGTAAATAAGCCCATCAGTTTTGGCCTCCCAATGCAAATTCCTAACATTTGCTGAGCATTTAAAAGTTTCAATTTTCAATTTTTGCTTTTTTTCTATACATACTTTATTAATCTGCTAATGTTTATTAATTTTGTAAACAGGGACGGGCTCCCGAGCAGGCATCACAGAGTCCAGGTTAAGACTACAGCCACTTCTTTGGAATTTCTTTAGAAGTAGTTGCTTGAGCGGTCACTGACACTGCTGTTAAAGAAGCAGGCAGTTTTCTTCTACCATTAACACTTAAAACAATTCTCTATAGAAGAAGATGAGACAATCATAAACATATTTTATTACTTATTGAAAAGAGAACCTGGGATCACAAGAAAAATGCAAGCGCAATATTTGAAGGTTCCTATCCCACACATAGAGCAATCAGGTATCTGAAACCATTTCGAAATTTATTTCACGATATTTGTCACATTCGGCACTATGATTGTTAAAATGACTTGGGACCAGCGGCGAAGCGTGGGTTGCCAGCGCCCGGGGAAAGACAAGTATCCTTCCACCAGTCTTTTAAAATTTTGCCCCCCTATTACAATTTTGCACCCATAAGAATGCCCCTAAGAATTTTGCGCCCAGGGCAACCGCCCCTATGCCCCCCCCCCCCCCCCCACGCTACGCCACTGCTTGGGACTACTCAAAATCAGCTCTAGGATCGAACTGTGAGCAGGAGATCCCATACTATTTATGTTCTAAGGAAATATAGGTGTTCTGTTAATATTTACATCAAAAAGCACATCTTTTTTAAAAGTTACGCAGTTTTATCAATACGATTTATAGTATTTTGACAATTTAAGCACAAGTAAAATACAGACGAACCATGTTCCTGATCCAAAATGGAGGGGGGCACCACTGTAATTTTCGTTTTATGCAAATACAACAGAAATTTACTGCTGCGACATGTATTGTTTGAAATCAACGCATAATGTAAAATAAACCAGAAGACCTTCAACAGAAACGCCTCCTGGTGCTGAACCCCACCCCGGATGTCTCAATTCAATTAAATCACTAGCATACTCCTTATGTCACGTCTCTCCCTCAGACATCTTATCAATTAAAAGCTGGAGGAATGTATGGGTGTGGAAAGAGCAATAAATGTGTAAATATCATAGGAATCGTGTTCACACACTTATTTTTTGTAAGCCTGGTCTGGAAAGTTTTTAAACAGAACTTAAAGTAATTTTAGGTGTAGCAGGCACTGTCTCAGCCAGCCCCGCTTGATAGTTTTAGTGCTCTGCGAAATCTGTTCTTTAAAATATATATGAGAATGGGTACGCCACCCCCCTTCAGCCATTAGTTTATTTGGGTCCGGCCATTTCAGCCATTGCTTTCAGACTTTGCCAATCACATCTTAGCTCAGCCCAGAGGAGCATTTTTCTCTCACTGTCATGCTATTGGCCATTGTGTATGACTGCGACTCCTGGGGGCTGCTTCCAATGGAATGCAAGGGGTGCATTGTTTAAGGTAGCAGGGGCTATTTGCTTCGATGTGGAAGCTATCTTAACAAGCATTGGCATAGCCAATAGGTCTCGCTTTTGGGACCTTATAAGTATTTAGTTATGCAGCACAATATCATTGGTGCAACAACATAAACTAAATACTTATAAGGTCCCAAAGGCGAGACCTTATATTATTGCTGCTTTAATATAGTGTTTTATGCAGGATGTCTGCCTCTGTGCGCTACAGGTAAACGAAATAGGGGAAGGAAGTTGCCGAGGAGCACAATTCGGCATAACATTTAACCGACTGAGCTGGTTCTCTGTGCAACTTTTTTTGTTTTAAACACGTATGACACTCAAAATACTTCGCCGAACCCTGCTGGAAAAAAAAAACTGAAGGGCAGTTTCAGGGTCACTGCAGAAGACACCACCTCCACCCTCTTACTGCCCTCACATGTCCCAGAATTTTCCATACCCTTTATTTCTCACAGGTTTGATATCTGTAGGGGCCGCGCCTATGGCCGCTGTTGAACTTCAGTCACAGCCAATGAAAATGCAGATTCCATGGACTTGTACTATATGGTAAAGGGTGCAGCTGGAAACAAACGGGGTGGAGAGGCATTTAATGGCGTCATACCACGAACCTATGGCGGAGCTGGCAAAACCCGTACAGCGCCGAAAAGCCGCAATCGTGGCACCATGCATTATGAAGTAAAGACGTTGCCAGGGACGTTCCAAATGACTGTACTCCATGAAGAGAACCTTAATTACCTAAAAGGGTAAAACGCTTTTCATTAAGCACTGGACCAATAATTTATCTGAATATTGTCGATATCAGTTGCCACTCACGTCTCCCGTCAATGCCTTCTAGCGCCTACTACAGGGGCGTAACGTTTCTAAAGCACTTCCAGTTTTAGTAGACACGGTAACCGATGCCGAGAGGCGTTGATTTTTACATTAAAGTCAATTCCTATATGCTACCAAGACCACACAAGTAGAAAACAGCAGGTTTCAAACCCCCTCTACCGAGTCAACGTCATCACACGTTTGCCGCCGGTTGGCCTTATCTGCCATAGTTACCAATGGAAAGGAGGCGCTACTAAGCGGCCGCTGGGTACTTCCAACAGCATTTTTAAATACGTTTATGGATTAGGCTTCTTGGCGCTAGAGGGTTCACAAACCTCGTCCGCAGAGGGTTCACAAACCTCGTCCGCAGAGGGGTTCACATCACTGCAGGACCCAGTGAGCGCCTCTACTTCATTAACGCCATGCCTTTTTGTAGATGTTAAGCGCTATACCAATGAAGCTAGTTAGAACACCGGCGAGGCGCTAGCGGGATTTGAATGTTAGCTGTAAATTCACCTGCGTTTTAACTGGTCAGCCCAAAACTGTAGTGCACATCTTCACCATAATGTACATTTCATTGTTGCCAGTAGTGCATCAAATATTTCCCACAATTAAATAAACGCCGTTATATTAAAATACCGCTGACATCTATTCATGGGTTGCAGCACGTACAAGCGTGCCATGCTCGAACCACAATGTGGAAGACCATACCACACAAACTGGGGACACATTAAACCCGCAGACAAGTTACTTTCGCGAGATTTCAAAGCGCCTCGACCTTGCATCCCGCAGCTTGTCTGCCAACGAGCTTGGAAGCTGCAAGGGCCAAGTGCGCACGCGCCAATCTCAGTTGATCCCAAAAGCCATCAGGAACAAGCCCGCGAGTGGTGCGCACGCACCACAGAGGAGCGGGGGCGACGGCGCGGCAGCCTGCTCAGCTGACGAGACGCTCAGCTGACCAGACGCTCGTGCGTCGTGGCTGGCCTTTGGATGAGTACGCGCGGCAGACATGTGTTTCCACTTATCGCGCCCGCGTCTGGGCACGATAATTGGAAACACATGTTTGCCGCGCGTACCCATCTCAAAAGGCCAGCCACGGCGCATGAGCGTTTGTTGGACTGCTTTTGAAACCGCTTACATTAAGTCTTCGCCTCTAAGCAGCGCTTGCGCGCTACTCGAGGCTCGACCTAAAAAGTAAGCTTTTTTTTTATTTAATTTTTTTATTTTATTTTATTGACTTTTAACACAATAACATACATCTCTTGTTACTGCAGACCAGTAGTCTGGAAAGTATACATCATAGTATATATCGTAACATAAAACAAAAATCCAAATAAAAAGAAAAACAATAAGACACATAAGAGCCACAGCAGTGATAACAGAGGATACCAATAGACATGTCAATAGATTATGCTTACGTAGGAACATACATCAGATTGTTCACTCAGTTAGTCACCAGATATAATCCTTATCTCAGCATCTAAGACTGACTAACTAGATGAGGTGTCTGCCAAGACAGTGGGCTGATCAGTAGTTGATAAGACGTTTCCCCCTAAGTATGTTTGATACAATCCCCAAAAATTATTAGGTCGACTCTGGGGGGGGGGAGCAGTTCGCTATACAGCTCCGTCTGTGTATTGCAGTATAGCATATCTCGCGACCATTCCTGTAGTGTGGGAGGGGGGCCACGTGCCCATCGCATGGCAACCCTCCGCTTTGCAATCAATAAGCCCATTTCGACCAGCCTTCGGATGTCTTTCTTTATTTGCTTAGAATAACCCAATAGGGCGATCAAAGGATCGGGGGGCAACGGTGCCTCCATGATAGCACTCAATTCCTGAAATACCTGCCTCCAAAAATTAGCAACCCTCGGACACAACCAGGCCATGTGGAGGAAGTCTGCTGTTCGCGCTCTGCACCTTTCACACTCAGCTGTCTCACGCAGCCCATATCAAAATAGCCGGTCAGGCGTGTAATAAACCCTTTGCAAATATTTAAAGTGAATCAGCTGGTGTCGACCATTTAGGGAAACTCACCGTGACGCTTCACAGCAGTAGCCCCAGGTGTCGTCGTCAATGATCATATCTAGGTCAGTTTGCCTCTCCAGCCTTGACTTAGTGTAGAAATTCTTGCAATAGTTTTGTACAATTCCATAGATGCTGGACACCAGTTTGCAGGGAGATTGTGATTTCAATAGCAAAGTGAAAGGCGCTACCTCTGGTGGCTCCCCCATTTCATCACCAAGGAGCTCACGCAGTGCGTGTCGCACCCTATAGTATTGGAACTGTACAAAGGAGTGGCATCATGACTTTCAGTGTCCACCTCCGCCAACGTACAAACTCTGCCGTCCAAGAAGAGGTCCCCAGCTTTGGTCATACTAATGGTGTTCAATGCTTTGAGCACCGCCCTGTCAGCACACACAGGCAGCCAAGAGCACCACTCCAGTGGAGCTATTGGTGAATACAATATATTACTCGCCTGTCTTTTCAGCAGGTCATGCCACGCATGCACCGTGGAATTAATTGAGTACGACGATCGGGAGTGCAAAACAAGAGTGTAGGAAGATCAGCAGGGGAGACAGCTACTTTTTTTATGTGTAGGTGTGGAGGGTCTAATTGTTGATTGATCCAGTGGAACGCATGGGAGCTTTGTGCCACTCTGTAATAAAGATCCATATCTGGAGCACCCAGACCCCCTAAGCCATAAGGAAGAGTTAGCACCTTCCACTGAACTCGTGGCTGTTTCCCCGCCCAAGCCAGCCTCGTCAGTGTGGAAGTGATTGATTTAAAAAAGTGGGCTGGGAGGACCATGAGAATATTTAAAAAACAGAAACAGAAACCGTGGGAGGACTACCATCTTCATCAGCCATATTCGCCCCAGCAAGGAGAGAGGGAGACGTATCCAACGCTCCACGTCTTCCTCGAGCTTAGAAACTGCCCTGCCATAGTTTTCCCTGAAAAGTATCTCCGGATCTGTGTGAATCTGAATTCCTAGATAGCGCACTGGATCAGTAGTCCAAGTCAATGAAAAATCCATTTCGGGAGGGGTAGTGCATTTGGTCAAGGGTAATATTATGGACTTCTTCCAGTTTAATTTTAGTCCAGAGAGCTCCCCAAAACGCACCACTTCTCTGAGAACCGGGGACAAATTAACCTCTGGATTTCTAATATAAAGCAGGGTATCATCTGCATAGGATGAAACTATTAAATTGTAATTGGGGAAGCGGATTTCACAGAATCCATGGTATTCCCTGAGCGCACATGCTAGTGGTTCTGCAACTATTGCATATAATAAGGGGGATAGAGGGCATCCTTGCCGGGTGCCTCTGGAAATTGTTACGGGAGAGGTAACCATGTCGCCAAATCGAATTCTGGCAGAGGGAGAGGTGTACAACACCGCTACCAATTTGACAAAGATTTCACCAACCCCCATCCTACGCAGTACTGCTCCCATAAATACCCATTCCACCAAATCAAACGCTTTTTCTGCGTCTAAAAAGACTGCAGTAGCTCTGACCTCTGAGTTGACATGTTGCAGCGTCCCAAAAAAAGTGCGTAAATTATATGTTAGGTTCCGCCCGGTACAAATCCCGCCTGCTCCGTGCAGGCCAGCTGGGGAACTAGGGGCGCCAGGCGATTGGCTAAAATCTTAGTATATATTTTAGTATCTACGTTTAGTAGTGACAGTGGGCGAAACGAGGCGCACTCCTCTGAGGGCTTACCTGGCTTCACAATAGTGACTATCCTGGCCTCTTGCAATGGGGGCAACTCACCTGTTTCACTAATCTCTTCAAATAGCATCACAATGTGAGGGACTAAAAGATCCCTGAACTCTTTGTAAAAAGCCACGGTGAGGCCATCCTGACCCGGGGCACTTCCCGATCGCATAGTTCTCAGAGCCTCGTGGATTTCCCAAGCCTCCAGTGGCCTCATCAGGTATTCGCAGTGCTCATTTGTGAGCCAGGGAAGTTTTATGTGTTCCAGATAGTCCTGGATCAGGTTTTCAGCTAGCTGTGCGCGGAATGGTAAAGTTCCGTATAATACTGCCTGAACTGGTCTGCCAAAGCTTCAGGGACATTCAGCAACTCTCCCCCTTCAGACCTAACTGCCGTAATTATTGAGGTTTCTGTCCTATGTCGTAATAACGCTGCAAGTGTCGCTCCCGGGCGTTCTCCCTCCCCGTAGCTTCTGGCTACAGCATATTTTCCTATATGATTAACTTCTCTTTCGGCCTCTGCATGATACTCTTCCAGAGTCTCTTTCAACTCCTCAACCCCGTGAGCTGCCCCATCTCACTGCAATCCCAACTCCAGTTCAGCCAGACGTTTTTCCAGGGTGTTCAGCCTACTCCTAATAGCACACAGCACCCCCGAGTGTTTAGAAATGGCAATGCCTCTAATGTAAACTTTGAAAGTTTCCCAAACAGTGGCGAACTTGGGAACAGAACCTACTTTGTTGTCAAAAAAGTCTGCTATAGCTTCTGAAATATCAGCCTTAAGAGCATCGTCAAGCAGCGAATATGGAGGGAATCGCCATGTGAACGTGGCAGGCCCCTTTTGCGGGCAACGTAGTGTCAGCAGAATGGGAGCATGATCTGATAGGGTGCGGGGATGAACCTTACAGTCCCGAACCTCTGGGTAGAGTCCACTTGCCAATAGTCTATTCTAGTATGAAGCTCATGTGTTGCGGAGTAGTGTGTGAAACCCCCTTGCTCTGGGAAACGTGTGCGCCAAATATCTACCAGATCTAGACGAACCATAGCATCTGCTATAGTGTTCGCTGAGGCCGAGGTGCGCCGAGTTGGTCCCCCCGATCTATCCAATGTCGGATCAAGAACACAGTTAAAATCGCCTCCCACCATCAGAGGCAGTGCAGTATCGACCGAGGGGCATGTGAAAAGGGAGTGGTAGAACTGCGGATGGTCATAATTGGGCCCATATACATTAATTACTAATAAGTCTAGGCCTTTCCCAGTGCACCTAGAGATAGTGTACCGCTCCTCCACATCGGCTATGACCGGAACAAGTTTGATGCCTGATTTCGGATTGACCCACGTGAGCACCCTTCTAGCATGTGTCGAGAACCCAGCTGCGTGAAAATAACCTTGTAAAGTTCTCTGCTTTAGGAATTTGCTGTCGACTGGTAAATGGGTTTCCTGCTATAAGGCGATGTCTACAGTGTGTCGTTTTAAATATGCAATGACATTCCGTACCTTGCGGTAATTATTGAGGCCTCTGACGTTCCTCGTCAGGGCTTTGAGCATGTTTCCATCTGATTGAGTCATCTCAAGGATATCCGGGGATCTATAATGTGCCAGGGTATCTTCATGGTGTCTAACCTAGTCGGTTGACTGTCTTGTCTAAAATGATCCATAGAAACGGTACTCTCTCTGTGGCTCAACAAACAAACATCAATAATCTCCCTCCCCCTCCCATGTCGCATCTTCCCCAACTGGATACGAACGAAATCCCCCCCTTCTCCAATACCGAAACTAAGATGGCACAATGCTATCAGGTGGAACACATGCAGGGGCAGATGTTGCCGCTCCAGTAATTTTCTCTCTGTAATAGCTAAGTGAGTGTGTGAGCCAATAAAATAACAAAGAAGGCATTCTGTACTACTCTACTGCAAAAAAGGCTTAACTGACATGGATGCACCAAGTTCTAAAAGTCAACTGCGGGCTACCAAACAAAGCTCGTTAAGCTCCTAGTAGTAAAACATGCGATTTTCTGAGATCGACCACGCCCTCTCCCCGTAGGCTATAGTTGAGAACGTTAAAGTATACAGATCAGGGGTTACAGGGCCCCGCCGTGCAGATGCAGCAGATGAGGAAGCATTGCCACCAGAAATTACGCGCCAGATATCAACCAGAGCTACGCACGTGGGACCTACTTGAAGGTGCGCCAGCATAAGTATACACAGAGAGCGCCTAAGTATCTAAGGTACTAACATGGTAGCACCGCCCTTACAATCATGATTCGTCATAGTCGCAGCGTCGATCTGCTTAGTAGATATTTCTAAAATCGATCTTCCCCGCAAGCTCAACGCCTCACAGTCCCCCCCTCCTCCACAACGTTTTAGATCTATCGGGATCGTGCTGTTAAATTATTTTTTCAGTAATTTTCATCCATTGTGCCCCCCGCCGCCCCCTGTAACTGTTCAGAGTCCGAATTGCGTTGCTGAGTTTTGGAGTATTCCTTCAATGCTTTCTGCAGGGATTAGGCTCCAGGAAAATCTTTGAGACGCCGTTCATCGTCACTCTGAGACGTGCAGCTTAAAGCATAGCATAGTCAAGGCCTTGGGCCCGCAGGGCTCGCTTCAGCGGAGCAAACTGCCTCCACGCCTCCTGGACCCTGGCAGTGAAATCCGGGAATAGGGAGATGGTTGAGCCCTCAGGTTCCCGATTTCTCTGGCTCTTTTCAGGGCCGCATCTCTATCCCTGTAGTTCAGGAGTTTAGCTATGATCGGGCGTGGTGGTGCGTCCGGAGGGGGTCTAGGACCCAGAGAGTGGTGTGAGCTCTCAATCACAAACATAGTGGAGAAGACTTCTCGGCCCAGGAGGGTCACTAATAGGGACTCCACGAACAGTTCCATATTCCCTGTGGCAGTCGACTCCGGAAGGCCAGTAATTCGAATGTTTCTTCTCCGGGACCTGGCTTCCAAATCTTTCGCTTTATCTTCCAGCAGTGTGAGGGCTTTGGACATCTTCTTTTGCGCTGCGTCTATTTCCGTGTGGGCCTCCTCCACCTCCGTAACTCGCCTCTCCGCCATGTCCAGCCTCTCAGAGTGCTTGTCAAGGCGTTCTGACATGCGGTCCATACGGTATACTAATGAGTCTATTTTCCCATCAATTGAGCTGAGGCTTGTTTGCATAGTAGCTAGAATTTGACGGAGGTCCGCAGGCGTTTCGTCAGGCGCATCACCCTGCTCTGGGTGGGGCAGTGAGTCTCCCAGCTCCCTGGGACGCATTTTGAGTTGCTCAAAAGGGAGCTTGGTATGGCTTTTGTCCACCTTCCCCATTGCTAGTGGGACCACACAGCTCGCTGCTAATAGGATCGCCGCCACCACAGAGGGACACCCAATGTAAACGTGTAGCAGTTAGGACACTAGCCAAGACAAGGAGCTGTGAGTGCGCCCTCCACGCACAGCGCAGGCCCGAGCAGCAGGATGAAGGATGGAGCGTGGAGCAGGCAGGTGTAGTCATCCTCAGGCCCCAACCTGCAGTAGACAGTGCGCAAGGACCAATGTCACTTAATTATAGGCCACCTCTCAGGGCTGCACTCCCCGCACAAGGAGTGGTCGCGCGGAGAAAAAGAGGATACCTGGGCCCCCTGTTGAGGCCTACTCACGTGAAAGTCCTCTGAGCAGGGCCCTTGTTAATGTCCAGGCACGGGGGCTATAGCACCATTCCAAAGGTGTATCGTGTCCTCAGACTGCTCAGCAGCGGCACCGCAGCAAACACAGCACCCGGCCGGCAGGGATCAGAGGTCGCAGTCCGTCACACAGCCTCGATCGCTGCAGCTCTAGTCACACTGCTATCTTGCTCCCCACGCAGGTCGCTTACTCAGGGGGATCAGATGCAGCCTGCTCCGGCTCTCCAACAGGACTTTGGCGTCTCGCGCAGCGGGGAAGACCTCCGTTTCACCAGCAGGCTGCTCACCGGAGTTTATGGCAGGCCTACCACGCTATCTCTAGAGGGCACAGGCACGCCCCAGGTCAGGCACCAGGCAAGGCGAACCGGAGTGATCACCAGGCACAGCCGCCCCCGGCAGAGCCCGCACTCCCCCAGGCAGAGTCCTTAACCAGCGTCGTCTAGGCAGGCGGGGAAATAGGCGCGCCGCCCTTACTGCACAAGTGTCCCCGGACAATATACCTCGCCACGCTGAAAGCCTCAATGGCGGGCGATGTGGGCCCCGTTTTACGGCAGGTGTAGCAGGGCTTCCGCTGCTCGTACCAACTCGTCTGTGGCATGAAACGATGCAGAAACACCTCCGTAGGATTTAAAAGCACCTGCGGCAGAGTTCCTTGTGCAGCCAATGCTTGTTATCATCTGCAGCCTCTTCCCAATGTGATGAAGTAAGGAAAAGACTGCTGTCGGTCTCAGCTGTTGGAGCTGTTAGGGACCACATCTCAGACTGCTGCCTCCACTTGACTGTCGGCCATTTTAAGAAGCTTGAGCTTAAAAATGTTTCTCTTTTTCACATTAGAGGCTTTTTGTGTTTGGGCTGCCTATTGCCTCCATGCCATGTGCAGTGCCCGAATCAGGCGACTTTGTCCTCGTTCCAGGTGTGGGTTCGGAGCTCTAGTATATTTCTAGCCAGTGACATTCCGAAGGGCAGCAACGTATGGTGACCAGGGTAGTGCAGCTAATTTAAAGTGCAAAAAGTACAGCCCCTACTTTCTTTCTGTCATTGGACTTAAAACCCAACAATACATAAACACAGGTTGCACTGCTGATGTAAAATGCAAAAATAAGCAGCAGCTTTGTAAGAAGAGCAGGAGCAGTGCTTAATTTGAGCCGGTGCTTTCCGGTGCTCAGCACCGGAACTTAATTGGTTTCCGGTGCTCAGCACCGGCACCTAATTGTCAACACCGTACTTAGAACAGTCTACCACATGGTGGCGCTGCTCATCTAATTTAGAGGTTTTAGGAATGCAATATACATTAAAATTGCTAATACCTGCCTCCCCAGCCATTCCTTTGGCTTTCTGACTTGGAATAATCTGAACTGTCGCATTTACATGCGAGATGGATGGTTAGTAGTTGTTTTGGCAGCGATGACAAGGGCGATGGGTGGTGCAAGCTGCAGTGGCATCTTGGTCAGAGCCCTGGTACTTAATATTTTACAAACTAAGCACTAAGCAGGAGTAATGGAACTGCAAAATCAGCCGAGTTGGTGAGTGTGGACTAAAGAGAGTTTTGGAGCCACACAAATATTACATAAATTGAATCTGGTGCCACAGAAGTGGCTTATCTGCATTGAAGGATGCACGGCTGTTGCTTCATATTGCACCACGTTACCAATGTTTGATTTGAGCTGGTGGTTGCCGGCGAGTGCAGGGGCACAGCTGAGTCAAAAATGTTCAGTGGGTGTGAGTCAAAGATTTCCCAACTAGCAACATGGTGGACCCAACTGAAAAGAGTAGCGACGGTCTGAGGTCACTGAACGGGAATAACAGACAAGCTTAGGGGCATTAGTTTTAAGTTATTTAGTAAAGCAACGATATTCTTGGTAGCAATAATATAGTCTTAAGCCACAACACAAGTTAGCGTAGAAATCAAAGAATGGACTATGTATTTGCAAACTGCAGTAAGCTATAACTAATGTTTTTTAGCATGTGCTTAAAAGGCACAATAGTACTCTTATAATTGGAAACAGACAGCTTTTACCTGAAAAATGTATTTGAGTGTTTTAAGTTTCATCCTACACCCTGGTCACTGCGTCATAAAAGGTCAAAAATGTAAAATGAAAAAAGAACACTTTAAAAGGAGTGATTCGCTTTTTTTTAATTGTTTCTTGTTTATGCAACTTATTCTGATGTCAGGGCCGGTATCAGTGCTGGTAGCATTTTTCAGCAATCTTTTTTGGATCCCCCTCCCCCCAGTGACCTCCTTCTCCATGGATTTCTTTGCTACAACCATCCAACATTGCTAGTCATCTCTCCATAGCCCCTCTCGCAAATGCATTTAAGTTGTTTTATAGTGCTGTTCATACCAGTGTATGGTGTCAAATCCCACATAAACTATGCAGAGACAATTAATCATACATGTGTAAATCAGTCTGTAGGAAATGTTACATAAGACAATGAGGATTGCAAGGTGTAGGAATCGCATGTTACCCAGACGAGTGGGCAGTATATTTTAAGAATGATTGGTCTTAAGAAACACAAACTCAGGATTTAAAACATACCGTTGGGGTTGGCTATACTAATGAGACTGTATTTCTATCCAAACCAACCCTTTTTTAGCAACATTAGGGTAATGAAAGACTGAGGAAAAAACGTACGGTTCTAACCTATACCACACAGTATGCATGCAGCTCTTTGATGGCAGTTCATAGGTCTCTGTGGTAATTAGTAGGATTGGTATTTTTGAACAGCAAGTAACAAAACGATCACTGTGAGGCAAACAGAAACCCACTGAGCTATCCACATAAATACAGTTCTGTGATCTGCATGGTACACATTCTTTGCAGTAACCCTCTGCACTACAGTCAAAAGGCTGAAGGTTCCCTGGTTACAATAGGTTATGCTTCTTATTATTAGCCTTTGCACTGGCAACACCATCTGTGGAGCAAGCTTACCTCCCAAACAAAGGATCAACAGTACAGTGCAGACTTTCCTTTGCTCACACACTCACTTTGTAGAGCACTAGTGACAGCAGTGCAGGCTTTGCTTGCACACGGAGGAGAATAGGAGCACTTACACAGCAAGCATTCCTTAGCTCACACACACAGAACACGCAAAGAAACTACAGCACTGCAAGTGACAAAGACAGTCTGGGTACAACAATGGCAAAAGACGGACACAATTCACTCACACAGCGCTGGTACAATAAAGTCATGCGTAGTGCAAGCTTCCCTAACACACAGAACAGGTTTAAAAGTATGCTTCTCACACACAACAGGTACAGTGCAGTCAGTGTAAGATCTATCTATCTATCTATATATCTATCTATCTATCTATCTATCTATCTATCTATCTGTCTGTCTGTCTGTCTGTCTGTCTCTCTATCTATCTATCTATCTATCTATCTATCTATATGCACACACACACACACACATATATTCATATTTATCTGTGTGTGTGTGTGTGTGTGTGTGTGTGTGAGGAGTGGGGACTTACTAAATATTTCCAATTTCTTAAATATTACAACAACCCAAATTTTCATTCTCAACTCATTGTACAGTGCATTTAATACGGTATTTAAAAAAATCCCATGAACGCCAGACCTATTGGGCTTGTAAATGTCTTGTGCACCTTGAGTAGGAGGATGTGAGCGGGGGGGGGCAGAACAGTCATCAGTTGTTGGCAGAGGTCCTTTCACTTCGTGTCGAGTTCGCGCTATATAAATCTGCATTAAAAAAAAAATTGAGGCTGGAAATAATATGTGGCCGGTATGTTTTCAGGCAGAAGAGTCACTGTTGCGCTTTATTTTCTACAGCCAATCCAGGAAAAATTGGATTCTCCTAATATGTAGGATGTTAGGCTGTAGGCAGTCTTGTCCAACGTTGAGGCTTCTAAGCACCGAAACAAGTGAATCTGTGGTGTGTGCGATAGCCAAGTTTCTCCAGTGGAGCTGGGCCATTAGGGCAAATCCTTTCACTCCTCCCACCTTAGATTTTTGGATGTTTAAAATTGTTTTTCTATATTGTTCAGCTTATTTTTAAAACCTTTTAATTGTGTTTTTAACATGTTTTTACGTGTTTTTAACATGTAAATGAGCAACATGATTTGTATCATATGCGTTGTTTTTATGTGCTTTTATGGGGTTTTTTTATAACCGAATAAAGCAATATTTGAATAAACAATAAAAAATATTATGGGGTAACACTTTGTTAACTATATGTTAGAGCATATTTTCTTTCCACTAAAGTCCCAGTCTATGGGTGGCAAACCTCACACAGATATTCAGCCTCCTCTGTGCCTCTAGCTGTCACCACCAATTAACTGTTTAAACAGGAAAGGCAATTTTCCTCATGTGTAAGGGCCTGATTTAGATTTTGGCTGTATTGCCGTCGTCCTGCCGCTGCCGCGGAGGTCCCAAGTACTCTGCCAAGCTGACGGCGGTCCGCCCACCGTATTTAGATGTTGCGGCAATAGGTAATGTACCGCGGCTGTCTTCTCTGCTAGCTAACAGTACTCCATCGCCATCAGACCGGCGGACTTGCACCGAGCCGATTTAGATGTTCCAATTGTGCTTGCAGTGTCCTGCCGGCAGAGTCCTGACGGAGTGAGGCCATGGTGGTGTGAAGACAGGTAAGTACAACTTATTATCATCTCAATACACATATATGTTGTGAATCTGTCAATATGTATATGTAGGTAATGTGTACTGCCCTTATTTTTACATATAGCATTGCACACCAACAACGTAAACCCACTATTGAATGTACACCCACCACAAAAGCCTACCTCAGTTCTTGGCGACAACGGGGTGGCTGAGGGTCGTGGTCAAGTAGCAGCAGCACAGAATTGACCTGGAGAATGGCGTTCAAGACAGAATCGGTCAAGGGACCCCAAAAAAAGGTGAGCTTTCACTTCTTTTTGTTCATTCCGCCAACTTGAGCTTGGAGGTTTCCCCGCCACAGTTGCCTTGATGGAAAGGCACATCGTAATCTGGATGGCGATAATCTTGGCGGACCTCCTAGCGACTGCAGCTTCTGCCTCTGACGCCGTCGACATGGGAGAAAGCTTCTGGCAGAGGTGGCGGACTTCCCTCCAGTGACCAGCCAACATCTAAATTGAGCAGGTGGTCTGCCAAGGCAGCGGGTGGGAAAACTGCAGAAAAAGCAATGGCTGGACCAGTCCCGCCAAGATCTAAATCAGGCCCTAAGTGTTTCTGTAGAATGCTCAGACTTAAAGACAGTCCATCCTCTGCTCCAAAATATACGTATATCTCTGGGGGAAAATTCCATCACAAGATAAGGTTACATGTCCTCCACCACTTAGTTCGTGCGTGCTATCTCCGACACCCTGGGGATGATTGCTGCACATGCAGGAAAACAAAAATGGACATATAAATTATTCTTATTATCTTTCATTCAGGAGCGGCTCCTCCATTTGAGTGGAGGAGCGTCACCCCACAAGCCCCAGAGCTTGAAAAAGAAAACAGTAATAAAGTTTATTTATTATCGTTTTTTTTTTTCAGAAACCCATCCTGAACTAAGTGTCAGGACCGGGCAGGGCCAGCGCTGCCGAGTGGCAGCAGCAGGGAGCTGTGCCCTTTAAAATGTGCATGCCTCTTTGGCTGGCCGTCTTGGGACAGGGAGCCAGTCATGCGCATTTTAAAGTTCTCTAACCTAGCTTTCTTAGACAGCTGGGTTAGAGAAAGCACAGACCTCCAGTGCTCTTAGGAGCGCTGGGAGAGCCTCCTCTGTCTAATTCTGGTGCTGCTTTCATGCAGTGAAAGCAGCTCCAGGATTGGCTAGTGAAGTTTCCTGCATCGTGAGCTTCCTGGAAGACACTCAAGGGAGGAGGACGTCACGCTGCGAAGGTAAGTGAATTATTATTATTATTTTTTTGTGCCCCACCACCCTCGGTACAAGCCAGCCACCGCTGCAAAGCCAGTCGTACTGACAGGTTTTAGGTGTATCTCAGTTGTTGTGTTATATATCTGGATGCAATTACATCTCAGAGAGAAACCAAAATACTGGTCGGGTGGCTCACTATGGGAATCAGAAATGTATTTTATGCATTCTCTTTTAAAGAGCCCCCACTATTTTCATCCCACTTAAAGACCTGTCTGCACATATTTCTATATGACTGATTGCAGCCAGTAGCTGTGGGTGCTTCCCGAACCCTGCTTAGAGCATTTTCTTCCAAAGTTGATGCTGCATGCAGTGCAAAACACTGGGCAAGCACACACTTTAACGGCCTGAAGTTGTCGCACTGTACAATTTGCACATTATAGTAACTGTTGAACACATTAATGCAGTAAGAAATGGGGCAGTTTTTAATGTGTTTAATATTTCCCACTGCTTTATAAGCCATGCTTTCTCACAAAATCCATTTGCTTTAAAATGCACCATTCACCAATATTTTTTCTATTGTTTCTCTGAAGGAGAACCCACTCTGGACCCTACGTTTGTCCATTAAGCTTTTTCGCGTTGCTCGCTACATAAAAGTCATACCCCATTTTTACGCCTCCACCACTTTCAACCAGCCGCCACTGCTTGTGGGCACTCACTTTAGTTGCTGAATGCTTGTTATATGTGCATTTAATTTACCCTGAAATTGCCCTTCTTCCATTTCATTGTTTGAGAGTTGCATTCCCCTCTCTGTTAGTATGAGGCCTGCATACCTTAGGCCCTCCCTTGCAACAGACATCAAGTTCCAGTTTGATTCTAGGTATCAAGGCAGCCTGCACAGAGCACATTTCACGTTCAAATTAACATTTTTGGCCAAATGTCCTTATCTGTACATAATCGTTGAAAATGACTTTCTACTCAGCTCTTTTTGGGCTGCAAAGTAACCCTAGCTAAACAGTGGTATGGGGAAGTTTTCAAATGCTTGCTGAACTTTACAACAGACTATGTATCACATAATCAAATGCTTTTATTTTTAAACCGTATGTAGCTCAGTGAGTTAGACGCTCACCCCATTAGTAATCTGCTGGTTCGGAGAACTGAACCTGTGCACCGGGGTAGGGTTACAGTGAAATGACTACCAAAGGTAGCTTAGAGACAAGGAGCTGCCAGCCTCAGAATGCTTCCTGGGCATGGACAATGGTTGGTATATCCCTGAAAATTAAGAAACGTGAATGACTGCCATAGCCTCACATTCTACCCCAGATGTTAACTAAAGTTATATAGTGAACCAGCAGAAGATGAATGTAGCATTTCCCTTCTTTTACCAACATCAGCTGCTTGTAACGTACAGTTAAAAGCAAAAATTATATATGTAAAAGAGGACAGACCTGTCTGTGAACGTGCACACATATTCTTATTCTTGAAGCCAGTGTGGTGGCAGTGTAGGGAATATCCAACTATCCGAGTCAAGCGCAAAGGGGGAAATATGTGCTTATAGTGAAGACAGTTATCTGCTGTATGGTGATAAAACTGTCCCTATCTTCATGCCCTTAACATTAATGCCGAAAACAAGGATTGATTTACAAACAATGAATGTTAAAAACGTTAAGGCAATGCATGCTAGTGATTTAGTTCCTCTCTTATTTCACATTTTACTTAATCTTGCATTCCCCAAGAGTGTTAGCTATTTCATCATGTTGTGTTTCTGTGTTATTTTGAGCATCTTATTACTCTTGTATCGTTCATACTTTGAGTCGTGCCAGGTGTTTATGAGGGCGAGAAAGCAAAAGACACACAATTGATGGACGGAATGCAGAACAAATCAAAACATTCACCCCCAGTCAAGAGATCTGGGTTAAATCCATCATTCTTTTGCTCACCATGCCACCCCAGTTTAGACCTGGCCATATGCAAATCAGTCTTGACCCTGTGCCTCATGGGAACAGTCCAGCCGAACTGCCAAGCCAGGTCCTCCCTGGACCGGAAACAAGCATCCTAGGACCGGTTTCGGGGTTTCACCCCTCTTCAGCCAGGATAGTTTGATTCCAGTGGCACAGTGAGCCCAGGACCCACGTCTGGGCATACCTGGCGCACTTAGGGCGAGAAAGCAAAAGACAAACAATTGATGGACGGAATGCAGAACAAATCAAAACATTCACCCCCAGTCAAGAGATCTGGGTTAAATCCATCATCCATCAAACTGGAATGGCATGGTGAGCAAAAAAACGATGGATTTAGGCCCAGATCTCTGTACTGGGGTGAATGTATGACATTGTTCTGCATTCTGTCCATCAACTGTTGTTTTTGCATTTGTCACCCCGAGTGGGACGGGTATGCCCAGACGTGGGTCCGTTCTTCTCCATGCCACTGGAATCAAGCTATCCTGGCTGAAGAGGGGTGAAACCCCGAAACCGGTCCTAGGATGCTTGTTTCCAGTCCAGGGAGGACCTGGCTTGGCAGTTCGGGCTGGACTGTTCCCATGAGGCACAGGGTCAAGACTGATTTGCATATGGCTGGGTTCAAACTGGAATGGCATGGTGAGCAAAAAACGATGGACTTAGGCCCAGATCTCTGTACTGGGGTGAATGTATGACATTGTTCTGCATTCTGTCCATCAACTGTTGTTTTTGCATTTGTCACCCCGAGTGGGACGGGTATGCCCAGACGTGGGTCCCGTGCTCTCCATGCCACTGGAATCAAGCTATCCTGGCTGAAGAGGGGTGAAACCCCGAAACCGGTCCTAGGATGCTTGTTTCCAGTCCAGGGAGGACCTGGCTTGGCAGTTCGGGCTGGACTGTTACCATGAGGCACAGGGTCAAGACTGATTTGCATATGGCTGGGTTCAAACTGGAATGGCATGGTGAGCAAAAAATGATGGATTTAGGCCCAGATCTCTGTACTGGGGTGAATGTATGACATTGTTCTGCATTCTGTCCATCAACTGTTGTTTTTGCATTTGTCACCCCGAGTGGGACGGGTATGCCCAGACGTGGGTCCCGTGCTCTCCATGCCACTGGAATCAAGCTATCCTGGCTGAAGAGGGGCGAAACCCCGAAACCGGTCCTAGGATGCTTGTTTCCAGTCCAGGGAGGACCTGGCTTGGCAGTTCGGGCTGGACTGTTCCCATGAGGCACAGGGTCAAGACTGATTTGCATATGGCTGGGTTCAAACTGGAATGGCATGGTGAGCAAAAACGATGGATTTAGGCCCAGATCTCTGTACTGGGGTGAATGTATGACATTGTTCTGCATTCTGTCCATCAACTGTTGTTTTTGCATTTGTCACCCCGAGTGGGACGGGTATGCCCAGACGTGGGTCCCGTGCTCTCCATGCCACTGGAATCAAGCTATCCTGGCTGAAGAGGGGTGAAACCTCGAAACCGGTCCTAGGATGCTTGTTTCCAGTCCAGGGAGGACCTGGCTTGGCAGTTCGGGCTGGACTGTTCCCATGAGGCACAGGGTCAAGACCGATTTGCATATGGCTGGGTTCAAACTGGAATGGCATGGTGAGCAAAAACGATGGATTTAGGCCCAGATCTCTGTACTGGGGTGAATGTATGACATTGTTCTGCATTCTGTCCATCAACTGTTGTTTTTGCATTTGTCACCCCGAGTGGGACGGGTATGCCCAGACGTGGGTCCAGTGCTCTCCATGCCACTGGAATCAAGCTATCCTGGCTGAAGAGGGGTGAAACCCCGAAACCGGTCCTAGGATGCTTGTTTCCAGTCCAGGGAGGACCTGGCTTGGCAGTTCGGGCTGGACTGTTCCCATGAGGCACAGGGTCAAGACTGATTTGCATATGGCTGGGTTCAAACTGGAATGGCATGGTGAGCAAAAACGATGGATTTAGGCCCAGATCTCTGTACTGGGGTGAATGTATGACATTGTTCTGCATTCTGTCCATCAACTGTTGTTTTTGCATTTGTCACCCCGAGTGGGACGGGTATGCCCAGACGTGGGTCCCGTGCTCTCCATGCCACTGGAATCAAGCTATCCTGGCTGAAGAGGGGTGAAACCCCGAAACCGGTCCTAGGATGCTTGTTTCCAGTCCAGGGAGGACCTGGCTTGGCAGTTCGGGCTGGACTGTTCCCATGAGGCACAGGGTCAAGACTGATTTGCATATGGCTGGGTCCAAACTGGAATGGCATGGTGAGCAAAAAAACGATGGATTTAGGCCCAGATCTCTGTATTGGGGTGAATGTATGACATTGTTCTGCATTCTGTCCATCAACTGTTGTTTTTGCATTTGTCACCCGAGTGGGACGGGTATGCCCAGACGTGGGTCCCGTGCTCTCCATGCCACTGGAATCAAGCTATCCTGGCTGAAGAGGGGTGAAACCCCGAAACCGGTCCTAGGCTGCTTGTTTCCAGTCCAGGGAGGACCTGGCTTGGCAGTTCGGGCTGGACTGTTCCCATGAGGCACAGGGTCAAGACTGATTTGCATATGGCTGGGTTCAAACTGGAATGGCATGGTGAGCAAAAAATGATGGATTTAGGCCCAGATCTCTGTACTGGGGTGAATGTATGACATTGTTCTGCATTCTGTCCATCAACTGTTGTTTTTGCATTTGTCACCCCGAGTGGGACGGGTATGCCCAGACGTGGGTCCCGTGCTCTCCATGCCACTGGAATCAAGCTATCCTGGCTGAAGAGGGGTGAAACCCCGAAACCGGTCCTAGGATGCTTGTTTCCAGTCCAGGGAGGACCTGGCTTGGCAGTTCGGGCTGGACTGTTCCCATGAGGCACAGGGTCAAGACTGATTTGCATATGGCTGGGTTCAAACTGGAATGGCATGGTGAGCAAAAAAACGATGGATTTAGGCCCAGATCTCTGTACTGGGGTGAATGTATGACATTGTTCTGCATTCTGTCCATCAACTGTTGTTTTTGCAGGTGTTTATGAGGGGCTTTGATTGAGAGCTCTGGCGCTAAGGCTAAAGGCAAAGCAAAGGGCCTGTCAGCGGGTTGGCCCCCCTCTGCAGAGCACACAGAGCAATGGTCATGTATTGCAGTTGCAATTGAAATTCTATGAAAATGTGTGTGTAGAGGGTACACAAATGTCAAAATATTTTCAAAGCAAAAGGAAATAAAGTGCTGTATATTTTTTTTATTGTTTAATAATTTTTATTGAGGTTTTAGAGAAAAGAACATTAACAATAACATCAATACAATGTCAATATTAAATAACAACCAGTTGAGAAAATAGAACATATTCAAATAATTTAAAGAATTAAAAAGAGCAATACCAGTCGATAAATATATACCATATTATGTTGTAGAACTATGAAGTGAGAAAGGGAGGAAAGAAGAAGAGGAAAGGGAGAGAGAAAAAAGAGAGAAAGAAAATAAATAAATAAATAAATAAAACTAATATAGCAACTAAGATATAGGTGTGTGTGCAGAAAGATACAGATTTAATTTTCAGAGACAGCAAGAGTGAAGAAACGGTGGCAATTCTATGTTCATCACATAAAAATTCCACCATGTTAGTGTTGATAATTTAGAGGTATCTTTCCAACAAGAGAGGATCACTTTAAATGCAGTAGCAATAAAAAGATCAAGTAACATATGTTTAGGGGAAATATTGACAAAATCTGGTGAGACAGTGCAGAGGGAAACAAATTGCATTGATAATGGAATGTTACATTGAAATATTTCTAGACATTTTGCCCAGATAGATTCCCAAAATTTCAACACATTGGAACAATCATATAGTAGATGAATTAAAGTCCCTGTGAAAGAAGAACAAGACCAGCATAGAGGAGAGGAGGAGGGAGAGAACTTGGATATGCATTCAGGAGTAATGAAAGCCCTGTTATAAATGAAAAATAAAGATTGTGTAATACAAGCTGCTTTGGATGTTTTAAATTATTTAAGCCAAAATTTATCCCAAGTAGTGGTATGGAGTGAAATGGATAAATCTACTTTCCACAGTAGCTCGTTAGGTGTTTTTGGATCTTTTAGGGATAGGTGACAATAACATTTTATAGAAAAATGCAGCCTTAGGTATAGAGTCAGGAGAGATGTTGTATAACGGTGTAGTGGGAATAAGTGATGGAGTGGCTGGGGGAAAGTTATTAGTTGTTAAGTAAGACTGCAAAGAAGACGACATTAAAAGATATTCATGGAAAAATGAATTTGGTAAATTATATTGTGATTGCAATTGGGAAAAGGGAATAACAGAGTTATGTCGGACAAGCTGATAAATAAACATATTACCCTTCTCCTTCCAGTGTTTATAGTAGAATGATTTACATCTAAATTTGATAAATTTGTTATACCAAATAGAGGAGATCAAGAAACATTGACGAGGATCGAAACGAATAGAAAATACATTATGTAAAAATTGTTGGGAGTATTTCAGTATTGGGTTATTTGATGTAAAGGTGCAGTTAGACATATAAATTATGTTTTCGAATGAGAAATCCTTTAATAAAGAGCGTTCAAATACACTCCATCGTGGCATGGAAGTATCACCAAACTCATGAGTTAAGGCAAAAAACTGTCTAATTAGAAATGCAGAATTATATCATTTAAAATCAGGAAAACTAACACCACCCTCATTCTTGGGACGTTTGAGTTTAGCTAAAGCAATACGGGAATGTTTATTATTCCATAGAAATTTTGTGCAGATTGAATTAATTTGAGAAAAATAAGAAATGGGAATCTTAAAAGGTAACATAGACAGTGTATAAAGGACATGTGGAACAATCATCATCTTAATAGTATCCAGCCTGCCCACCATGATAAGTGGAGAGGAGACCATGTGGAGAGGAATTTCTGGAGTGTGGTTATTAAAGTATTAAACGTACAACTAATCGTGTTGAAAACAGTAGAGGAAAGCCATATTCCAAGATATTTTATTTTGATAGGGCACTAAGTAAAATTAGTGTTAGTGAACATATATTGGAAACATGAAGGGTTTAAGGGTAATACTTCAGTTTTGGAAAAATTCAATTTATATCCAGAGATGCTGGAATACAAACGCAATTTAGTGTAAAAGGGAAGTAGGAGAAGAGGGGGTTAGACATATAAACCAAAATATCATCAGCATAAGCAGATAGTTTAGTTTCATTGGAATTATATACAAAACCCGAGATAAGTGGGTTAACATGAATGAGTTCAAGGAAGGTTTCTAAGCATAAAACAAATGGCAGAGGCGATAGAGGACATCCTTGCCCAGTACCTCTATGTAACTGAAAATATTTGGAAGAATGATTATTAACAAAAATACTAGTACGTGGGGCAGAGTATAATAATTCTATAAATTAAATTAAATTAGGGCCAAAACCATACCATTGAAGAGTAGTAAACATAAATTGCCAATTAATGCGATCGAAGGCCTTTTCGGCATTGAGAGACCATGCAGCCAGAGGAGATTGATGTTTTTTACCTAAAGCAATGATATTAGAAAACATTCTAGCATTATCAGCAGCCAGTCTTCCCTTAACAAAACCAGACTGATCGGTGTTGACCAGTAATGGAACAATAGTCTCAAGACGGGACGCAAGGATTTTGGCAAATATTTTGCAATCATAAATAATTCATGAATGGGACAGTAGTTTTTACATAGGGAGTGATCTTTATCAGGTTTGGGAATAAGGACAATCAGAGCTTCTAGGAAGGAACCAGAGGCCCTAGATTCAGCAAGAAAAGAGTTAAAAAGTTCACGTAGTTTAGGGGCAAAAATGGAGGAAATAAATTCAATAGAAAAGCCATCAGGACCAGGGGCCTTCGATTTTTTTAAGTATCTGATGGCATCTGTTATTTCCTGGAGAGTAATCTCAACTTCCAATAGATCTAATTGATCAGGTAAAGATGGGGGGTTAGGTAGACCATTAAAAAAGGTGTGCATATTTTGTTCTGAGGGGAAAGTGTCATCAGAGTACAATAACTGGTAATATTCTAAATGGTAGAAATATCAGTATCAGAGGATGCCATTTTGTTGGTATGCTCATTTAGAATGGGACCAATATTTTTACGTTCAAATTTGATTTTTTAAAAATTGGCCAGCATCTTGCCCACTTTGTTTTTGTCGTGTAGTTCCTATAAAACTATACAGGATCTGTGCGTTTGGACAGCATACACTGTAAGATTGGTGTCAGACTGTCAGACTGATTCTGAACACCCCCACCTGGTATGTTGGCCTTTTGTACCAGCTAGCTCACAGTGCCACTATAATCTCCTCTTACCAAGGAGAGAATAGTTCTTGGCAACCATCGAACATGACAACCCTGATCCCTCAGGACCGTGGAAACAATATACTACTTTTTGCTCAGTCACTTGTGCTCACTTAGGGGCATATTATCAAGCCCTATCGCCACCACAATGTCACTTTTTGTGACATTGTGGTGGCGATAGGGTGGCGATAGGGTCAGCGCCCTATTATCAAGGCAGTTAAGTGGCTTAACGCTGCCTTGATAATAGGGCCCCTTTCATGCTAAACTTAGCGTGAAAGGGGGCGTGCAGTGGGTGTTGCGGTGGGCGTTCCACCGCAACACCCATTGAGTCGACGCTGCCACCTATTATCAAGTTTGGCGATAATAGGTGGCAGCGCCGAACTTAAGACCAGAAAAATCCTGGTCTTAAGGTGGCGAAACGAGGAGAAATGCTTTATTTCTCCTCGTTTTTGCTTTCCATGTGTGCTGCCTTGTGCAGCACATAGAGAAAAAGCAAAATGCCATGGTTTGTTCATGTACAGGAAGGTGTCCCTTCCTGTACATGAACAAACCGTTTTCAAAATGCCATTTTGTAACTTCCATGTGTGCTGCACGAAGCAGCACACATGAAAGTCACAAAATGGCATTTTAAGTTTGTTTATGTGCAGGAAGGAACTCCTTCCTACACATAAACAAACCTCCTGCTCATAGAACACCCTTGCACTAAGGTGCAAGGGTGCCTGCGCTGGCGCTAAGTTGTGTAACTTAGCACCATCGCAGGGGGAAACGCCAGGCTGCACCATATCCTTGTTAATATGGTGCAGCCTGGCATTTCCGAAGTGGCGGTGAGAGGCGTTAAGCCAAGACGGCTAACGCCTCTCTCTGCCACTTCCTTGGTAATATGCCCCCAAGTCCATCTTAGAGAGAGACACAGAATAAACAGGCTGGGCATTTTCAATAAGTATTTATTGAACAGTTGTTATTCTGGTGTAAAATAGATGAGCTGCAACAACCGCTAGACAGTAGCAGATATATAGGATCAGAAGCACTATGAAAGTAAACGGATGGTAAAGCTCTACCATCTTGCAGTAATCATGAATACATACAAGTATATAAAATACATGATAATAAAAGGATGCGTACTCCTACGATGCCTAACTAGATGTACCTAAGTGTACCTAGCATGTGTGTAGGTGTTAAGCCAAGAATCCCTCTAGGATAAAGTCAACCCCATTACCTGAAGTGAGAGACTGTGGGACCCCGTCTTGGTCTCGGGTTGGACACCCCGCAAGGGATGTTAGACCACTGCAAGCTGGAGTGTCTGCATACATGAACCTCAGCGTCTCGCGTCAGTGTGTCGGCCGGGAAGTCCTGGTCTCCTCTGTCTATCTTAGCAAAATGTGATGTATATATACCCATAGGTCTCCCCAGGGGTCCTACCTCGCTGTATTACTGTGTCGGCCTAAGGATGACGTCGGGCATGAACTTTATACATAGATATTATACAGGAGATGGTAGTCCTGCTGTGCTTCCGAGAATCCTCATGCATAATGTATGAGATTTTCGAACTAGGGAAAAACCCGCGTTCTGAATGCAGTGTCGTATCTAGGTAAAGGTCAGTCCCTGTAAACCGTTATAAGTGTAATGTAGGGGAAGAATATAGGTGAAGGGTTGTGAAGTTACCTGGGCCTATATCAGGGTACCTATATGGAATATAACATTTTGACCTCCATGATATTTAGATGTAACTTTAAGGAGAGTATTGCAGGCATCAACAGTGGCAAGTTTGTTAAGAGCAGACTTGACTTTAATTAACTTGTGTAATACTGAAGAGGATTTAGATGAAAAGTAAGTATGTTCCAATGGTTTAAGTTGTTGTAATAAAGTAGTATATATGTCATGGTTGTTTTTTTTCTTTCTTGCTGTGTAGGCTATAGTGAAGGCACGAAACGAGGCCTTAAAGGCATCCCAAGTATTAGGTACAGATGTGTCCTAAGGTTGATTGATTTTTAAAAATGTGTTAATTAAGGTAGTAGCTTCATATACAAAGTTATTATCAGATAGAAGAAAGTTATTACATTTCCATAGACCATTTTTAGGATTGTTCAGAGAAAGGTCAAATGAAGAAAAAACAGGAGCATGGTCAGAAATAAAAATAGAGCCAATCTCTGATGATTGGATGGAAGGAAGTAGAGGTTTACTAGCCAGAATATAATCAATTCTGGAATGAGTATGGTGTACATTGGAGAAAAATGTGAATTCAAAAGAGTCAGGATTACAAGTTTTCCAAACATCAAATAATGGACGGGTGACAATGGCAGATTGAAATGCTTTGTGAGATTTGTCAGGATTAAATTTACATTTAGATTTGTCTATCTGTAAATGGGTTTAACCACTGATTGAAATCTCCTGCAACAATGATGTTAGGGTTGTCAATGGAGGCTAATAAAATCGGGATCCGGTTTAACAGGACCATAAATATTCAATAAAAAGATTTCCCTGTTATGAATTGTTAGAAATGGGGGTCTCTAGTTGGCAATGGCTGGCGCCACTGTCCAAATAGGGACCCTTCTTCCTAAGTCAGGGCAAGTGGGCTACCCCCTTTGATAACCCCTGCACAACCCTGTGGTAACGTAGCACGAGCAGTTAGGCCTATCTCAGAGGCAGTGTGTGAAGCATTTATGACCATGCACAATAAGGCAGTAACGACACCACAAAAGGACACAACTCAAGTAGGTATAGAAAAAAATAGTATCTTTATCTAAGGTTTAGTACGAGACTCTCAAAAGCGTTTTAACCAGTCACCATGCATGTAAATCAGTAGGGACTTAAAAAGGGCAATATGTATTCACCAGAACATGGCACTGACTGAGTTCAAGGCCTGGGTCTACGCGACCCGTTGCGCACCAGATACCTGCCGTTGGAAGGGGACACAGTACGTAGCTGCTCGAAGAAGCGGAGACGGTGACAGGCGGACTCCCAGCGACCACAGTTCTCGATGGCAGTGGTCCGCAAAGTGCACTCGCAATGATTCGAGCACTCCGGGACAGGCGGGCCCTCAGCGGCAGCAGCACGCGGCTGCGGCGGCCCGGGCTGGTGGTGGCGATGACTCTCGTCGTGCAGCTCCGTGGTGGGCTCGCGGCGGCAGCTGCGCTCTCCTAGCTGCGGCGACCCACGGGACGATTCACGATGGTGCAAGGTTGACAAAGACGTGGGCAATCAGCGGCAGCAGCTCTCTCTTAGCTGCGGCGGCCCACAGGACAAATCCCAATGATGCAAAGTTAGCAAAGGTGCGAGCCCTCCGCGGCAGCAGCTCTCTTAGCTGCGGCGGCTCACAGGACAAATCACGATGATGCAAAGTTAGCAGGGGTGCGAGCACTCAGCGGCGGCAGCCCTCTCTTGGCTGCGGCGGCTCACAGGACAAATCTCGGTGATGCAAAGTTAGCAAGGGTGCGAGCACTCAGCGGCAGCAGCTCTCTCTAGCTGCGGCGGCTCACAGGACAAATCTCGGTGATGCAAAGTTAGCAAGGGTGCGAGCACTCAGCAGCGGCAGCTCTCTCTTAGCTGCGGCGGCTCACAGGACAAATCCACGATGTTGCACAATTAACACAAGTGCGGGCATCCAGCGGCGGCAGCTCTCTCTTAGCTGCGGCGGCCCACAGGGTTTCAGCGAAGGTTCTGAGGATTCAAAATAAGGCGGGCACTCAGCGGCGGCAGCTCTCTCTTGGCTGCGGCGGCCCACACAGTTTCAGCGAAGGTTCTGAGGATTCAAAATAAGGCGGGCACTCAGCGGCGGCAGCTCTCTCTTAGCTGCGGCGGCCCACACAGTTTCAGCGAAGGTTCTGAAGATTCAAATTAAGGCGGGCACTCAGCGGCGGCAGCTCTCTCTTAGCTGCGGCGGCCCACACACAGAGTTCACAAGGATTACCAGTCCGCGTTCCTCACAGTAGGACTAGAGGTTCCGGATTACTCGACGGAGGCCTCACCTGCAAGTAGAATTCCTAGCAAGGGAATTCGGGCGGCTGACGGGGTGAAGTCTAATGTCCCTGAGACTTCAGCAGGAGGCGCTCTCAATTCAGGCCCTTGGGTAGTTTCTTCAGCAAGCTTGGTGAAAGTTTCAAAGTCCTTTCCTCTGTCCGCTCGGACAGAGTTTCGTCTTGACATCCAGAAGGAACACACTTGAAACAGGTTTCAGCGCAGCGTTTTATACCTAAAAAGTCTTTGTTCTCTGCAGTCACAAATCACTGCATCCAGCCAGAACCAGTTCGGTGGGGTCGGGGAGCACTTGGTTTACGAGGCGACATCCTGCCCTTTAAGAATCTGGGGGTCTGCTATCAGACGCCCAGTGGGAGATGGAGCCATCATTCACCTTGCCAGGCACGGCCCTGCTCGGATCAAAGAGTCACCCCTCCCCATACTCTAAATGCCGATCTCTCTCTCCAGCCAGGTCTGACCCAGCTGGCCCTGCCGCTCCAAAACCAGACGGCCAATACACACGCTAGCAAAAGCCTACGGGAAAGCTTCAGGACAGAAAATACCTCGTTTCTAGTAGAGGCATTTTCGAACACGGGCTACGCTAATAATCCTTACTAAAAGATGCATCTCAAAGTTCTGAGCTTAAACATATCAAATTCGACGTTCCTATCAGGGTCCTGGGGGCAGGTAGGATTAAGGCATGTAATACTCAGCCTGCACATTCTGGCCTATGAGAACGGGTGGCCTCGCAATAGTAAACAGTGAAATGGAGGGTAACTCGCTATTAGAACATGCTACACAGACATACTTTAAAAGCTGCTTCGGTGGGTAACGCAAATCAGCGCTGCCGGCCCACCAGCAGTATTTGGTCTACCAGCCCTGGGCACACACAGTGCACTGATACTAGGGACTGACAGGTAAACCAAACGAGCCAATTATCATTATCCCAATTCATACAGTTATCTTTACACAGGGAGCATTCGCGCTGTGTCACTGATTGGCAGTGGCACAGCGCCCAGAGCATCTAAATCCAGCCAACATAAAAGGTCAGAAGCGAAAAGAGGAAGGGAGACCCGCGCCAATGATGCCAGGTCTAACACGCGTCCCCTCCAGCTGAAATGTGGGGAGAACTAACCATTCCCTTGGGAGTTCTCATCACTAAGGCGGAAAAACCTGGACAGACCGTCAGCATTGGCGTGCTCTGTACCAGGGCGGTGTTCCACCGTGAAATCCATACCCTGTAGGGAAATGGACCACCTCAACAACTTGGGATTCTCACCCCTCATATGCATCAACCATCTAAGGGGCCTGTGGTCTGTCTGAACCCGGAAGTGAGTCCCAAACAAATATGGCCTCAGCTTCTTCAGCGCCCAGACCACAGCAAATGCCTCACGCTCAATTGCACTCCACCTCTGTTCCCGGGGAAGTAACCTCCTGCTTAGGAAGGCTACCGGTTGGTCTAGTCCCTCCTCATTGATCTATGACAGAACAGCCCCTATACCATGCTCTGAGGCATCTGTCTGGACAACGAATTCCTTTGAAAAGTCGGGCGCCTGAAGCACGGGTGCAGTGCACATGGCAGTCTTCAGGGCGTCAAAAGCGTTCTGACAGGTGTCAGTCCAGTTTACCTTCTTTGGCTGCTTCTTAGAAGTCAGCTCAGTCAAGGGTGCAACAATGTTACCATATCCTCTGACAAACCTCCTGTAGTACCCCGTGAGTCCTAAGAAGGCTCTCACCTGCGTCTGAGTCTTGGGGGGTTCCCACGCCTGGATAGTTTCAATTTTGGGCTGAAGGGGCGCCACCTGGCCGCTCCCCACCTGGTGCCCCAAATACACTACAGAACCCTGCCCAATCTGGCACTTACTGGCTTTGATTGTGAGGCCTGCCTTCCGCAGTGCCATCAATACCTCCCAGAGGTGGCGCAGGTGGTCCTCCCAAGAGGAGCTAAACACCGCAATGTCATCCAGGTAGGCGGCACTGAAGTCTTCCAGCCCAACCAACACCCTGTTGACCAGCCTCTGAAAGGTGGCAGGGGCATTCTTCATTCCAAAGGGCATCACCCGGAACTGGTAGTGCCCATCGGGTGTGGAGAAGGCTGACCTCTCCTTTGCTCCCTCGGTCAAGGCGATCTGCCAATACCCAGACGTCAAATCAAATGTGCTGAGGTATTTGGCAGCCCCTAACCGATCTATGAGCTCATCAGCTCTGGGGATGGGGTGCGCGTCAGTCTTCGTGACTGAATTGAGGCCCCGATAGTCCACGCAGAACCGAAGTTCTGGGGTGGTACCAGGCGCTGCAGCTTTTGGTACCAGGACCACTGGGCTGGACCAAGGGCTGCTAGAGGACTCAATCACCCCAAGGGCAAACATTTTGGTAACCTCATCCTTAATGTAGGCCCTTACCCGGTCAGTCACTCGGTAAGCCTTGTGCTTAATGGGAGGACTGTCCCCGGTGTCCACGTCATGGACACACCAATCAGTGACACTAGGTACCAGGGAGAACAGATCACTGAATTGCCCCAACAGTTGGCGACAATCACCCTGCTGCTCAGGGGTCAGTGTGGTGGAGAGGACCACACCCTCCACTGACCCATCTCGCTCCCCTGCACACAGGAGGTCAGGAAGGGGCTCGCTCTCCTCCTCCATCCCAGCATCTGTGGCCAGAAGCATGCCCACTTTTGACCTCTCAAAGTGGGGCTTCAGGCGGTTAACATGCAGGACCCGCAAGGGGTTCCTGGGAGACTGCAAGTCTCCACCACGTAGGTAACAGGACTCTTGCGCTCCACCACCTCAAAGGGACCGGTCCACCTATCTTGGAGCGTACAGGGCTCCACCGGGGCCATGACCCAAACCTTCTGTCCAGACTGAAACTCGATCAGAGTGGCATTCTGATCGTGCCAGCGTTTCATCTCTTCCTGGCTGGTTTCCAGGTTTGCCTCAGCAAGTTTCCTGAAACGCCGAGTCTGGTTCCTGAAGGCCAGCATGTAACTAAACACATCCTGGGGAGGTTTCCTGGGAGATTGCTCCCAGCCTTCCTTGACCAGACTCAGAGGCCCTCTTACCGGGTGACCATAGAGCAGCTCAAAGGGACTGAACCCTAAGGACTTCTGTGGCACCTCACGGTAAGCAAACAACAGGCAGGGCAAGAGGACATCCCACTTACGCCTCATGGGCTTGCCTAGGCCCATAATCATGCCCTTAAGGGTCCGGTTGAATCTCTCAACCAGCCCATTACCCTGTGGGTGGTAAGGAGTGGTGTACTTATACGTTACCCCACACTCCTCCCACAGAGACTTCATGTACTTGGAGATGAAGTTAGTTCCCCTATCGGACACCACCTCTCTGGGGAATCCCACACAGGAGAAAATCCCCATCAGTGCCCGTCCCACCACGGGGGCCGTCACTGTCCTGAGCGGGATGGCCTCAGGGTACCGGGTGGCATGGTCCACCAAGACCAGGATGAACCTGTTGCCCATGGATGTCTTGGGATCCAGAGGCCCCACAATATCAATGCCCACTCTTTCGAATGGGGTGCTCACCACGGGAAAGGGCTGTAGTGGGGCCTTAATCTTCCCCCCACTCTTCCCACTTGCCTGGCAAGTCTCACACGTCCTGCAGTGAGAATCGGATCTCCTGCGCATCTGGGGCCAATAGAAGTGGGTGACCAGCCTCTCAAAGGTCTTGGTCTGCCCCAGATGTCCGGCCAGTGGCACATCATGAGCCAACCCCAGTAGGAAGGTCCTGAAGCGCTGGGGTACCACCAGCACACGGGCTGACCCAGGCTCAGCAACCTTAGGCTCGCTGTAAAGGAGGTCGTTCTCCCAATAGTTCCAATGTGACCCTGTCTGGTCACCTGCTGCCTGGGCGGCGGCCTGTCGCCGCACCCCCTCAAGAGAAGGGCAGGTTCTCTGCTGCTCACAAAATTCCTCCCTGGAGGGCCCCCCTTCCTGCTGCCAATGGGTCAGCCCCGGTAGGTCCCCCAGTTCGGCCACTTGTTCCCCTGTAGGTTCCATGGCATCCCCCTCCAGGTCTGCTCCCTCCGGGACCGTGGGAACCGCGGGGGCCGGTTTCCCACGCCCCCTACCCTTTCTCTTTGAGGCAGGGGCCTGGGCCATACTTTCAGGCTCCAGACCCTCCTGAACATCCTTCTGAGCTGCCATGGACCGAGTGGTCACACATGCCCACTCAGGCAAACCCAACATTTCCAAATGAGACTTTCTCTCCACCGTAGCCCACGGGGAGTTCTCCAGATCATTGCCCAAAAGACAGTCTACAGGCATGGCGGCCCTCACAGCCACTTGAAGAGTTCTTGTGACCCCCCCCCCCCACTCGAAGGGAACCTGAGCCACTTAACACTGGCTCTCTGAGTTGTCTGCTGACACTACGGGGCAGAATGCATGGGGGACAACTTGCTCTTTGGACACCAACCGGGAGCTGACAGCAGTCACACTAGCTCTGGTGTCCCTGAGAGCCTCCACCCTATGGTCATTGATGGTCACCCACTGCTGGTACTTCTGAGTGTTGGTCGGCAGTGTGGGGTTAGGGACCTTCTCGAAGTCCCCTAGCGAGACAAGGGTTAACTCTATGGGATCCCACCTTGGACCTCCATTTCCTCCCCCCCCCAGGGCTACACTGGCAATCTGGCGGGCTGGTGCACGGGCTGGTGCACGGGGTGGTGCACGAGGGGATGCATTGGGGTCCCTCTGGGGACACTGGGGATCATAATACCGGTGGCCCACTTGACCACACTTGAAACAAGTAAGGGGCCCCCTATGAACAGGCCTACCTGTCGGGGACACTGGCTTCTTCTCAGGGGGAGGCTGGGACACCACGGCTTGGTTCCCTTGGGAATTACTTTGGGGCCCCCTCTGGAACTCCCTCTGTTTACCCTTGTCCCCCCCCACTTTTCTGCTGGGGACCCTGCCCACCTCTGGCGAAGTCTCCCACAAAACCTTTGCGGACCCGGGTGCTCACCCAGCGGTCCGCCACCTCAGCAAGCTTCCTAGGGTTAGTCAGCTTGCTATCCATCAGGTGCTGGCGTAGCTCTGGAAAACAGTTACTGGACAAATGCTCCCACGCAAACAAATCATATAATTGCTCGAAAGTTTCCACTTTGCTACCTTTTACCCAGCGATCCATTGCTCTGCAGAAAAAAGATACATATTCAACCCACGTGGTACCCTCTAACTTCTTACAGGTCCTAAACCTCTGCCTGTACATTTCCGGGGTCAAACCATAACGTGTCATCAAAGCTTCTTTCATATGGGCATACACCATCCTGCTCTCCTCAGGCAGGTCCAACAGGGTATCCCTACCATCACTCACAAAGTGCCCCCACAATCCCGCTCCCCAATCCTGCTCAGGGACCCGGTGGGACACCATTGCTATCTCATATGCGGCAAACCATTGCCCAATATCCTCACTCTTGTGAAAATCCTTAATGACATCCTTAGGAATATAAACTCTATTCTCAGGAGTTACTAAAGGTATGCTGCCACCAGAGGGGAGACCGGGACACTCCTCGCCCTGATCTCTATCTCCCTCAACATTCTCTCATGTTCCATTCTCATTTTCTCAAGTTCAAATGACAATCGATTCTTCTCAATGTCTAACTTCTTACTCTCAAGGTCCTTCTGACCTTCCAATTTAGCCATCTCCAAACTATGCCTCCTATCTCTCTCCCTGTCCTCCAGCTCTTCTGGGGTCAGGCTCCTTTGGGATACACTAGTACCTGGATTTGAGGGTGTTCTATCTCCCCCCCTCTACTGCATCATCCTGCTGCCCTCCAGCATTCTCTTCCTTATCCCCAGCGGACTCTCTCGCTTCCCACCAGGCCTTCAGCGCCTTGTGGTACTCCTCCTTCCTAAAGAGACCTATCACGGGGACTGCGAATTGCCTACAAAATGACTTCAGCTGTTTGGCAGTATAGGTATCTAGTCTTTCCTCCTCAAAGGTGAGATCCTCCGAAGCATTGGAGGTTGGCCTTCCCATATTAGCAGTACTCATGGCTGCGATCAACAATTCAATACTAAAACAACCAACTAAAAAAAATTCGGAGAGAGAAAAAAAATCCGCGCATGTCTGCGCTTTGGTCTGTACTCACTAGTGGTGTCTACCAGTTATTGTATGTGGATCATAAATGCAAGTCCTGATCCTCACCGCTGCCTGCCAATGTTAGAAATGGGGGTCTCTAGTTGGCAATGGCTGGCGCCACTGTCCAAATAGGGACCCTTCTTCCTAAGTCAGGGCAAGTGGGCTACCCCCTTTGATAACCCCTGCTCAACCCTGTGGTAACGTAGCACAAGCAGTTAGGCCTATCTCAGAGGCAGTGTGTGAAGCATTTATGTCCATGCACAATAAGGCAGTAACAACACCACAAAAGGACACAACTCAAGTAGGTATAGAAAAAAATAGTATCTTTATCTAAGGTTTAGTACGAGACTCTCAAAAGCGTTGTAACCAGTCACCATGCATGTAAATCAGTAGGGACTTAAAAAGGGGCAATACGTATTCACCAGAACGTGGCACTGACTGAGTTCAAGGCCTGGGTCTACGCGACCCGTTGCACACCAGATACCTGCCATTGGACGGGGACACAGTACGTAGCTTCTTGAAGAAGCGGAGATGGTGACAGGCGGACTCCCAGCAACCACAGTTCTCGATGGCAGTGGTCCGCAAAGTGCCCTCGCAATGATTCGGGCACTCCGGGACAGGCGGATCCTCAGCGGCAGCAGCACGCGGCTGCGGCGGCCCGTGCTGGTGGTGGCGATGACTCTCGTCATGCAGCTCCGTGGTGGGCTCGCGGCGGCAGCAGCGCTCTCCTAGCTGCGGCAGCCCACGGGACGATTCACGATGGTGCAAGGTTGACAAAGACGTGGGCACTCAGTGGCAGCAGCTCTCTCTTAGCTGCGGCGGCCCACAGGACAAATCCCAATGATGCAAAGTTAGCAAAGGTGCGAGCCCTCCGCGGCAGCAGCTCTCTCTTAGCTGCGGCGGCTCACAGGACAAATCACGATGATGCAAGGTTAGCAGGGGTGCGAGCACTGAGCGGCGGCAGCTCTCTCTTAGCTGCGGCGGCTCACAGGACAAATCACGGTGATGCAAAGTTAGCAACGGTGCGAGCACTCAGCGGCGGCAGCCCTCTCTTGGCTAAGGTGGCTCACAGGACAAATCTTGGTGATGCAAAGTTAGCAAGGGTGCGAGCACTCAGCGGCAGCAGCTCTCTCTTGGCTGCGGCGGCTCACAGGACAAATCTTGGTGATGCAAAGTTAGCAAGGGTGCGAGCACTCAGCGGCGGCAGCTCTCTCTTAGCTGCGGCGGCTCACAGGACAATCCACGATGTTGCACAATTAACACAAGTGCGGGCATCCAGCGGCGGCAGCTCTCTCTTAGCTGCGGCGGCCCACAGGGTTTCAGCGAAGGTTCTGAGGATTCAAAATAAGGCGGGCACTCAGCGGCGGCAGCTCTCTCTTGGCTGCGGCGGCCACACAGTTTCAGCGAAGGTTCTGAGGATTCAAAATAAGGCGGGCACTCAGCGGCGGCAGCTCTCTCTTAGCTGCAGCGGCCCACACAGTTTCAGCGAAGGTTCTGAAGATTCAAATTAAGGCGGGCACTCAGCGGCGGCAGCTCTCTTAGCTGCGGCGGCCCACACACAGAGTTCACAAGGATTACCAGTCCGCGTTCCTCACAGTAGGACTAGAGGTTCCGGATTACTCGACGGAGGCCTCACCTGCAAGTAGAATTCCTAGCAAGGGAATTCGGGCGGCTGACGGGGTGAAGTCTAATGTCCCTGAGACTTCAGCAGGAGGCGCTCTCAATTCAGGCCCTTGGGTAGTTTCTTCAGCAAGCTTGGTGAAAGTTTCAAAGTCCTTTCCTCTGTCCGCTCGGACAGAGTTTCGTCTTGACATCCAGAAGGAACACACTTGAAACAGGTTTCAGCGCAGCGTTTTATACCTAAAAAGTCTTTGTTCTCTGCAGTCACAAATCACTGCATCCAGCCAGAACCAGTTCAGTGGGGTCGGGGAGCACTTGGTTTACGAGGCGACATCCTGCCCTTTAAGAATCTGGGGGTCTGCTATCAGACGCCCAGTGGGAGATGGAGCCATCATTCACCTTGCTAGGCACGGCCCTGCTCGGATCAAAGAGTCACCCCTCCCCATACTCTAAATGCCGATCTCTCTCTCCAGCCAGGTCTGACCCAGCTGGCCCTGCCGCTCCAAAACCAGACGGCCAATACACACGCTAGCAAAAGCCTACCGGAAAGCTTCAGGCCAGAAAATACCTCGTTTCTAGTAGAGGCATTTTCGAACACGGGCTACGCTAATAATCCTTACTAAAAGATGCATCTCAAAGTTCTGAGCTTAAACATATCAAATTCGACGTTCCTATCAGGTTCCTGGGGGCAGGTAGGATTAAGGCATGTAATACTCAGCCTGCACATTCTGGTCTATGAGAACGGGTGGCCTCGCAATAGAAAACAGTAAAATGGAGGGTAACTCGCTATTAGAACATGCTACACAGACATACTTTAAAAGCTGCTTCGGTGGGTAATGCAAATCAGCGCTGCCAGCCCACCAGCAGTATTTGGTCTACCAGCCCTGGGCACACACAGTGCACTGATACTAGGGACTGACAGGTAAACCAAATGAGCCAATTATGATTATCCCAATTCATACAGTTATCTTTACACAGGGAGCATTCGCGCTGTGTCACTGATTGGCAGTGGCACAGCGCCCAGAGCATCTAAATCCAGCCAACATAAAAGGTCAGTAGCAAAAAGAGGAAGGGAGACCTGCGCCAATGATGCCAGGTCTAACATGAATGATAATGATAAAATTTGTACATGCAACGATTTATGAAAAAGAATAGCAACACCACCTTTACGATTGATCGCAGGAGAATATATTACTCGGCCTACCCATTGTCGTTTTAATTTAAGAGATTCTACATCATTACAATGAGTTTCCTGCAAAAATAAAAAAAGAAACATGTGAGTTCAATCTGGACAAGTGAGAGAGTACCTTTTGTCTTTTGACAGGATGTCCCAGACCACGAACATTCCACAAGACAATGTTACACATATTGGGGAGTGGGATGAGAGATACAGGGATACAGGTGATACGCTGCACGAACACTGCTGGAAGCAGAAAGACACCATTTATTAAACAAATATGTAACACAATGTAAACAAATAAAAAAGAAAAGAACATTCGCCATACGGAATAAAAAAAGAGAATAAAAAACAACTAGGGGAATATGAAGAAAGAGTGATAGTAAGAAAAGCGATAGATCAAGGAAAGAGATCCAGATCTAAGATGAAGAGTAGAAAAGATATGCATGGGATGTAAGAGCACCGAGAGCAAGAAGAATGTCAGAGGAAAAACAAAGTAAGATATAAATGAGATAACAGCCATACAGAAACAATATAGAAAGGAGTCGAGAGAGTGTGAAAGTAACAAGAATTAGTTAGAATAATTTAGGAGTGCTGGGAAAAAGTATCCACAGAGTGTGCCGAGATACTTTGGAAAAAGGATTTTAGTTTGACAGGATCGTCGAAGGAGCACGTAGTGCCCTCATGAGTAAGTTTACATAAACAAGGATGCAAAATGCCATAACGAATATGTAACTGTCTCATTAGTGGACGAAGAGCAAGAAATTCTTTCCTTCTGGCATTGGTGGTATTAGAGAGATCTTGCGAGAGATAAATGGTGTGGCCAGAGCATATAAGACGACGTTTCACTTTTGCTACCTTCAGCACACGGATGAGATCAGTAAATTCCAAGAATAGCATTATAATTCCTCTGGGTCTGGTAGAATGAGGTTGAAAAGGACCAAGACAGTGTGCACGTTGAATGCTCAGTGGAAGATCATGTTGAATGTCCAAAAGCTCAGGCAGGAACTTCTTCAAAAAGAGAAGAAGGTCCGGGCCTTCCAAATTTTCTGGTAGGCCATATAGATGAAGGTTATTTTGTCTATTTCGATTTTCAAGATCCTCAGTATGCAGCTTGAGTTGTTGGATCTCCTGCTCCAAGATAGTCATCTTGGTAGTGGCATCATGTAAATCACTTAAATGTTGCTCCATGTCAAACAGTTTCGCTTCCATATTGATCCATCTATCCTCAATTTGTTGGAGTTTCTCATTAGTAGCAGACATGAAGGGTTTTATCCCCTTACCTCGTCAAGAATAGAATCAAGAACAGGGTTGTGTGATGATAGAATGGGTGAAGGGGGGGTCATTCTTCACCCGCTTGGGTTTTGTGCCGGATGATGAAGGCTTAGCAGAGGTTAAAATATCACTGGCCATTGTAGCGTGACGAAGAGGACGATGTGTTATTTTTAGTGACGATTTGAGCCTGCCCATAAGGCGTATGAACAGCACATAGAAGAATGCAGATGTGAAGGAAAAATATGTAACAGCTGGTATCCAGTATCCAGAGCAAAGAAAATACTCAAAAAGAAAACTCATAAACCCAGCATGTGATAAAAGTGGCAATGTCTATGAAAAAAAAAATGCTGTGTGTATACAGCAGAGAAGAAAAGAAAAAAAAAGCTTTTTAAATGGCATTTATGAAGTTAAAAAAACATTAGATCGATAAAATGCCATAAAAGCATAGCAAATATGCAATATAGAGAATAGTGCTGCAGAAAAGTATGCAGGAAGAGGAAAAGGAGAGAAACTCACCGCCGGGACTCCGGGGCAGAGAAGTGTGCAGAGGAAGTCAGAGCAGCTCAAAATGCCGCTCCGACCGTTGAGGGCATCATGAGAGAGTGCAGCTGCCCCAAAACACCATGAAAAAACACTGCAAATAGAAGAAAGAGCTCCGCGCTCGAGTGGAGCTCAGCTCGATGCCGCCATCTTCTTTGGCGCGCAGACCACGCCCCCCTGCAGTATATGTTTTGAAGTGGAGATACAAGGAAGTGCATTCGGGGAAGAGTGAAAAGGGTGCTGAAGAGGAAAGAGAGGTGGTTGCAGATGTACAAATGGATGAGATGAGCAGAGAAAGAGGGCATACATATCTACATAAAGAGCACATAACTGAAGGCCGAAACTCCCTCCACAGGCCTCAATACTATTTAATTCACAGGCTCACAATTTCAGAAGTGAAATATTTCCAATGTTAATTACTTATAACAAATCATTGTTGTTACTCATTTATCTTAAACAGCTAACAACAATTGACAACTCCAATTATATGACCGGTTTTAGGTGTATCTCAGTTGTTGTTTTATATATCTGGATGCAATTACATCTCAGAGAGAAACCAAAATTCCAGTTGGGTGGCACACTATGGGATTCAGAAATTTATTTTACATGTTCCCTTTTAGAGAGCCCCCACTACTTTCATCCCACTTAAAGACCTGTCTGCACATACTTTTATATAACTGATTGCAGTCAGCAGCTGTGGGTGCTTCCTGAAGCCTGCTTAGAGCATTTTCTTCCAAAGTTGATGCTGCATGCAGTGCAAGACACTGGGAAAGCACACACTTTAAACGGCCTGAAGTTGTCGCACTGTACAATTTGCACATTATAGTAACTGTTGAACACATTAATGCAGTAAGATATGGGGCAGTTTTTAATGTGTTTAATATTTTAAGACTATGCTTTCCCGCTGCTTTATAAGCCATGCTTTATCACTAAATTCATTTGCTTTAAAATGCACCATTTGCCAATCTTTTTTCAATTTTTTTCTCGGGAGGAGAACCCAGCCTGGACCTCAAGTTTGTCCATTAGCTTGCTCGCTTAGCTCGCTACAGAAAAGTCATACCCAACTTTTACGTCTCACCACATTCAAATGTCACTGTTGATTACGTCCACAAATATACAAGTTTGTGGGCGTACTCAAACTTACAAGGTTAATCACATCTTAGTCCGTCACCTTCCAACCCCTTGGATGGATTTTACTAGTGCAATTTAGCTGCACTCTTGGTACCACAATCTGCATTAGTAAAACTATTTGCACCTGCAACAGTTCCTTTTCTGGCAGGTATAAACATAGTGATTTTTAGTCATAAACAAAACTTAACAGCCGAAAATGGCTTTTCTGGATTGGGACCAATATGCATGTATATAAAACCATAAATGTCAAACCTAAAAAGGATCATCCTGAGACCAGAAGCTTATCACAAACTGAAAAACATTGAAAATGTACTTGCTTGCATTAGATTTTGCCACTCATGAAAGATACTGTTAACATAGCCCTCAAGTCTTCAGTACTCTGACCAGTTAGGACATCTTCGATAATATCACTTGACTTGAAAAACTGCTGCTCCAGACATTATGCGGTCATCAGAAAAAAGGAGTTTTCAAAAGTTCTACAAAGAGAAACCTTGGCTCCACCAAACATGCCAGTGGATGTGAGAACGCCTTTTGATTGGCCAAAAGTTTTGCACTTATACCAAAAAATTGCTTTTATTGCACTCAAACTGGCTGTAGGGTGGGTGCCTTCACCCATTATGGCAGCCGTGTTACAACGTGATGACGCAGTAGCGGGAAACACTTGATAATGCAGCAATACAATTGTCTCAAAAAGTTACCATAGTCTTTGTTCAATCAATTCACTCCCTGTAGTCACGCAATTGAGGCGGGGTGGGGCAGGGTCAGTGCAGCCACTCCCTGTTGTCCACAGTTAGACGAGCAGAGCACCTCTTTTCTCTTCAGTCATTCCAGAGGAGGAGTGGGCAAGGCCATAGAATTGGCTAGGAAGTGCCCATGCAGCTCACGTTCCACCCTGCCGAAATACACAAAGAGCCACGACCCAGCAGAAGAAGCGAAGTGGACAGTTCTTCTTTCTAATTTTAACAACTGTAACTGGGCAGAGTCAGCATGGCCACTACCTTTGGTGATTGAGTCTGCGTGTTACAAGTGGGATCAGCACAGCCAGGGCTTTAAGTGGGCCGGGTCTCACCGGTGCTGAGCACCGTCAGTTTTTTAAAGGAGGCCTCGAAACGGGTCTCTATCGGGCTCTGTTTTGTGCACTGGCACAGGCGGTCCGTTTTTTTTCCGGACTCCAGTGACAGCAGACACATCGATGTGCGCTGTTCACATTCCTCACTTCTCACTAGTGGAGAAGTAATGGCATGACGTCATGCCAGGTGAGCGTTGTAGGGGAAGGGAAATCCTTTAAAGAGAGTCATTTTCTCTCTGGATTTCCCTTCTCTTTTTGAAACTCAGGAGCAGCAACTTCGTCATGGTGTCACCAGGGCTTTAAGGGAAAGCTTTTTCAATATTATATACAACAAGCCATAGTTGCTGCTTATTTATCTTATGCAACTAACAACCATTGACAAAACCAATAGTCCTGACTTGTTGTAGGTATGATGTTACTAGTTGTATCATATTTCTGGATGCAATGACAGAAGCCGCAAAATACAAGTCGGGCGGCACACTATGCTAAGCACAGATTTTTAGATTACATGTTTTTAAACCACGCACTTAATTACATTGACCACGCCCCTTTGAGAGACCCCCCCAAGTTTTTTCATCCCACTTAAAGCCCTGAGCACAGCCCTGCCCATCCTTGCAGTTAGGGTGACCAACCGTCCGTAAATTTCACGGACCGTCCATCATTTTGGTGTGATGTCCGTTGTCCGTAATCATTACTTTTACGGACGCCTTTTGTCCGTAATTTTGGAGATTAATTACAGCGAGTTGTGCTGTTCCCCTACGAGAAGCCCCAAGAGAATAAAAGTTCTCAGGGGCCAGCTCGCACTTCTCTGTTGAACTCCAGAGGCTGCAGCAGCCCCTCCCCCACCTCTCACAGACTGTGGACAGGCCCATTGTCATTCTGACTGAGGCTGATTATCCCCTTTCGAATGACAATGGGCCGTCTGCCCTTAGCATATCATGTGGGAGTGAGTGCCTTGGAGGCCAGTGACTCAGTTGGAGCCAGTAGATCGTAGTTAGTGATTACAGAGGAGCTTTCCCCATACAGAGTACTGTGGGGCACTTGCGACCTTGTGTAATTTGCCAATGTTGTTCACAGAGTGACTGGGCAAGAGCAATGATGGGGCAGGAGAGGCGACAGGACAGGAGAGGGGACGGGGCAGGAGAGGTGACGGGGCAGGAGAGGTGACGGGGCAGGAGTGGTGACGGGGAAGGAGTGGTGACGGGGCAGGAGAGGTGTCGGGGCAGGAGAGGTGCCACGGCAGGAGAGGTGCCGGGGCTGGAGAAGTGACGGGGCAGGAGCGGTGACTGGGCAGGAGCAGGGAACGGGGCAGGAGCAGTGAACGGGGCAGGAGCAATGAACGGGGCAGGAGCAGTGAACGGGGCAGGCGAAGTGACGGGGCAGGAGCGGTGAACGGGCAGGAGCGGTGACGGGGCAGGAGCGGTGCCGGGACAGGAGATATGACGGGGCAGGAGCGGTGATCGGGCAGGAGCAGTGATCGGGCAGGAGCAGTGAACGGGCAGGAGCGGTGAACGGGCAGGAGCGGTGGACGGGGCAGGAGCGGTGGACAGGGCAGGAGCAGTGGATGGGGCAGGAGAAGTGACGGGGCAGGAGAAATGATGGGGCAGGAGAAGTGAACGGGCAGGAGCGGTGATGGGGCAGGAACGGGGACGGAGCAGGAACGGGGACGGGGCAGGAGAAATGACGGGGCGGGAGTGGTGATCGGGCATGAGCAGGAGTGCTGACGGGGCAGGAGCAGTGAACGGGCAGGAGCGGTGACGGGGCAGGAGCGGTGACGGGGCAGGAGAGGTGACGGGGCAGGAGCGGTGACGGGGCAGGAGAGGTGACGGGGCAGGAGAAGTGACGGGGCAGGAGAGCTGACGGGGCAGTAGTGCTGACCGGACAGGAGCAATGAACAGGCAGGAGCGGTGACGGGCAGGAGAGGTGACGGGGCAGGAGAAATGACGGGGCAGGAGTGGTGATCGGGCATGAGCAGGAGTGCTGACCGGACAGGAGCAGTGAACGGGCAGGAGCGGTGACGGGGCAGGAGCAGTGACTAGGCAGGAGAAGTGACGGGGCAGGAGCGGTGACGGGGCAGGAGAAGTGATGGGGCAGGAGAAAGTGACCGGGCAGGAGAAATGACTTGTACTTATGTTCTTTGCCTATTTATTTATATACTATTGCATGACATCCACTGATGTGTCTGTAAAGCATACCTTTTGTCCCGAATTTTTGTCCTGAATTTTGACCTCCTGTCCTGAATTTGTGTCCTGAATTTTGACCCTTTGTCCTGAATTTTTACACTCACCGTCCTGAATTTGCGCCCATGCCAGTTGGCCACCCTCCTTGCAGTCGAGAGTGAGTTGTGAGAGCGGCTAAGTTGCACCCACATGTTTGTAAGGGTCGCGGCCTACTGGCAGTAGTGGCACGTGGCCGGGGACCAATATACAAATAACTAGTACTCGCTCACAAGTAGTGTACTTGTCGGCAATGGGCTCTAGAGACCAGCTGCCCATTTATTTATCTCTTCTGGCTGTGCTCGGCCCTCAGAGTGTAAAGTGGCTAGAGTGTTGAGCAGAGGCCGGGTGCCATTCGACATCCCTTCAAACTTTCAATGATTTGTAAATAAATGTTCACACATCGAGCAAGGGACACACTAAGTCTCTCACTCTTTGGCTGGGAGCCAGGTTTGGCCAGAGACCATACTTCTGGTTTTGTTTTCTCTTTTGCTTTCATACAGAAATGTGCTTTCTCTATGGTCTAGGAGACAATACAGTAGAAATCAACAAGAGCGTTGCCCCGAAGCCCTGGAATCTGGGCAGAAGGGAATGCTCAGGAGCCACATGCATACCTGCCAACTTGAAGAACAATCTCACATGTGAGGATGGGGCGAGGCCTTGAAGGGGGAGGGGCCTCATGCACAGAAGTACCTAGGAGGCACTTTTGAAGCCCACCCCGTCCTCAAGCCTCCTAATCTCCCCCCCCAAAAAAAAAAGCTTACAGAAGGCTGGTGCCGATGTCCTGGGGTGTTTTCACACCCCTTAATGGACGTCAGCAGTTCAAAGCCTCTCGAAAACGAGCTGGAAAACCACTATTTACAGTGGTTTCCAGCTTGTTTTCCCTGCCACAGTGTGATATCAGCTCCTCACCGGGTGACCGTGTGATGGGAGCCGATATCGTGTGTCACACTGTGGCACTGTGTGAGTTGGCAGGTATGCACATGCAAGCTCACGCACTTCACAACTTCGCAAGCGTATGAAATGCTATAAATAGTGCAACCTTACGACCTGGCAAAGCGCTTTATTGTATTTACATTTATATAGTGCTGGCAACCCTGAAGATGCATTTTGCATTGTTGGAGGCCTGACCATACAAAAAACAATACAAAATACAGAATGTATTTTTTAATGTATCTTATGGAAACAGCCCCTTGGCATCCGTGAGGATTATAGGACGACTGAGTCAATGCCCATTTAATGCGCATGGGCTAATATATTAGGATGTTGTGTAATAGATGTTAACTTTAGTTTTTTCCAAGTGTGTGACAACAGAAGGTGCCCCCGCATGCCACCCCCGTAGAGGCCAAGTGGTCATATGAACCCGTAGACAGGGTAAGTGGGGATACCGAGTGAGTGCATCCATGTCTTTAGGCAGATTTGTCATGTATTCAGGAGTGTTTCACTAATTATTACAAAACATTCGGGGGGGGGGTCTATATATTATGCATCGATTAGGCATGCACCAGTGGATAAAGTAAATAAGCAATGGCATAGCCAATCGGTCTTGGCAATGGGAGTGCTTAATTAGGGCTATGCAAGAAGCACTTTATTATTGACACAACTTGAGTTTGGTTGCCCTGTGGAAATTATTACCTGCATAAAGCGCTGTGCATTGGAGTCACTTCATTTATGAAAAGCACCTTTATATTCCAACAAATATGTTTAAACATTGACTACTATAATGCATACTTTGAAGTGAATGGCTTCAAAGCCCAGGACTGAAGCATGGCGGCTTTGGTGAAGTATAGTCACCAGGCAACTTTAAACAAATTGACCCCGATCCCCTCGACAGAGCCATGTGTGCTACCCGGCACTCTTCGGAGAAGAGGTACTGTGACCAAAGCACTTAGGACAGCGCTCATTAGAAGCATATTGCATGTTGAGCATGTCTTATTGCAAACCACAGGTGGCTTACAACAGTGGGAGTTAAACACGTGTTGTCCAAAGGGTGCTAATACTGAATCTTGGAATACAGGTTATCTCTATATGTTCCATGTTAATAGTGTAAACTTAAGCGGGAATGTCATACTGTAACCCTTCTCTCCCACACAAAGACGCCATGGTAAACCAGTTGTACATTACTTCTGCATGTTTACTTGCACTAACAGTGCACGGTCAGTTCAATTACGACAAATCAAATTATTGACTGTTCACGAAATGTCACAAATTCGATACCCAGGACGACCGTCTCGTATGAGACACTCAGCTGTCTTTTGGCCACTGTTTGAGCTCCAAAACCTACTCGGGGAGCAGCTTTTCGACCAGCTACGCAAGAGCATAAGAAACAATAATGTAAACAACACATGCCCCCTTACCTAAGATATGTTTAGAAAGGTTGGCGGAAAGAGCTGAAAAAGACAAACTGACTGTTGCACATAGTGGTACAAAATATTTGAAAGAATGTAAAATAAACAAACTGGGGAATGAGTTTGTAAATGGAACTTTCAATCCAGTGTGTGCCTTGCAAGAGGGATGAAGCAAGGCTGGGATTTCGTTTTAGTCCCGATAAGATTAGTTTCTTTTCTGAAATTCCTTGATGCCACTGAAGGGGAGGGTGTGCCAGCACTACGGTGAAGAATACTCACCGAGGATCCCGCCCAGAAGAGTGCTGTTAAGGCACAGCATCTCGAAGCTGAGCGTTACCATGCAGCAACCAAGAGCCCAGGATGATCTGCAGGAAGCCGAGCGACAGCAGCGGCCTTGCTGGCAACAGTCCTGCGGAAGCACAGTGCTGGGACGAAGGAAGGGGGCAGCACTGGTGGCCTCAGGTCCGGGCTGGCACAGGAGGAGGAAGCGGTGGCTGCAGCCTCTGTGGGCGCAGCTAAGGGGCAAACAGGAGCCAGGCAATGGCATGGGATTTAAAAACAGCGCTCACCACTAATTAAAACACCAGCGCTTCTAACGTGTGGCCGGACTGGTCACCCATTTTTAAAAAAAAATTAAAGTTGTCCCGAAACAATGGATGAAAATGGCCACTGCGTATATTTAAATTTCGTTGGTTGGTGCTCTCGGGGAAGGCTAAACACCGGAGGAGGCATGATCTGTGCATGCCCTTGACAAATGGGGAGAACGAAAAACAGAGCAACGATGGTGCCAGCAAATGGGAAGCCTATGGGCGGCCTGTAAACCCACATAGTAGATACAGCATGTCTCTTCGAGACAGCGCATGCTCGCCGTCTAGAACAGTGACCTAAAAAGAAGGTTCACTGTTAAACATTGTTTATTTTTTATCCCCTAGGTGATATGACAAAAATAATTTACTTGCAACGTAAGACTTATTCTTATCGCTTTGCGTACTGACACATATAATTTTTTGAATGACATGTCTTCTCTTTACTCTATGTAATATACTGGGTGCCCAAATTGATTTCAACAACAGACATGAGGTAACTGAGTGAATGAGGACAAAGTTTAGAAATGCTCATTGGTCAAAAATGACAATGAGAGATACGCATGAATTACGTATTTCCACTTAAGAAAAATAGGATCGATGGAATAGGGGGTAGCCGTATTTTCCTCAAACACTTTCTAAAAGTGGTATTTCTACTATAGTAATGAGAAAATCCACCTACACCAATAATCAGGATTTATCACCACTGTTCCAAACATACCAAACATGGCAACGCTACTCATTTCAGATCAGAAATTACCTTTTAAACATGTAAGGGAATTTCCAATGCTCACCTTTTAGAGGAGCAGCACTCACAGCTGTGAGAAACCAAATAGGCTATTTGTCACCACTAGGACATACAACACAACAAAGGCACATGTCCTACCTTTTACCTACACAGCACCCTGCCCATAGGGCTACCTAGGGCCTACCTTAGGGGTGACCTATATGTAGTAAAAGGGGAGTTTCAGGCTTGGCAAGTAATTTAAATGCCAAGTCAACGTGGCTGTAAACTGCACATGCAGTCCCTGCAGTGGCAGAGGCCTGAGGCAGGTTTGAAAGGCTACTTCTGTGGGTGGCGCAAGCAGCGCTGCAGGCCCACTACTAGCGTTTAATTTACAGGCCCTGGGTATATGGGATACTACTGTGCAAGGGACTTACAGGCAAATTAAATATGGCAAACAGGTGTAAGCCAATCATACCAAGTTTAAAGGAGAAAGCACATGCACTTTACAACTGATCAGCAGTGATAAAGTGCTCAGAGTCCTAAAGCCAACAAAAACTGGTCAGAAAAAAATACAGGAGGAAGGCAAACAGTTTGGGGATAACCTGGCAAAAAAGGTCAGATCCAACAATTATCAAAACAGCAGAGAAGCTTTTGGCCAATCTTGTTATAAAAAAAGAACAGTTAAAATGTGTTAAAGTGTCAAATCAGTACCTCAACTTTCAAACAGAAATTGGAAGAGGCAAACAAGAATTCCTGACACAATCAAAAATCTCGAAATTTCAGAAAGACATTAGCAGGTTTTCGCATGAGACTACTTATCCTTACTCAAAAAATGACTATGCGTACAATGGCAATGGCCAATTTGATGCTTCTTCCCGAAGTACCGGTTCACCTTAGTCTGACACCAACACCAGAGCAAAATTCAGATCAAAGGGCAGGAAAGGCCCAAGGAGGGGATCTCTTCCCCACAATCATTTGGTCCTTATCCGACACTGGAACCCTACTGGGGGTGGCCACGGACATACCGCTTCCCTCACCCTCTGCATATGACACAGTCAATTTTCACCTGTGAATGTGAAGCCTTACCTCTTTTTTATAGAGCATCATAGACTGTGGAAGCGGAAATAAAAAAGACCTCAGGGTCTCATTGAAAGAAACTGAAACAGTCCAAAACATAGTTACCCAGAGCGATCCGCTTCAAAGCACAAGCAAGAATTGATTAATGATGAGGACACAGTGATAAAGTGAGTGAGGAAATCCTAACCAGTCCTTGGAACTATGCATCATATGGCATTGCTGGCCTCTAGAACATAAGCAGTAGCCCAGAAGTGGCCTCCAGAAATGGCCACTTTTCCAAATATGACTAAAAGAACTGGTCAAAAAACATCACAAGTGGCCGTCAGATCTGCACATATAACCAAAGATGGGGTCTGCAGAACTGGACACAGTACTCCAGATGCTGCACCTAATAGCAGTTGAAGTGTCACAGAGAATACACTGAGAAGACCACTAAATACATAAAATGGAACTTCAAACATTATCCAGATAAGAACAAATGAACTTCAGATATGGCATTATATAACAAAGTTGGTTATTAGTTGTGCAGGATGTGAGTCCTAAACCAGTAATAGGTCTACAATTGACTCCTTATTGGGAACCAAGTACCCCATTGTAGCCCTTGACTCTCTCAGGGTAGCGAAGCAGAGCAGTGCAAGGGCTTCTCAGGCGAGGTGGTGTGAGCTAATAATCTCCATTCGTTGACATGCAATAACAACACTCAATAAATGATTGTCCAGTCAGTGCTTTTAAAAAAAAAAAGGAAAAATATGTTTATTGCATAAACACTACTAAATACTATGCACTAAAGTACAAATATAGACAACAGGTAGGTGGAAATACATTTGGTGACATTCTGAAATTAAACTTAACCCCAAGAGGGTAATGAATAGACCTGCGTGGAGTTTCCTGAGTTGCGCTATGAGCTACTCCACGAAGTGGCTAAAAAACATTGCCGTGCTACACGGAGTTCCGCAGGTGGGCTGAGTTTCCCGGCACACCCGTTCGTATTGCATTTGACAAAAGCAACGTGGAGTATATCCTCATGTTCAAAATTGTGCGCGAACAGCACCACGCAGTTCACATGAGCGCAGTCATCTTGTTTTCTTACTCTGTTTATGGTGCTAGGCCTGTTTTTCAATCCCTTTCTAATGTTTTTAATCCTCCGGCCTCCTAATTAATTTACCCCACCCAGCACCCTAGCACAGCAGGGTGACTAGGGGAGTGGTGGCGCCAGAACCCGCCGAACAGCCAGCAGCTGCCTACCTTGTGGTAGGCAGCGCCACCAAGGGGTGCAGCTCGGGCAAACGTTTGCGAGGTGGAGGAGGCAGCACTGGTTTTATTCATGCAGCGCCACCTCTCTTGCATGCTTGCAGAAGGCGGCATGCCTGTCAGTGGGTACCCCCTGCTGGAGCGTTGGCTGCGTTGGGGCAGGTTGCGCAGGCGTGTGCGGTGCCTCAGTCAAGTCTAGCACACCACCCAGCAGCTGACGCACTGCTGGGTGAATATCTTGGAACGGGAACAGGATCTGCTCGACCTACTAGGCATTGCAATACCGGGGCTCTGTGAGTATTAATTATTTGTTGTGTTTGTGTTCGACAATGCTAAAAACAAAAATCTGAATAACATGCTGTTCATACTCAGTGGTAAGGTATGTTTAATTTACGTTAGAATATTATTGCTTTGTGATCCAGTTTCAGCTAGGCAGGTGCTCAGCACTACCTAATCGTACTCATCGATGCTCGCTTTGACTGTCTAATTAAGAAGACATTGCAGGCTCTTCTGTCCTGCTGTCATGATAGTGAATCAGTGATATCAGTGAGTTAGAGTTCTCTGTGACTTTCTTTATGTAGCATGTACAGTCACAAGCTATTTCACAGTGATGTGTAGTATGCATCGATGCATTGCAAAAAAGGGAGATTGAGTTGGCCCATCAAGGGGGTTGAGAAATCAGAATAGTATCAAAGATCATTCATTGCAATGCATTAGTTCCAAATGTATGTTTTTTAAGGAACTTTGGAATAGGGATTTTAGGATTAGTAAGGCCAACTCAACGACAGTCGATAGACTCAAATCTAGTACTATAGACGATCTGTTTTTGATAAGTACAATCTGACTGCATTTGCCTGTCATTTGTGGAGATTACTTCCACTAATATATTTTTTATCTTCTTTATTCACTTCAGCATTCAAGGGACAAGAAGAGGGGCAGCACGAAGGCGCGTCCTGGAGGAGATGGTCAGGAGGCGCCGACCACGAGCGCGGCTGCCGAGGGCGCTGATAAGTAAGTTCTATTATTTATTATTTTCATTTCCCTAATGTTGGGTTTTATGATTGTTGTGGGCTTAGGGTAGAATTTTGGGGTGTTGGAATGTTGGTTCTGGGTTCCAGGAAGGGAGTTGCTGCCTGGAGCCTGGTGTTACTGGCGAGAAATAAAGTTGCTCTGACATCCCCTACCTGCTGGTTCCTTTCATCTGGCAATGAGGACGGATATAAACACACGCGTGCAAAGCACAATGGATTAGCTCTTTTTCCTCTGCCCACTATGCTACTTTTACATTTGAATTTTTTTATACTTTCTCCTTTTTTTTCCAAATGCCCTATCCAATTTTTGTTTAATTTTTGTTATCCCTGCATTATCCTTTTTTCCATATTTCATGTTTTTTTTTATAGATGACTTTCTCTTGTCTGTACTAGTCTATAGTTTTCTTCTGCCTTGTTAGTAATCTTTCCCTCTTTCCTATATACCTTGTGCTACTATAAGACTAAGAAAAGGTTTATGTGCTCCACTGTCTTCTGTGAAGATTGCAGGCCTAAGTAAGCAAGCATTATAAATAATATTCACCACTCATGTTTGTTGAGAAGTTTTTCTTTTTCTTGCTCATGCTCTAACAGCTAACGAGAGAGTGGCCATGGTTATGCCCCCCCCCAATGTTGTGTTGTAATTCATTTATATCATATACCAGCAGTTTCCATCACAGTGCAGCATGGTTGGAAAGCATGAGGTCCCTTTGCATTTGCCAACCAACTCCATATGTCCTTCATTGACCATTATTCTACCCCATCATTGTGCTTCAATGACTCAGAGTCATCATCATAGCTCTGCCCCTCCATTACAAAACGTTTTTGGTTGCCTTGACTACCTGGCTTTTCTTGTCAACCAACCAAATGTCCAAAGTGATATTTTTGATAAAAGATACTGCTAACCGAACTGTAGTGATGCATTGCGTTGTTCAGAGGATGAAGTGGAGGAGGTGCTCCAAATTTCTCATTCTGAGCTGCAGGCTCTGATTAAGGAGGCAGTAGACTCGGCTGTGGAAGACTCCTCTGTCTCAAACTGTCCTCAGCTGGATGGGGCTGGGGATGACGCTAACACTGAGCCTCGGGGCAAATACGTTCAGGCCACTCAATTGAAGGAACTCTTGTCCCCTAAGAGCGATGTGCTGGGATTTGGTGAAAAACCCCGATGGAAGATGGATTTTATTCTCAATATAATGCGGCAGATAGTACTGATTTGCTGTTTCATGATGTGCTTAAGGCTCTGCTGTCTAAAGGAGTGGCAGGACCCTGACAAACAGTCTATTCCACGTTTTTTAAGCAAATGTTATGTATTGCAGGACTTTGATGAGTTACTCCCACAGACTCCTAAGGTGAACACTATGCTGGCTACCATGGCATCTTCTTCGAGTTTGGCTTCAGAGGATTCCACTGTGTCTGGTGTGGTTGACAAAAAGGGGTTGAGGCTTCCCTTAAAAGGTCATACGCAACCGCTAATTTCTCCATACGGGCCAGTACGTGTGCAGCATATGCATCTCAAGCCCTGCTCAAAGATTTTCAGACTTTACATGATATGATGCAGTCTGACGAGGATTGCACGCCAGTCCTGGCTAATATGGAGTTGCTATTCCTATTCTTGTCGGATATCACTTTTGATAGCCTTTGGGCAGCTTCCTCATTGGCTGGGGCTTTTATTACTGGTCGGAGATTATTGTGGTTGAAATAGTGGAGACTGGAGACTAGCCAGCGTGCCCTGGTTATGAAGCTTCCTTTTACTGGTCACAAGCTTTTTGGACTGGAGCTGGATGATCTTGTTCAGAAAGCTGCGGAGGAGAAGAAGGGTTTGAAGCCTTTCCAATTTCATATGGGCAGATGCTCTTTTGTTAAAAAAAAACCTGCTGTGGGGGTCGGGGGGTTGCGTTTGCTGGAAAATCCCGACTGAACTTCATCCTGGAGGTGAGCAACCACCCAAATGACTATCACGGGGTGGGGGGCACGCTTATGTCTTTTTTATCATCAGTGGCATGCTACAATTTCCGACGTGTGGGTCCTACAGATTGTCAGTCAGGGCTATCAGATTCCCTTCCGGGCATCCCCTCCCCGGGATCAGTTCCTTGCTACCCCATTGTCAAAAGGCGAATTAAAAAGACTGGCCATGAACCAGGGGGTTCAGTCTCTGCTAGAGAAGGGGGTGGTCATCCCTGTGCCTCACTTACGAAGGATAAAGGGATTTTATTCTCTGGTTTTTTTGGTTGCCAAAACACAATGGACGCCTATGGCCTGTTCTGGACCTCAAATTTCTGAACAAAGATCTGGTGGAGGAACACTTCAAGATGGCTTCAGTCCAGTCTATTGATCCTTTGCTGTCAGGAGGTGACTTTCTGGTAACTTTAGACCTCCAGGACACGTGCTTTTATGTCCCTGTCCATCAGTTGAGCCAGAAGTATCTTCGATCTGCTGTTGGAGGAGACCACTTTCAGTTCCAGGTCTTGCTCTTTTGGTCTGGCTACCTCTCTGAGAGTCTTTACCAAGGTATTGGCTCCAATGGTGGCACTTTTTCACTTACAACGTATTTCTGTTTTTCCATACCTTGGTGACTGGCTCTTATCTGATCCTTCTTTTTTAAGGCTTAGGAAGACCGCCAACTGGTGCTAAAGATTCTGCGGGACTAGAGATTTCTTGTCAACTTGCAATCCCAGTTGGAGTCAACTCAGACCAAGCTATTTATTGGGGTCCTGTTCAACACATTGCAGGGGTTGGCTCGCCTTTCTGCACAGAGGAAATTGGCACTTCATGCCTCAGGGTATCATCTTCTGGGGCAGTCCTCCATGTCAGCCAGGGCTTGGCCGAGAGTCCATGGCAGCAACAACGGCAGTGTCCCGTGGGCACGGTTTTATCTCAAGCCCCTGGTGAATCATGTCCTTTGCTTTTGGAGTCCCAGCTCATGCAACTATGACCATCTGAACCCAGTGACACCTGCAGTCAAGAACACTTTGACTTGGTGGCATTCGGAGGCCAACAGTCTGAGCAGGAACATGCCGTCTTCGGTGATGTATCGCATCTCAGATCAGGAGTTCAGTCAAGTGTGTGCGGCATTCGGGGATCTGTTTTGCAAACAGCAATGGTGTAATTGTCGCTTTCTGTATCCGATTTTAGTGTTGATGTGCTTCTTGCTTGGTATATCCTCACAAGTCAGGACTGGGATGAGGAGGATGGAGGTGATGGGGTAATGTCCTATTACTTACTGGTAATCTTCATTACCTCGAACCGGAATCTTCCTCGTCCCAGTCCACATCCCTCCCTCCCGACCTTTTTGATCACCTCCACGTGTGTTTCTCAGACTTGGTATTCTACAGGAGGAGGGCAAGAGGGGTGGGGCTTTATGTTTCTATCACAGAGATAAAAGACAGCTTTAGGCTGAAGGGATCTACGATCCCTAGCATGTAAAATCTCTGTCGGAGGCAGAAATGCCTCACAAGTCAGGATTGGGATGAGAATTACCGGTGAATAATAGGACATTACGAATTGAGAGCTAAATTCCAATCCCTGGGCAAGCAAGAGTTTGCACAGAGATCAGAATTCTGAGTTGAATAATAATTATTACACCCTCGCAATTTTCCCCTGAAACGTTCTGGCAGGTTAAACATGCCCTAACTTATGGGGGGCGGCGGCAGTGGAAGGCCCGGAAAACAAGGCAAAGCATGAGTAATTTAGTGCGTAATGCCTCCTTTTCATGTGTTTGCCACGCTTTAATTATCACCCTGGTTGAATGGTATTTACCAAGTGTGGAAATAACCCACCCCTTTAGTTTGTAATGAGCACCTAAGTGTAGGAATAATAACTAAGAAGTATGTGTTGAAAGTGCAGTCAGGTTTAGGTCATGCCATGTTTTTTTTGTTTTTTTTATGGCTGTATTTAATAAAAGTTCAGTGAGAAACGGTGCCCTTTGGTAAAAATCTCCTTTGGTATCAGCCCCACATCTGTCTCTGCAGATCTGTATCTTTTAGGACATACCTTGCCATGAAACACTGTAGGTGCAGTAGGGCCTCTATAGAGATGCAGAGTTTGCATGCAGTGTTGTACAGTGCCTCCATTATGATACCTTGCGTCTATGCCGTCTCCCTCTCTCTGTTGGTACACTCTATTATTGTAAGGGGACCCATTGATTCTTGATGGTACACTGCATCCATACCTTGGGTCTCATGGACTACTCTATTTGCATACATTGCTGTTGTGTTATTTGCCTCCATTGCACAGGTATGAGCTCCTCTAATGATACCCTGCGCGTGTATTCGGGCTCAGCACAACAGATACTACTGTTATTTAATATACAGTTGTATTTGGGGTTTATTTATAAATCAACTGTCATTGAAAATTGTCAAGATATTGTCGAAAAAGGACCTTTGGTAACAATGAAATGTTCAGTCCTGCACAAAAGAATATGGTAACATTTCTCAGCAGTTTGAATACTCGGTCCCGTTTTAACAATTGTGAGCTTTTCATACTAGGGGGCATATTTACTGCGAAGTGGCAGAGCGCGGCGTTAGCCTCCTTGGCTTAACGCTGCGCTCCCCCACTTCTGAAACGCAGGGCTTTTACAACAATATAGTGCAGCCCTGCGTTTCACCCTGCGCTGGTACTAAATTTAGCAGCCTAGCGCTAACGCAGGCACCCTTGCACCAAGGGTGTCTGCGTTGATTGGAAGATTGTTTATGGGCAGAATGGTGTCCCTTCCTGCACATAAACAATCTTTAAATAGAGTTTTGTAACTTCTATGTGTGCTTAATGGAGAACACATAGAAGTTGCAAAATATCTTTTTTTTCATTGATTGTTTATGTGCAGGAAGGTGTCCCTTCCTGCACATAAACAATCTTTAAATCGAGTTTTGTAACTTCTATGTGTGCTTAATGGAGAACACATAGAAGTTGCAAAAGATCTTTTTTTTCATTGATTGTTTATGTGCAGGAAGGGTCACCTTGCTGTTTCTATGTGTGCTGCACAACGCAGCACACATAGAAACAGCAAAAACGAGGAGAAATGAAACATTTCTCCTCGTTGCGCCTGTTTAAGACCAGGTTTTCCCTGGTCTTAATTTTGGGGCTGCCCTATATTTACGCTATCCCTTGTAAATATGGGGCAGCGCCAAAATCAATGGGTATTGCTGCGGAGCGCCCACCCATTGCCCACCCTTTTCACGCTAAATATAGCGTGAAAGTGGGCCTTATTTACAAGGCAGCGTTAAGCTACATTAGTGGCTTAACGCTGTCTTGTAAATAAGGAAAAGCCCATATCGCCACCGGAACGTCACTAAAAGTGACGTTCCTGTGGCAATAGGGGCTCGTAAATATGCCCCTATATGTTGAAACCCCTTTGTACCACACATGTTGTTGAATTGCTACGTGGGGTTAGCACACTAAACCTAGATCAATGTATGTTGCAGCATTTTGAATAAAGTAATCACACACTGCTCAGCTGTAGAATCTCTTGCATGCACACTGACTCTGTGTAGATGTTGCATCACTTACAGATGCACAGTTGTAGTTTTAAGGATTTCTTATGAAAATGTCCCTCTGCAATACATTGGCGTTCGCTGCACATGAGGCCATAGTTTTTTGCAGGCATCCAGTTGGGAGTGGCTAAGGTGGGATAAGGGGCTTTGGGGGGCTGGTGATTAGTGGATGTGCATTGGGCATGGGTGTTTTGCCAGGTGGGTAGTGTCGGTGTGGGCAGGGCTATAGTTGTCGGACAGGTAGTGCTGTGTGTTGTAGTAGTCAATGAGATCAGGTACTTGAGAATGTTTATTGGTTGTTGAGTGCCCAAGGACTGGTTTCTTTGGTCGGTGGAATCATTCTAACTCTCACAAAATGTCAAGCCGGTATAGCTTGGCAATTGTCTGCCCAGCACAACAGGGATTTATTATGGTGTAAAGTAACTCGAATACAGATTAAAATATGCTTTATTGATGTTGCTTTGTTTAAATTCCACAGCTTTAAGTATTTAACATTTTTGGTACCTTTTTTCATTCATACCATTCTGTTAATTTTTATACTTCTCCAACATCCATGGATTAGGATAGGACTAATTTCAAAGCCCCTATGCGTTTCAAGCATATGCTCTTCACCGGGAGGCCTTGTTTGAACGACTGTAAAGGAAACCAGCTAAAAGCATTTTACAAAAAATATAATAGTATTTTGTGTTGCACAATTTAAGACCCCCTAATAATTGGCTGTCAGTATTTTTAGTAAAAAGTATGAGCCGATAGGTTGCATCTATTAGATAATTCACATGTTGTGTAGGACACTTGCTCAAAGTCATCATAGTTCATTTCCTTTGTTGTGAATCGTCGGTTCAGTTGCCTGAAGAATTGTGGGAATTGTTATAGCTTCTGAATACAAATCATAGTTAATTACTCAAACATAGACCAAGTCAATGAAGTTGCATGCAGCAGTCATATCTCTATTGTGCTTGTTCACCTTGGTTCACAGACCAGCATAAATCATAGTTTGTGATGGTGGTACATAGCCCTCGCTCAGTATGCACTCTTTATCTGATGCAGCAGATCCTCTTTCACAACACTGCTACTGCTGGTCATTTAGTATGTTCTGCAAGAGTTCGTTTTTTATTTACCATTATCAGGAATAAAATAATTACAGACTAAACAAATATTTAAATGTAATTTTTGTACTGCAATAATAGATCACCATCTCGTCTGGATTATTCTTAAAATCCACATTTTTTTTAAATGAATTTGTTTATGCTTATTATGAATTTGTTTATGCTTATCATGAATTTGTTTATGCTTATTATGAATTTGTTTATGCTTTCATCCTATCATACATCAATCAATCCCTTACCTTACTTGCTGCCACTCTCTACACATCTTTAGCACCTGTTTTAGGACGTGGATAAAAAAGATGAGTCTGGGATGGATCAAAAGATCTTATCACCCACCAGGTGATAACATACTCTTCTCAGTGCAATTCTATTATCTTAGGGTTCACCAAAAATTACCTCAGGTGAGCAGAGTTTTAGCTACCATTTGCAGGAATAAAACAATTTGTAAATAAAACTGCTAACAACTTCATTTTTGTAAAATCCAAGAAGAAAAGCAAAAATGAAGTCCTGGTTTTTATGCGAAACAGCAGCTTAATACAAAATAAAAATTGCACCTTTTATTTCTTAAATCTATTCATCCAAGCCTTCGGTTGCTGTTCTGCTGTACCCCCTCTGACATCCTTCTGAGTCCCAAAATAAATGTATGAAGTCAGGCCAACACTCTGGCAACTGCCTTGGGGGTGAAGAGGACCCATTGGAAGAGGAGACGTCTGGGTTCCTGCAGAGAGCACGCAATTGGATTTGAATATGTAATAAACTGTGCATTTCCACAATAACCCCGACATTATTGTGGTTATCTATAAACACAATAAAAATTAGTTTTTTAACATTGATTTACCTTGGAAATATTTTAATCCTGATGATAGTAATTAAAATGTGGACTTTTCCAATTGCAGAATACACTAAGTTACCAGCGATGGCCGTGTTGCACAAGAGGATTTCTCTGTGTTGCTGAGGAGATTAAAATGAGTTAGTCCACAAGCATTATGCATTGTTTTCATCAATTTATATAATAAGTCAAACTCACATTCAATCATCTTGTTTGTAAATAAAAGAAATTCACATAATCAGACGGCCTTCACTACCTTAACTTTTTTCGCTGCTAGGCCTCCACCCACCCCCCCCCCCACCCCCCCTTCTGTGCTAAGCCTTTTTTGGCTATTTGGGGTAGTTCGCGCATAGGCCCCTGTAACTTTTTATCTGCATAAGGTTTCCACGCCAAATTTGCGCCCTTTTCTTCCAGCATCATAGGGATTTTAAAGGTAACCAGGGTTTGTGGATTCCCCTGCAGGGGACCCAGAAATAAACCAAAATACAGCTACATTTTGGTTTTTGGGGGAAAATTGGGGAAAAAGTGCTGCAGAAGAAAGTGTCTGTTTTTTTCCCCCTGCAAACGGTATCAACAAAGGGTTTGTGGTGCTGAAATCATCATCTTCCCAGCTTTCAGGGACAAGCAGACTTTTGTCAGAAAACCAAAATGTTTTACACAGTTTTGGCATTTTACTGGGACATAGCCTATTTTTGCTACTTTTTGTGCTTTCAACCTCCTTCCAGTTAGTGGTAGAAATGGGTAAGAAATCAATAATGGATCCCGGGAAAGCTATATACTTCTGAAAAGTAGACCAAATTCTTAATTCAACAAGGGGTCATTTGTGTAGATCCTTCAAGGTTTTTTTATAGAAACTAACAGTTGTAAATAAGAAAAATTGAAAACGAGTTGAAAAAAACAGCCATTTGTGCCAACGTTTTCACCTTTAACTTCTTCTAAATTTGACAGATGTTTGAAAGCAATATACCGTTACGTCCACTGGACCCTTCTGGTTGTGGGGATATATAGGACTTGTAGGTGCACGAAGAACCCGAGGAACCCAGAGCCAATAACTGAGCAGCATCTTGCAGTGGTTTTTCATTGTGTACTAGGTATATAGCAATTAATTTGGTAAAATATAAAGAGTGAAAAATAGGTATCAAAGACACCTATGTATTTCCGAAATGGGAACAAAATATAGTGTTTAGCAGTAGCTATTTGCACATCTCCGAAATTGTGGTTACCCATACTAGCCTGTGAATTGTAGGACATTTTTCAAAGTGACTTCTTTTTTACACATTGCCCTACATTAGGAAGGCAGAAATGCATAGAAAGTCAATAGGTAATAACAGTTGCTCTACAATTCTAAGTTCCCCTAAGTCTCCCGATAAAAATGGTACTTCACTTGTGTGAGTAGGCCTAGTGCCTGCGACAGGAAACGGCCCAAAACGCAACGTGGACACACCACATTTTTACAGGGAAAACAGACCCTTTTTTTGCACAGTGCCTAGCTGTAGATTTTGAACCCTAGCTCAGCCAGCACCCAGGGAAACCGAGCAAACCTATACATTTTTGAAAACTAGACACCCAGAGGAATCCAGGATGGGGTGGCTTGAGTGGATCTCACTGGGTTCTGTTACCCAGAATCCCTTGCAAACCTCAAACTTTGTAAAAGAAAAACACATTTTCCTCACATTCCTGTGATGGAAAGTTCTAGAATCTGCGTGGATCCACAAAATTCCATCCTCCCCGCATTCCCAAAAGTCTTCCAATAAAAATGGTACCTCACTCGCATGGGTGGGCCAAGTACCCGCAACAGGCAAGGGCCCAAAACGTATTGAGGAGACATCCAAATTATCACAAAACAACCTGATTTTGCAAGGGGGGGTCACCTGGGCTTTTTGGCCCCGGGCTCGCGGCCATCTTTGGAAACTACCAAACCCACACATTACTGAAAACTAGACACCATGGGGAGTCCAGCTGGGTATGGCTTGCGTGGACCCCCCAACGTTTTCCTACCCAGAATCCCCTGCAAACCTCAAACTTAGCTGGAAAAATCAAATTTTTCTTAAAGTTCTGTGTGGGAAAGTTGTGGGATCACCGGGCTGACACAAATTTCCTACCACCCAGCTTTCATCCAGGTGTCCCAATAAAATGGTACCTCACTCGTGTGGGTGGGCCAAGTACCCGCGACAGGCAAGGGCCCAAAACGTATTGTGGAGACATCAAAATTACCTATCACAAAACAACCTAGTTTTGCAAGGGGGGGCACCTCGGTTTTTGGCCCCTGGCTCGGCGGCCATCCAGGGAAACCTACCAAACCCACACATTTCTGAAAACTAGACACCCTGGGGAGTTCAGGGAGGTATGGCTTGCATGGATCCCCCAACGTTTTCCTACCCAGGATCCACGCAAGTCATACCTCCCTGGACTCCCCAGGGTGTCTAGTTTTCAGAAATGTGTGGGTTTGGTATATATATATATAAACAATCTTTATTCGGCAAAGCACACAGCCATAAAAGATACAATACATTAAAACAATGTCATATTCATTAAAAAACATAATTCATCTTAACACAACTCTAAAATGACATCACAATATACTCTCCTCTTGCAAGACCACTAACTTATACATGACTATAAATACTAACTGGTTTCCCAGAGAACCTCTGTCAAACTATCGCTATTCATAAATACACCTCTCAGTCTTAGTCATGTCTGGTTTTCCTAGATCTCACCATTGCTCTTAAAAAGTGCGTAACCACGAATAAAGTGCGTTCATTCTGCAGAAGTTGCATGTGCAAAAATGCAATCCGAGCCTGTCTAAAACCCATATCTTTTAAATAGGGTTTAAGATAGAGACGCCTGGGATACGTAAAATATTTGCATAAAAAGACAAAATGTAAAATATTATGTGGAAACCTATTGTTGCAGCCACAGGGCCCTCTATCCTCGGTTCGCGCTACGAAACCGAGAAGAGAGGCCACTAAATGATGTAACATGTTAAATCTAAAATGGGTAACTAAAAAACAATCATAGGCGCTAGTTAAAATAGTGAGGTAATGCTCTATTCCCAGTACTAATTTAACTAGGACATGTGCTCTAACTCTCGGCTTAGTCAATTCCTTTCCTTCTCTCTCTGCGCTTACTTTCTTAGTGAATAGTGAATAGATCATTAATTAGTTTTTTATCCTCTTTCTTCACTGTTCTATAATTTGTAAAAATGTCTATTCTTCCTAGGCTACAGAGTGTTTCTTTAATATAAGGTATTTTAAGGGCATGATCCAATGAGAGGCTGTCCAAAATTACAGCTTGGTTAAAGGAGGCCTCCTCATTGGACCAAATATTCACCCAGCAAAGCAGAGGCTTGACTGCGACTAAGTCGGACACATGCCTCACCCCAAGTTCTTCGTGAACGTAAGCGAGGGTGCCCTGAGGGACTTTTAACAACCGTCTCAGATATTTCTTCTGCGTCATCTGTAGTTCCACCACTGCCTTGTACCCCCAGATCTCACTCCTGTACACTGCCTTGGATATACAAATAGATTGATATAATTTTAAAATCACCACAGGCGATCATGTACCTTTTCTGTATGCAAAATTAGCGATGGCTCCCATTGCTTTCTTCGTGTCCATCACCTTCTCTTCTTTCAGAGTGTTCCAGTTTAGTTTAGCATCGAAAAAAACCTCAAGATATTTAAAAGTTGGAACTTTGGCTATACTAAAAGAGCCTGCCTTATAGGTTTTTGTACTATTCCCTCGACAGCCCACTTCCATCACAAATGACTTTGCGTAGTTGGGGGACAAGTCCAACCCTTTCATAAAGGTAACAAACCCGTCAGTCAAGGCTTGCAATGCTCTTGGGGTGCGTGCTATAAGCACCGCATCGTCTGCGTACAGCAGTACTGGGACTGGGACTGGTCTGCTGCCTATTCTCGGGGTATCGACCTGCAAAGATATCAAGGCCGATTCCAACCCATTAATATACAGTGTAAATAAAAAAGGGGCTAGAATACAGTCTTGGCGCACCCCTCTTGAGCAGTTAAAACTGTCTGTGAGATCCCCCTCTTGTGTAAAGCATACAGCTGCTGAGGTATTGGCATAAAAAGACATCAGGACATTTATTATTGAGCGCTCTACTCCTAGTTCGCCTGACAGGGACCACAATTTACTGCGGTTCACCCTATCAAACGCTGCAGTAAGATCCATGAATCCTAAATAAATGGATCCCGTTTAGCGATTGTGTATTTTGCTATCAGTAAATAGAGGTTCAAGCATTGGCCCACTGTGGATTTACCTGCTCGAAAGCCATATTGGACCTCCGAGATGATCTGATTTTTGTCTGCCCACTCCACTAGCCTATTTAGTATGACCCGTCCCATAACCTTGGCGGTCGAGTCTATCAACGATATGGGTCGATAGCAATTGGGGTTATCCCTATCCCCCTTCTTATATATAGGGACGATAGTGGCGGTGACCAAGACTGTGGCATGTCAGTTAACACTGCCGCATTCAGAACCCTGGTTAAAATTGGGGCCCACACCTCAATGTTGCTTCTAAACAGGTTGGGGGGATCCCGTCTGGGCCCAGAGCCTTATTATTGGTCAATCCCTCTATCCCTATTATTACCTCGTCTAACTGAAAATTAATGTAGGAATCACATGGGAGGGGCTTCCAGCCATTGTTACAGTGAACACCCTCCCCATAATTGTAAACTGTCTGGAAGTGATTCTTCCATTGGTCCTGTGTAATGTGATGGCATATGGTTGGTTTGTCAGGTTCAGAGAAACAAGGTCTGTTAATGACTTTCCAGAATAGGGAACTATCTTTTAATGCGCTAGCCTCCACCAGTTCATCCCAAGCCTGTTTTTGTAATGTAGTCCTCCGGTTCTTTAATGCTTCTTTATAGTTAGTGCGGCAACTAGCTACCATATTTCTATTGCACGGAGTCTCTTTCAGAGCCATCTTGAGTTTCCTCAATGCTTGGGAACACTCCCTGTCGAACCACCTTGGGTTATCCGGTTGGGCAGTGACCACTGGTACACTTAAAAGAGCTCTCACTGACTTTGCTATAACATCAAAGGATCTGAGTACCTCTTCCTCTGAAGGTGAGGTCTCCAGGCACTTCATAATCTCCTGTTGCCTCTCTTTGAAAAGGGATGAATAAAAAACGTTGCTATCCACCTGTGACCACCTCAGGCGACTCCCCTGGTCAGTTGGCCTTAATGTCCCTCCTATCCTGCTGCTTTGAACTAGCTTCGGCCCCTGAGCCCACATCCCCAGAGTCAAAGGGTTATGATCACTGAAGGGGCTTTCTATAGTCCTAAAGAACGATATACTATATGCCAGTGATGATGACACAAAAATAAAATCAATGGTGGTCGCACAGCCCCTTCCTTTATAGGAGGGAGAATAGAGACTATTGGGAGGCAATACTGCATTTTGTAAGGTGAACGTTAGGTCATAGGTGTTTAAAAGAACATTTAATTCGTGACCATCTACAGAGTGCTCCATGTGCCTTTCTTCTACTGTCATGCATGAGGAAGTAGCCCTAGTACTTTGTCCAATGTCTGAACATAAATGGCAATTAAAATCCCCTAACAAAATAAGATTGCCCAGTGATAAATCGTCCCCCTGTAACTGATCTAGAAGACCAGCTAGCTCCTTCAAACTTGTTGAGTCCAGATTCCTATTTTTGGCATTATAAAAGATAATTATTGTGAGCCTTTTTGTTCTACCTATCACCAGCCTTAAACCTTGTGCCACTGTAGAGTTCCAATTCAGTTGTTTCACTGACACACACAGCTCAAGGGCAATAAATATAATTAAGCTACCTTTAGCTCGTCCAAATATCGAACCTTCTGCTGGGACGAAGAACGACTTATAGCCCTCCAAAAAGAAATGTATTTTCCACCTCCTAGGTCTCCTGCAGGCAAATGACTTATAGAGAGTTATGGATTGAATCCATCTATCATCGTCAAATTTTGAGGCTAATCCTGCCACGTTCCAAGATATCAAACTGACCTCATTCCCTCCCTGGGTACTGGGTAAAATGGCTGATATTGTCTTGTCACCTTGATGACCTAACCGGTAGTTCCGGTTAGAGTGATCTGTGGTGTGGTCTACATTCTCTCTCTGCCGTTGCCCCCTAGGCATGGCGACCTGCTTCTGGAGGTCAATCACTGTTGCCTGTGCTCAGCTGTGCTCAGTGCCCACCACCTGTCAATCCAGGTCATTAAGATCTGACAAAGGAGCATAGGTATTCGATGCCAACTCCATTCCCTCCCACATGTGTGCACCCCCCTCCAACTCCCTGGCATTATTAGTTACTGGGGTGATAGTGCCCGGCCTATAGAAAAAACCTAGTGGGAGTGGTTTAATTTCTGAAGCATAAAAAGGAAACTCTGCCGCGTGATTCAATATGTTGTGTGCTATTTCTGGGAATCTAAAGGTGACAAACACGGCATCGCACTTCAAGGATTTCTTGGATTTTCCAATCCAAGAGACCGTTCTTGCCATCAGGACATGAGAACGGTCCCTTGTGTTAAATCTACTGTGTTTCCCTAACCAGTGAGACACTTTGTTGATAAGATTATCTTTGGCTTCCTCAGTACCCACTCCCAGACTGTGCACCCCTCCCAAAACTACAGTATAGGGGCAACATGCCGGGGGCAGATCAATTACTGGCAAATCTGGTCTGTAAATGTTCTTCGGACTTGCCCCCCCTTTCTCTTACTCCCGCGATGGGGAATGTCGGTCCCTTACACCCCGGTCTCCTCTCTCCATACCACGTGTTTGAGAATTGGATCTATTACCAATCTCCTTCTCTTGGGCCCCTAGTTCACTAAGGGGCCCATTCCCCAGTGGTCTGTCAGAGTTTGGTAGTCGGTTTCCTGGCTCATATTGACCTTGCAAACTGGGGCACGCTGCCTGTGAATGGCCTCTACTCGGGGGCGAAACATTAGTAACATCAGAGATAGTTTTCAACATGTTCTCCACTTTCCCTAATGTCTCTCTGGAATCTGATGACCCTTTGTCCAATTTGTCCCAGAGCTTAGAGAACAAGTCGGTCATTAAGTTTGTGATTAATCCCCTCAAGGTGTTCCAAAAGTCCCCCATGTCTATCGGGCTAGACGGAGGTTTTGGTGCCTCCTCTCTCCTTGTGGGCTCATTTTTCTTCTTTGCTTTGTGCAATCCCCTAGGTGCTGGTGACGCCTCTTTCTCCGTGCCCTTATTGTTAATACCTGTGGGTACCCCTTGACCCTCCCCGTGGTGCCTGGAGATGAAACAATTGTACATGGCTTGCCTTTCTCTGACGCCACCGCCCCTCTGATGACAGCCTGTTGACTATCCGACATGCCAACTGGAGGGCTCGTGATAGTTGCTTCTACTGAATCAGCCCGCAAGAGTTCAGGCACTAGGGGACCGGGAAAGCCCATAGATAATCTCCTCTCCGCCTTATCAATCTCCTGGGAAATGGCCCCCACCGCCTTGGCTAGATAAGAGTAAATGGTAGCCCTTTTGTTGTTAGACAAATGGTAGGAATTAGTGGCTTTTCTCTTCCCCATGATCGATAAATGCTAGCCGCCACAGTTGCTTGTCAGAACCTAGGGTGTCCACGATTAAATCGATACTACAATTAACACGTGCTTACCACACTGCTGTGCTTCCTCTGGCTTAACTCGTGAGGGATCCGTCTCCAATGTAGGAAAATCTAGTCTGCTGTGTCCTGTGGGCTGCATCTAATACAAAAGTGACCAGCCAAGAGGGTAGGCCCAGCCCAGCCACGTTCGGCCATGGACGGGCGCAGATGGGCCCACCCTTGGCCCGGGCTTTGCCCGGGCACACCCGTGCGCGTCCCGCGCTGCAGGGCCTGACTGCAGCTTTTATGCGCCTCCGGACGCAGAATGAAGGCGGCAATGGCCGCAGGGACTGCTGGGGCTTGTGGTCCTGGCTGCCCCCTCCACCAACAACAGACACGGGTATGGGTTTGGCAGGTTTCCCGAGATGGCCGCCGAGCCCGTGGCCAAAAATCGAGGGGCCCCACATTGCAAAACCAGGTCGTTTTGTGATAGGTAATTTTGATGTCTCCACAATACATTTTGGGCCCTTGCTTGTCCAGGGTACTTGGCCCACCCACATGAGTGAGGTACCATTTTCATTGGGGTCCTGGGAGAATGCTGGGTGGTAGGAAATTTGTGTCAGCCCGGTGATCCCACAACTTTCCCACACAGAAATTTGAGAAAAATGTGATTTTTTCAGCTAAATTTGAGGTATGTAAGAAAGCGCTGGTGGATCCCTGCAAGCCACACCACCAGCCAAGAGTCAGAACATGCACACAACCATCCACACACACCACCAGCCAAGGGCCATCCACGCACACCGCCAGCCAAGCGCCATCCACACACACTGCTAGCCAAGCGCCCCACGTATAAATAAAACAACAAAGTTCCTGCCTCCTAGTGGGCGTTCTGCCCCCTCGGGGGGCAGATTAGGGACTATTGCCCCATCTGCCTCCCCGGGGAGGTAGAAAGGCTGTGGCAATTTTTTTGGGGGGAGTGGAGGCATTGGCATGCCCAACTTGGGCAGCCCCAACCTCTACGTATAAAAAAAACCAATCCCTGGGGCCTAGTGGGCTTTCTGCCCCCCCGGGGGCCATATCAGGGGCTATTATCTGCCTCCGGGGGGAGCAGAAAGACTGTGGGATTTTGGGGGGGCATTGGCATGCCCATTTTGGGAAGCCCACACTCCTAAATTCAATTTAAAAAAATCCCTGGCATCTAGTGGGCTTTCTAGCCCCCCCCCATACTGCCCCATATGCTCCCCCGGGGAGGCAGAAGGACCAATCACAATGCTGCATTGCAGTGCTATGATTGGCTATGGGGAGGCTGGGAGGGCGGCTGCTTCCTGCTGCTGGCCGGGAGTGCAGGAAGATGTTGGAGGGATGGAGGACAAAGGAGAGGCGGCGGCCGTTTCAGGTGGGGTTTTTTTTAGGTTTTCTTTTTTTGTCTTCACAACCCCCGCCTCACCACACGGGTCCGGTAGCATCCGCTACTGCCAATAAATTGTAGACAACTTAAGTTAAAAACAAAACTAACTATGTGGGTTGGCTTAGTCTAGTGCCTTCTAGGTGCGTTAAAATACAACCACTCAACACCATAAGCAATTTGACAAAGCAGACCTAAGGTATTCCCCCCTGGCGTGGCAAGGGTGCACTGGGCCCTACTGCACCCTTAAAATTGGGCCCCTCTATCACATTATTGGGTAGTTAAAAAAATCCAAACTTGAAGCACAGAGGACAGCTCCAAGCCCTGGGTTCTGGAGCCACTGCTCCTGCTGTAACACTGATAACCAAGCATCTGGTATGGGAACCCAGGAACAAGGGAGCGTTTGTCAGCAAGGAACAAGACATCAGCTGCTGAACCAGTCTGTTAATATCTGTGACATTTCTACACATTTCATTCTCAGGAGGCCCTTTATTTGAGTCATTTTCTGGTTAACTTGTTAATTAGAGGTCATTAGTGTGAGAATAACACCCATCAGTTATGTTGCTGAAAGCATGCCTTAATAGGCACCTAATAACTAAAGAGCAGTGAAGCAAAACAAAATTAACGAAAACAACCCGTGAGGAAATACTGGACATTTAAAGAATGCGCCTAGGGCAGGTCATGCACTAGGCACATGTATAGTACCATGGCTTCATAACACTCATGCAGCCTCCTCCTCCTGCTAAACAATCGCCTGTACACAACAAGCATAGGCAAGGCCAATAGGTCTTGCCTACGCAAGAGCTATTGGCTTCGGCAAAGTGTTTTAGCCATTATGTACACCAGGGTGGCTGTTGTTCAGCATGGCTAAAAGCTAGTGGTGTACAGTGTGGTGGGGTAAAATGGGGTAGAGTGGAATGGGGCAGATTGGCGTAGAGTGTAGTGGAGGTAGAATGTGGTAGAATGGAGTGGGGTACATTGGGAAAGATTGTAGTGGGGTACATTGGAGTGGGGGAGCTGGGTAGAGTAGTGTGATAGGTTGGAGTAGGGTAGGTTGGAGTGGAGCAAGTTGGAGTGGTGTGGGATATATTGAGATAGATTGCAATGGGGTAAATTGAATTGGGGTAGATTGGGGGTGGAGTGGGGTAGATTGGAGTGGAAAGAAGTAGATAGGATTGGAGTGGGGTAGATTTGGGTGGCATGTGATTGGAGAAGAGTAGGTTAGATTTGGGTGGCATGTGGTAGATTGGATTGGGGTAGATTTGGGTGACGTGTGGTAGATTGGAGTGGGGTAGCCTGGAGTGGAGTCGAGGTTGGAGTGCGAATTGGGGTAAAAGTAGGGTAGGCTGGAATGTAGTGGCGTAGATTAGGGTTGAGTGGAATGGGTTGGATTGGAGTAGAGTTGGGTGGGGTGGGGTAGAGTCTGGTGAGGTAGATTGAAGTCGGTTAGATAGGTATATTTTGGGGTGGAGTGGGGTAGATTGGGGAGGGTTAAATTGTGGTGGGGTAGTTTGACGTAGAGCGGAGTATGGTGGATTGGGGTGTGGTTGTGGATTGGGGTGTGGTGTGGTGGAGGATTGGGGTGGTGTGGGAGTGGATTGGTTTAGATTGCAACAATCAAACCCCATCTACCCTGCTACAATCTACCCCAATCTGCTAAAAAGTGGAGTGGGGTAGATTGGGGTACAGTGGAGTGTTGTGTCCTGAAATGGACTATCGTAGAAAGGAGTGATGTGGTGTACTATGCATGGTGTGATAGTGCACTGCCATTAGACAACACATTTTCAATTGAAATGACCATTACATTTGCACCGAAATATGGTTTTACTGCACAGAAACATTAATGTGTCCAAATGTCATCACCTAGTGTATTGATGTGTTTTGATCATATTCAAATTTTTGTGTCCATCACACTTCAGAATTACAAAAAATGCGCTTCTGATATATTCTGAAACATCAGCACAGTTCATTTCTTTGTGTGTGCTAGAGAAAAAGACGTCCTACACCCTCTCCTCTTACATGGATACTCAGCACGATTGTCACATACATTTTCTCACTTTGAAGTCAGGGAAAGAAAAGTAAACAGCAAGCTGCTTTAGAAGAGAGAGCTTGACATTTGACCTCTGTCTTTGAATGCACAGCAAATGTGACAAGATAAGCACAAGATTTGAAGGCCTGTTTACGGAAAACGAGTTCATGGAAGCATCCATTAAACAAGGTTTGGGCAACGGGAATCCGGACTCAAACTGGACAGCCTAAAACGAATAAAGCCAGCAAATACAAAAGCCAGAAAATGTGAGTTACAAACAGTAGTGGCTGCTACCGATCGAGAGTGGTGGGGCAGGACAGGGGGGTGGTGGGTGCAGGACGGAACAAAATTAATTTAAAAAAAAAAAACACTTACCTGGACCGGCCGGCCGCCGCCTCTTCTCCATCCTCTTCTTCCTGTCTCCGCCAGCTGCAAGAAGGAGCAGGAAGCACCCGGGTTCCCAGGCTCCCCATAGCCAATCACAACGCTGCAATGCAGCGTTGTGATTGGTCTGAGCCCCGAACCACTGTGCTCAGATGGGAACTGGGAGGCTTTGCATGTTCCTCGCCAGGCTGTGTAAAGCAAGCCTGGTGGGTAAGATGCAAAATGCACAGGACTGGTTATGCCGGCCCAAGTGGGCCCGTCAAGCAGTCATGCGCACTTAAGGAGTGCAAACCACTACTCTCCCTGCTTTGGCCAGCCCCGCCCCTCCCCGAGAGCCACTCACTTCAATAGGAAAAATAAAATGATAATGATACGCTATTATCATTTTATTTTTCCTATTGAAGTCAGTGGGGCGACGCTCCTCCGCCTTAGCGGGGAGCCGCCACTGGTTACAAACCACAAAGGTAATGGTCAGCTTTCTGAATGTCCCAAGATGTCTTTAGCAAACCACACAGCTGTGCTGTCTGGTAGGCTTCGGCCTAAAAAGCAGTAAGTCTGCTGTGATGTAAAATGGCAGCTTTATGCACTAAAGTTTGAATTGGGTTTTATTTTTTTACTGTCCATTGAGCTGTGTCCTGCTGGTTACCTATTTTTGCAATTTTACAAAGCAAATTTGTGACTCAAAGCATCAGAGCTCTTTAGATGAGAACCAGACATTACACATTTTTTTCAACACTGGTAGGTTAAGTAATTTGTCCAGAATGTGTATGTAATGTTATGTGCGTTAGTGTGGCTTGCACCTCACCCAGAAAAGTATCCTGGCGCCAAAAGAAAGACTATGCAGTCCTGGCTGGGGCCTATTGTAATAGCTAGGTTTTCAGTTTCTTGTGGAATTAAAGTACTCTTTGGCAGCTCTGATGTGCATGGAGAGGTCTTTGGAAGCCGGGTACGAGAAAGTGTGTCTGCAGGCTCTGGCTTTTCAGATGCGGGGGACATGGGTGAGTAGCACTTCTTTAAGTCTTAATTCTTTTATTCAAAATAATCACATCTTCTATAGAAAATAATCAAATCTTTATCTTCCTGAGCCAAGAGTTTGTCATTGTAGAAATAGTTCTACACAAAATTACTTTCTTCTGTTTGAGGACAACATGGCCAACACATGTTTCGCGACTATGTAATGTCGGTTCATCAGGGCCATAACGATGATCACAAAAACATAAATCTATGTTTATATTGAACGCGTTAACAAATAAAGAACATTGACCAAACCAGTTAAGACAGAAAGTAAGAAGAGAAAAAATCATACAAACAACTAATTAAATATACAAAATCACAGATACAATGAACAATAGTATAATCCAAGCAATCAAAAAAGGTGCGACTGATAATAGCAGATGAAAGTAACATCTAGTGTACTCGCCTGCAATTACACGTGTGAAAGTTTATCAGAATGCAGAATGTACAGAGAACACCAAAGGAAATATATGTGCTAATCCCTGAGAGCTATCAATACATCAATCAATGCCATCAACGAATAGAAAGCAGAACACCCGAATTTATCAGAAATGAAGACTGAAGTGTAATAAACACAGATGGTAAACAGTAAAGGAAGAATCTAAACAAAGGACAAAAGTATGGAAAAAAGAGAAGGAGAGCCTGACAGTGTATTTTCCTGCATGAAAATGAAAAATCTTTCTACAAATTTTGTGAAATAAAGATGAATATCAAATAAAACCTAGCTGGGACACAAAACCTCTTACACAAATAATTTCCAGGTGGAAAAAAGTGTACAATCCAATTGGAAATAAATTAATCAATCTGAAAGCAAGTGAAGCAAACAAAAAACCAATTAGAATGAATCTCTAAAACTCTGATGTTCCTTATTATATAAAAATATTATTCTATAAAAATATTCATGTATGGCATACCGCCTGAATAATCACTCGTTGAAATACTTAAAATATAAAATAGACCAGCAATCCAGCCCTTATGTTATATCAGTGGTTCTGTTACTTTCATCATGGGTGTGAACCTGCGTTCTAGTTATTCGCAATGGTATTTGGAGAGTCTCAGTTCTTCTGTGTACTAGCTAGCTTGAGGTCCGGTCTTGGGGGTGGTGATAGTTTTGAGTGGGGCCAGAGAGTCTGCGCCGGAGGTGATCCAGAGAAGTTGTTGAATATCGGCTCAAGAAGGTGAACGGCAGTGTGTGAGGGGTCCTTCACTTGGGTGAGTCAGGGTGTGTTTAGGTCTTCCAGGAGGTAGTTGTTTTTTTTGTTTGATTTGGTCTTCCAGATGAAAATTGAGATCACCAAGGATGATGAAGGAGCTAGAGTCGAGCTCCAGTGAGGAAATGAAGTGCATAATGGTGTTTCTGAAGTAGGAGTTTGGGCCAGGAGGTCGGCAGTGCAGGCCCCCCTACCTCAGGGCTTGCTGGAGATGTGTGGAGCTTGAAGGCCAGGTGTTCCAGGAGGTCACTGGAATTAGTTTTTTGAATTTGTTGAGGTGATGGAGCAGGTGTATGTATTCACTATAGATGATGGCTATTTCTCCACCGGGTTTGCAGGTTCTGTTCTGTATTTCAATCTTGAAGCCGGGGTGATAGCTGCGGCGATGTCAGGTGCTGAATAAGGGATGTGCCAGTTTTCAATCAGGAAGAGAAGGTCGGATGAAAGGTCGTAGAGCTGGTCCCATACTTCGATGGTGTGTCTAACAAACAAGCAAGTGTTGATGAGTAGCCATCCAGGTCAGGTATGAGATGTGTGTGGGGCGTTGTGTAGGGTGCGGGTGTGAGCACGGGGAGAAGAGGAGTGGTGGGCGGGTGATTTTGAAACGGGGCACCCAGGATAAATGGCATGTGGTGCAGGAAAACCCACCTTCAATGTTGGAGGGGGAAGCTCCGCAGCTTAAGCTGAAGGGCATCCTGTTGTAGTGTTGTGGGCCCTGGGCCCACATGCTACTAATGATGGACACGCACACACAGTATTAAGGTACAGGAACTGGCCACGAGCACGTGCACCCGGGCCCTTTTATTGCTGGGGCCACGTCACTCGTGACACCCATGATGGATGGGTGTGGGGGTGCAGTGTGTCCAACCCTCGAGGGAGTGGCTGGGAGAACGGCTTCCTGCGGAGCACTAGAACGTGTCCCGCAGGACACTACACCTGTGTTCAGGCTGCGGAGGTCAGTGGGCAAATAGCATCAGGGATTTAGGTGAGTGGGAGGAAGGCCAGGGTTCCTGGCGCTGCACACGGCAGTGGGCGTGGTCGGGTGAAGACGGGCTTGCCTTTGGCTTGTCTTCAGTGACCCAATGAGCACATCTGAGCTGGGGCTGCCATTAAGTAGGTCCATGATGGGGTGCAGCGAGTGGACAGGATGGAGTAGGAACGAGTGGCAGGTAAGCAGGTGAGTGTGCGATATGAGTAAAAAGGTGGAAAAGCCAAAGAGGGGTGAATGGGTGTGAAAGGGGGAAAAATGAAAAAGAGAAAGTTGCAGAGAATCGAGATGTGTGGGAGAAAAGAAAAAAGAGCGGGAGAAATGAAACTGGCAGAGAGCATGAAGGGAAAAAGGGGAGAAAGGATGCACGAGATGGTCAAAGCAGGGGCAGACGGGCAAGAAGAGGCAAACAAGTCAAAATAAGAACAAGTGATGTACAGAAAGAGGCAAAAGCTGGAAAAACTGGCAAAAGGCAAAAAGCTGTCATTTTGACAGTTTTCCATTCACTCTTGCACTAACTGAAAGCAAGAGTGGCAGAACATGAGTGAATGGAAAACAAGCAAAAAAGACAACCGGGGGGGGCGGGGCTAGCAGCCAAGCAAGATGGCCGCGGCCTGAGAGAGCTCTGTGTCCAAGGGAGCCTTCCTGGAAAATCCGTACATAAATCCGGCAGCTCAACGGCTAATTCAAGGCGGCGCTGAAATCAGAGCTCAAGCGAAGCAGGTCGAGACAATACAGAGCTCCGTGTGACCTACAGCAGCTGAGCTACGGGAAATAACGTGCAGAGGCCTACGTACAAGGCTGGAGCCGGGGCCTCACGTACATCTTCCGCCCGCGGCGGTGTACCGGACTGGTGGAGCCGAAAGCGACGCCACACAAAGGAGCCTCTGCCTTCGCGCCGGAGCTCACGGTGAGGTGCGGGGCACTACAGCAGCTGGGGGCTGCTGATCCAACCAGCGGACTGCTGCTGCTTGCGGGGGGCCCCGACCTAAGAGAGGGACGAGGCTGCGACGTCCCCGCGAGGGACTAGCGGAGCGCCTAAACAGACCCAAGGCAAAAGCGCACCCCCAGGCACTTCCCCAAATTGACAGCGGAATGATCGGCAATCGCACGGCGCCTGATCCATGCAGGCAGGCACTAAAAGAAAAAAGAAGCAACGCAGGCGCACCTGCACAGCCGGCGGGGAATATCAAGGGCACTCCAATTGAAACACCAGGCGAGCACAATACATTCATAACAGAGACAGTCGGCAGACAGGGAAGACCTGTCTCTGTGCCCTCCCCCCCTGGCTTCACTGCGCCCAATCGCGACCAGGTCCCGCAAATTGGACATTGCAGATGCACGCCGGACACACTCACCAACACCTCTGCAACACATCCTCCTTTTATTGACCCGTAACGTACACATAGCACGTGGTGGCGAACACCAATTACTCCCAGTGGTGTGTGTGGGAGTAGGCAATATAGCGGGTCTGCCTCGGCCCCACACCACGAAGAGGGTGAGAAACCCGAAAGGCCGCGCGTGACAACTTTGCACGTGGCAGGCAGCGGTGATTACCGCCCTCTCCCCCTGTGAGCCTGGTTTAGCACTCCAAACCAGGTGGCACGAGATGGGGGGCCGAGGTCCGAGAGGCGCACCGGCTGGCAGGATGGACAAATTCGTATACAGCAAGGATCAGGGTGAAAAGACTTCTACGGACGCGGCACAAGCTGAGGCCCCGGCGGCTAAAGGTACAGAAGCAGTCACGCTGTTGGACATTATGGCAACCTTACAACAAGTCCAATCCTCTATTGGCACAATCTCCACAGACATATCACTGCTAAGGGCAGATTTCTCCAAGTTATCGCACCGACTAACGGAGGTTGAGTCCACAACAACGACACTCACCACAGATACGACCCGCCTACAGCACCAAGTACGCACACTGGAAGCAGACAACAAACTTATTATGGCCAAACTCGACAACCAGGAAGGCCGCTCCAGACGCAATAACGTCCGCATAATTGGTGTGCCCGAAAAAACAGGGGGACCCGCTTTGGATCTCTTCGTGGAAGACCTCGTAAAGAACCAGCTACAACCACGTGGATTATCCAGTTTCTTTTCAGTAGAAAGGGCCCACCGCGTACCCGGGGGGAGGCCGCGGCCCGGTGCCCCCCCCCAGACCAATAGTGGCACGCATCTTCAATTTCCGAGACCGGGATGCTATTCTACAGGCAGCGAGGGTGGCCCCACCAATCCGACTGGAGAACAGTAACATCACGTTTTATCCAGATTATACAGCGTCAGTAACCAAGCAAAGACGATGTTTCCTGGAGGTCAAGAAAGAGCTGCGGACCAGAAATCTCAAATATTCAATGATCTTCCCGGCGAAACTCAGAGTAGAGGCGAAGGGAAGACCTGGTTCTTTACTACACCTGAGGAAACCCGAGACTGGCTGGAGGGATGGCGCCCGGCGACAAGGCCAGACAAATCTAGAACTCAACAGCATAACCGACTCCATGAGTCCCAAAGATCAAGATCACCAGCGTCAAGCGACAAAGGGGACTGATCAACAACGGAATGATTCTTTAGAATCGCAGGGTCATGGACCCGAGTGACAGTCGAAATGTCTCTAGATCTGAACCGGTTGCATTTACAAGAGATCACACGCACCGCAACTGTACTGATAATTGACATAAAGGTGCAGTTTCGTCCTCTGCACCTTCAGAGATGAAGGGTACCGTTGTGAATGGCATACCTCCGTAAAGGGAGGGTACTCGAGGACTACAGACGGACTCTCACCCCCTACGCAAGTACTAGTCATGGGCGGGAAAAAAGCACTCTGCTCAGTTGGGGAGGCGGGCAGTTGGGGAGACCGCCGGGCAGGGAGGCAGGGAGGCGGGAGGGGGAGATGGGGAGAGGGAGGGGGGCACAGGGATTTTTTAAGGGAATGTTATTTGTTTTTAGTTGCAACGGTACGAAACACCAAGAAATTACACACACAGTTGTGCAGCAATATACGCTCCAAGACTACACACGTTAAACCCCACAGGAATGGCGGTGCACTTCACGGACACGACATCGGTGGAGGACTTTGATACAGGTGACTCCCCACCCCGCACGCCTCATACTCCCTTCTCTGTACTATCATGGAATGTCAATGGACTGGGAACAAAATAAAAAGAGGCCTGGTCCTTCAATACATTAAACGTAAAAGTCCTGCGATAGCTTTAATACAGGAAACACATCTGGTGGGCTCCGCCTGCAAGGCCCTCAATAGATGGGGCTACAAGATGATAGTCCACTCCGACTTCACCTCCGGGTCACGAGGAGTGGGGGTATTGTGTAATAAACGCGTCCCACTAATAATACAGGACTCTTGGACAGACGACCAAGGGCGCTTTGCGGCGGTGGCCTGCCAATGGGAAGGGCGCACCTACAATTTGGTATCGATATACATTCCCCCAGCATTACACAGCACAGCACTGCCTGCCCTGGGAAAATTTCTCCTATCACTCCCAGAGGGAGAACTCATCTTGGGAGGGGATTTTAACGCCGCAATGGACGCATCTCTAGATAGACAACCCCCCAGGGGCGCCGACAGGTCAAGTCACACACTGACAGATTTCACTGAGGCGACGGGCCTGGTAGATATGCGGAGAATCAGACACTCGACAGCGAGGGAGTACACGTTTCTCTCGGGAGTACATGGCAGTCTTTCAAGAATTGATTACATGTTCACATTGGCATCCGGGGTGGCAAGGATGGGAGGGATAACACACCTCCCGAGAGGCATCTCGGATCACTCACCTATCCTGCTCACGTTTGTCTCACACTCCCAGGGCAGAAGACGTGTCTTCCCCTTACATCCTGGCTATCTAAAAAAAACAAAAATTGGCAAAGGACTGCTCCAGGCCACCAAACACTTTTTAAATGACAATGTACACACAGTGACTTCCCCGGTGACCCTATGGGAGGCCTACAAGACGGTGATAAGGGGTCAGGCCATATCATTGATCACTAACCACAAACATGTGAGGCGAAGGGAGATCGACCGTTTGGAACGGGAGGTGGCTGAGGTGGAGGCCGAACATGTGAGAGACGCCGGAGGACCTGCGGCACATAGGTTACAATTAGCCCAGCAGGCATACAGAGCATACGCGTGGGAAGAAGCGAAAACTAAGAATGCAGAAACCCAAAATACCATATACGAGATGGGAGATAAGGCGGGAAAGCTATTAGCATGGCTTGATAAAAAAGAAAGGGCAGATAGATGGGTGGCAGAACTCAGGACGCAGACGGGTGAACTCACAACAACAGGGGGACCCGCTTTGGATCTCTTCGTGGAAGACCTCGTAAAGAACCAGCTACAACCACGTGGATTATCCAGTTTCTTTTCAGTAGAAAGGGCCCACCGCGTACCCGGGGGGAGGCCACGGCCCGGTGCCACCCCCCAGACCAATAGTGGCAAGCATCTTCAATTTCCGAGACCGGGATGCTATTCTACAGGCAGCGAGGGTGGCCCCACCAATCCGACTGGAGAACAGTAACATCACGTTTTATCCAGATTATACAGCGTCAGTAACCAAGCAAAGACGATGTTTCCTGGAGGTCAAGAAAGAGCTGCGGACCAGAAATCTCAAATATTCAATGATCTTCCCGGCGAAACTCAGAGTAGAGGCGAAGGGAAGACCTGGTTCTTTACTACACCTGAGGAAACCCGAGACTGGCTGGAGGGATGGCGCCCGGCGACAAGGCCAGACAAATCTAGAACTCAACAGCATAACCGACTCCATGAGTCCCAAAGATCAAGATCACCAGCGTCAAGCGACAAAGGGACTGATCAAAAACGGAATGATTCTTTAGAATCGCAGGGTCATGGACCCGAGTGACAGTCGAAATGTCTCTAGATCTGAACCGGTTGCATTTACAAGAGATCACACGCACCGCAACTGTACTGATAATTGACATAAAGGTGCAGTTTCGTCCTCTGCACCTTCAGAGATGAAGGGTACCGTTGTGAATGGCATACCTCCGTAAAGGGAGGGTACTCGAGGACTACAGACGGACTCTCACCCCCTACGCAAGTACTAGTCATGGGCGGGAAAAAAGCACTCTGCTCAGTTGGGGAGGCGGGCAGTTGGGGAGACCGCCGGGCAGGGAGGCAGGGAGGCGGGAGGGGGAGATGGGGAGAGGGAGGGGGGCACAGGGATTTTTTAAAGGAATGTTATTTGTTTTTAGTTGCAACGGTACGAAACACCAAGAAATTACACACACAGTTGTGCAGCAATATACGCTCCAAGACTACACACGTTAAACCCCACAGGAATGGCGGCGCACTTCACGGACACGACATCGGTGGAGGACTTTGATACAGGTGACTCCCCACCCCGCACGCCTCATACTCCCTTCTCTGTACTATCATGGAATGTCAATGGACTGGGGAACAAAATAAAAAGAGGCCTGGTCCTTCAATACATTAAACGTAAAAGTCCTGCGATAGCTTTAATACAGGAAACACATCTGGTGGGCTCCGCCTGCAAGGCCCTCAATAGATGGGGCTACAAGATGATAGTCCACTCCGACTTCACCTCCGGGTCACGAGGAGTGGGGGTATTGTGTAATAAACGCGTCCCACTAATAATACAGGACTCTTGGACAGACGACCAAGGGCGCTTTGCGGCGGTGGCCTGCCAATGGGAAGGGCGCACCTACAATTTGGTATCGATATACATTCCCCCAGCATTACACAGCACAGCACTGCCTGCCCTGGGAAAATTTCTCCTATCACTCCCAGAGGGAGAACTCATCTTGGGAGGGGATTTTAATGCCGCAATGGACGCATCTCTAGATAGACAACCCCCCAGGGGCGCCGACAGGTCAAGTCACACACTGACAGATTTCACTGAGGCGACGGGCCTGGTAGATATGCGGAGAATCAGACACCCGACAGCGAGGGAGTACACGTTTCTCTCGGGAGTACATGGCAGTCTTTCAAGAATTGATTACATGTTCACATTGGCATCCGGGGTGGCAAGGATGGGAGGGATAACACACCTCCCGAGAGGCATCTCGGATCACTCACCTATCCTGCTCACGTTTGTCTCACACTCCCAGGGCAGAAGACGTGTCTTCCCCTTACATCCTGGCTATCTAAAAAAAACAAAAATTGGCAAAGGACTGCTCCAGGCCACCAAACACTTTTTAAATGACAATGTACACACAGTGACTTCCCCGGTGACCCTATGGGAGGCCTACAAGACGGTGATAAGGGGTCAGGCCATATCATTGATCACTAACCACAAACATGTGAGGCGAAGGGAGATCGACCGTTTGGAACGGGAGGTGGCTGAGGTGGAGTCCGAACATGTGAGAGACGCCGGAGGACCTGCGGCACATAGGTTACAATTAGCCCAGCAGGCATACAGAGCATACGCGTGGGAAGAAGCGAAAACTAAGAATGCAGAAACCCAAAATACCATATACGAGATGGGAGATAAGGCGGGAAAGCTATTAGCATGGCTTGATAAAAAAGAAAGGGCAGATAGATGGGTGGCAGAACTCAGGACGCAGACGGGTGAACTCACAACCGATCCGCAAGAGATAGCTGAAACGCTGGCGGCGCATTTCGAGCGGATATATACACCCCTTGGAACGGGCCCAATCGAGGACAATATAGCATTCCTCAAAGATCTAAAAATGCCAACACTTAAGCCTGCGGACGCCCTAAAGTTAGAAGCAGAGCTTACGAGTGAGGAACTCCAGCGAGCAGTTGGGGCCCTCAACTCAGGGAAGGCACTGGGGCCCAACGGGCTGCCGGTGGAACTTTACAAAAGAGCAGCAACGCAACTCATGCCACATATGCTCAGTATGTTTACACATAGTTTACAAAGAGGGACACTGCCCAGGGACCAACGCCTAGCTGCGATAGTGACAATTCCCAAACCTGGGAAACCCCCGGGAGACTGTGGTTCCTATAGGCCGATTTCCCTCATAAACGCGGAGGCGAAAATATTAGCTAAGGCACTAGCCATGCGACTTCAGGCATATCTCCCGGCATTAATTCACTCGGATCAGTCGGGGTTCATGCCAAACCGAAATACAGCACTCAACCTGCGCAGACTGAATGGTGTGATGGCACGTAAAGATACAATTGAAGAAGATGCTGTGATTCTATCATTAGATGCTTGTATGGCATTCGACTTGGTGGAATGGCCCTTCCTTTTTGCGGTGCTTCGGCACTTGGGGTTTGGGCCCAAATTTTGTGCGTGGATCGAACTCCTATACGCGAAACCTTTAGCCCAGGTTGTTGTGAATGGTCGTATCTCGGCAGACTTCCCGTTGGGAAGAGGAACGAGTCAGGGCTGTCCTCTGTCACCGTTGCTTTTCGCGATGGTGCTGGAACCCTTGGCGGCATGGAACCGGCAAGACCCGGTAATTAGGGGATTACGGTGGGCAGCGGGGTGGGAAGATCGTATCTCGCTGTACGCAGACGATATCCTTCTTTATTTAGCCTCCCCAGCACGATCGATAAATCGACTATTGGATATCTGCGCGGCATATGGACGTGCCTCCGGATACACGATAAATTGGACAAAATCCCTCCTTTACGTGCTGCATGGTCCTGTGCCGAAACTCCCCCGTCATTGCACCATACAGGTCGCGACCGAGGGTTTCAAATACCTTGGTATCTATATCACTCCTACACGTCAGCGTTTCATAAAGGAAAATCTCACAAAACCGCTTGTAAAACTCCAAAATGACGTCAAACACTGGCGGTCGCTACCGTTAACACTACTTGGGCGAGCGGCCCTCTTTAAAATGATGGCGCTCCCTCGTTTCTTATATGCCCTCCAAAATGTACCGTTCCCGGTAGAGCCTACGTACTTCACAGCGATTAACCCGGAAGTGACCAAACTACTATGGGATGGGAAAACAAGTCGGATCTCCCTAAAAAAACTGATGAGGGGGTGGTACGATGGAGGCATTGCCCTTCCAAACATTAAACAATACTATTGGGCTGCTCAGCTTATGGTCATAAACCAATGGCTACACATGCCACAGGAGGAGCCAGCATTCCGTATGGACAAACACTTACTCGAACAGGAGGGAATCATGGGGACACTATATAACAAGAGACGAAGACCCACACTTACAGGCCCAACGGTCATACGATCAAGATCTGGTTTGAGGCACAGCAAGCATTGGGTTGGGAGGGGGTAATTACTCAGGCTACACCGATATGGGACACACGATGGTTGGGCAAGCTAAGCAATACGAAAGGCTTCCGTCAATGGGACCTAATTGGTATAACAAGGATAGGGTATCTTTGGAAAAAAGGGGAGATCATCTCATTTGACCAACTACAGGGTACATATGGCCTAGCCCAGACGGAGAGGTTTAGATACCTGCAGATAAAACATGCCTTACAAAAGGCGCTTCCGCGTGATATACCATTGCCGGAGGCCCCGCCCTTGGAAGATAGACTGCTCACAGATCACCTACACAAAAAAGCGATATCCCTTGTATATCAAAAAATAGTCAATAACCAGCCGGATCCCACAACTGCCCTTAAGGCCCGGTGGGAATCGGAGCTAGGGCCCATGGATGAAGGAGACTGGCAGGAAGCACTGGCATCACCACGGGAGGTGGCAATACCCTCGAGACTTCGACTATTACAATTGAAAGTCCTACATAGAACGTACTTCACACGTACATTACTTCACAAACTGGGACACGGAGACACACCACTATGTCTGCGGCAATGTGGCCTCACTGGAACGTTCATACACACGATCTGGGAATGCCCAGTCGTTCAGTCCTATTGGACATCAATCATGCACAAAATGTCACGGGTCACAGGGATGGAAGTCAGCCTGGGACCAAAATGCTGTTTACTTCATATTTGGGAGCCCACTGACCTTAGTCACTCGGCTCAGGACTGGGTGGCACTTGGTCTGGCCCTGGCAAAGAGAAATATAGCGCTTGGCTGGGGATCCAGACAGGCTCCCACCCTAGAAAAATGGTGCCAAGATATGGACATGACTATGGTAACTGAAAAGGCTGTCTACGTGCATAGGGGTTGCCCCAAGAAATGGACCCGTATCTGGGGGAGTTGGAACGCCTACCGTGGCAATATATGCGAGCCCCCTCGGGTGGACACCATATCAGATGTTAGTGAATAAGGAGTGTTCCAATGGGAGGAATGTGTGTTAAGTATAATTTCCATCTACAGCTATGCCTTAATTTTTTGATGTACTGCACAGGGGAAAAAATATCTCTACGAAATGTTGTAACTGTATACAAATGTGTAATGTAATGCAGACGAACTGTAATCTTAAGACCAAGTACCGATTGTCATTTGTTCAAAAAATAAAAACAAATGTTAATAAAAAAAAAAAGACAACCGGGCAAAAAGGCATAAGAGCTCGAAAAGAATGCAAGATTAACATACAGATGTGAATGGAAAACGGGCAAAAAGGCAGAAAAGTCAAAAGGTGAGAGCACAAAGAGCAAAGCTATAGTGAGAGAGAAAGCAGTCAGATGAGAGAGGCTAAAGAGCAGGGCTGGGAGCCTCAGTGCAGTGTCGTGACGAGGCGGGTTCGAAAGAGCACAGGATCCAGCACAAGTAAAGCTAGCAGGCAGGGCCAGGCCGCACCTACTTCATCACAGCATGTTGAGCCGAAGTCAAAAGTAAACTTGGCATCCCAGTTCCAAAGGAGACAGCCCGAACCCAGGGCCGGCTTTAGCGCTGGTGGCGCCTGGCGCAACAGTCTTTTTTGGCGCCCCCTGGCCTCCTTCTCCACAAATTCCCTCATTACCACTTTCCAATAGTGCCCATCACCACTCTATTGACCCTCTCTTTACATTTCATTTTTTAAGTGATTACGCTCTACTCATAGTTCACTGATACTCCGCTCTTTGTAGCAGACACATTATCACTCTATGCTACTTTATGATGAGTAAAAACTGACACCAGAAAAAATTCTGACCTCTCAGCAGCAGTAACATTAATCACCAGAGTTATCTTGACATTTTTATTGTAGCCTGACAACTGCTGCAGCACAAGAAAAGTTAACATGCATTTAAACCCATAAGTTATTTTTAAACATAGCGCCCCCACCAAAGTCAGCGCCAGGTGCGGCTGCACCGGTCGCACTGCCCTAAAGCTGGCTCTGCCCTAACCATTTGCCCACTGCTCCGCCGTGTTTGCCCAACATCGTTTTGCTAGTCACCCTCCTAGGCAAGTCACTCTCTTTTATGGAATGACCCGAGATATTTTGCTTTCAAGAGACCCACTTGGAAATGGTTGTTTCTACCTCCAGGGAGCTGCTTGGGCCTGGACATAACGATGTAAGTGAAAACACAACAGCACTGACGGATGAAAACAACCCAGAGTGTCCTACTATTCGGTGTAGTTGTTTCAAAAAAAGGATGGAACACCTTGTTTTTTTAAATACAAGACTCAGAAAACCAAATTCATTTATTGTTTTTGTAGCTGGCTGGATCATAATATAAGAATGTGCTTCAAGAAAGTAGAATTTCTCTATGGTTTACTCGTAAATGAGCCATTATTAAAAAAGCCAAAGAAGCTTGGTTGTAATATGATAATGCATGCATCAGCGCAGATTAGTTGTGCTGTATCTGTGTGCAACTGGCCTGGTCTGTGCCTCCTATGTTGTGTTTGCACCACAAGCTTGAGTATATTAAACAGGACACAGACAGATGGAGCACAGAAGGAGGCTGGTGCAGAGACAAAGCACAAGTAGTCAGCGCAGTTGTATGACAGATCCAAGCATGCCATTACAATGGATGCATTAACAACACAGTCGTTACAACACATTATAGTTGGGCTCAGATTTCAATTGTACAAAATCATAGAAATTCAACAGTTATAGTTACCTGAGCTAACTATAACTTATGCCCCCACAATGCACTGCTTATGACTGCACATATTACATCACTTATTACATGGTCAGTGACATCGCTCATGACATCACTGATTACATCATCCAGTGATTGTGTTTTCTAAACGGTTGAATGTTAAACATATGTACTAAAGTACCACAAAAGTTAAATTAGTATACTTTCTGTACTACTGAGTTCTTCAATTTTATAACATAGATTATGTGAGTGGCTGTGCGTATCCGTGTGTGAGTGGGTGTCTGAGTGCCTGTATGGGTGTGTGAGTGACTGTATGGACGTATACGTGGGTGTGTGAGTAGCTGTGTGGGTGAGTATGTGGCTGTGAGAGTGGCTGTATGGAAGAGTGACTAGTTGTATGAGTAGCTGTATGGGTGAATGAGTGGCTGTATGAGTGAGTGGGTGAGTTAGTTGATGTATGGGTGTGTGTGAGTGCCTGTATGGGTGACTGACTGCATGAGTGAGTGGATGTGAGTAGTTGTATGAGTCTGTGAATGGCTATGCGAGTGGTTGTGTGAGTGGATGTATGCAAGGCTGTATGGAGGTGTGAGTGGGTGTGAGTGGTTCTGTGGATGATGTCATCAGTAATGTAATTTGAGATGTCATCAGTGATGTCACTGACCATGTCATAAGCAGTGCATTGCTGGGGCGTAAGTTACAGTTAGAGCAGGTAACTATAACTGCTGAATTTCTATGTTTTTGTATGACTGAAATCTGAAACTAACTATAATGTCCCTGTAACCTTAGGAATTCACAAGAAAACCAAAGTTATTGTAAATGTAATTTCCTGTCATCTATAACCTTTCCAAGTGGGTGCTTGTATAGGTTGGTGAGTGGGCGTGAGCAGGGCCGGCGCTAGGCATGGGCAGTGTGGGCAGCTGCCCAGGGCCTCGCGCTCAGCCAAAAAACAGGGGGCCCCGCGTCACTGTGAAAGGTCACACTTTCACAGTTAGCCCACTACAGGGCCTCCTGCCCCACCCGATCACATTACGCCTTGACCTTCCTGGTCAGGGCGTGGTGGCATTCCTGGGGGTGTAGGGGGGAAAGTGCAAAGAGAATGGGGGGCGGCACAGCAGCTGGGCCAGCAATTATGTTGGCTCAGAGTGTCAGGGGCAGGGCAGCGCCTCTGTTAAGTACCGGCCATTCTCAGCGCTGTTTGTGCATTTTGTATCCAGGCAACAGAAGGCCCCTTTGTTTCCAGGACCGGCCGGACACAGGTAAGAGGAGGTGGGTGAGGGGAGGAGGGAGCAGCCAGATCAACTGGCTTTTGTTAACCTTCGAATTCTACAGGGCAGTGTCTTGGGAAGTGCCTCGTTACTGTTACAAGGCCCAGGGGAGGGGGCCCCCCTCCCTGGGCCTCGAAGCACTGGATCAAGCTGCAAGGTCCAGGTGTGGGGGCCCCCTTCCCTGGGCCTTGTAGCCATTATGTAGTGCCAGGGTCGGTTTGGGAAGGGAGGTATTCAGCTGGTGCCCGAGGCCCAGTCCCTGAGGCTTCATGTGGGCCGTTTTTTTTCTCCTTTAAGTTCAGGCTTGCTTTGCTGCTGTGAACTCGAGAGGCTCGAGTTCCTTCCACTGCCCATGTCATAAAAAGAATGCTTTTTTCGATTTTCGTTAAACAAAAGAACTGAATGGATTTCATTTTTAATGTTGAATTTTGGTGCTCCATGTAAAACAAGCATTTGCAGTACAATAGGTCTCGCATTTGCGAGAGTTTAAGCTATTAGTATTGTAAATGACAATGCTTTTTATTTATGTTTTGCTTTTTAAGAACATAGTTAAATGGCATTGTCCTTTACAATACGAATAGCTTAAACTGTCGTAAATGCGAGACCTATTGCCCTGCAAATGCTTGTTTTTAATGCCATTTGACCACTGATTGGTTACTGTGGCAGGTCTGAATGCAGTAACAGAAAACCCACAGAGGCACCCAAATGCTGGCTGGGGGCGTGCTGTGAGAAGCTATGTTTTCCTATTTTGGAAAGGCAAAAGTTTCAATGTGCTCTCTTGTCCATCCAAGTTGTGAATGCTGAAGCAATAGCTTTTATGATTAGTAACAAAAATGGTGACCTTAATGGGTGTTATATGATATTCGTGGGTCCACCAAAGTGTAAGAGAAAGTCACATGCACCCTGGGGTTAGGTACCTTGTCTGTCGTTTTTCAGATACAAATTGGTACGTCCAAATAATTAGCAATTAGCTGAGCAAGGCAATTATTATATTTTATCATAATCAAGGTTCACATGTAACAAGAAAGTGTGGGAACTAAGCTGCAGCGCAAAGTCGTTCAATAAGCAGCAACACTGAATGGCCATAGTTGCAGTGTGAGGCAGGAATCACGGCGGTCATTTATGTTACAGGAATTAGAATGAGGACAGGGAATTGTGTATGTAGAAATTTAGAGCACCAAGTTGTGATTTTCTAAGTGGTGCAATTGCACTCCCAGCAGGAGATTAAGTCCGTTTTATATATGGGCAAAGAACGAGAAGAAAATTCTATTTACATCTCTAGTAGAAGCAAAACCATTTGCATTACAACAAAGACTTCAAGGTTCACTGAAGCTGCGGTTTTTATGCTTGCAAGGAAGATACAGCATACATGGCCAAAGGTATACACACATAGATTAATGTATTTATTGTACAGCAGGATAACACAAAGTTCAAAGGTTTTAATCTTGGGCAGGACCCAGTCTGTCTCTCATCCTACCAAAGAGGGTAACAAGAATACCAATTATTCATACACACGGTCAATAATAGCATATCATTATTTGATGGCTGTTTAACTGGCAAGAATAAAGCGCGCCTTGCTGAGTTATGATAAGCACTCGGCCACTGAAAGACAAACTATTCAGGTCTGGGAAAGTATGTCGAAAAGGACCAATCTCACCTATCTCACACCTGAGCCCTTTTATGACTTTAAAGAAGCAAGTCACTGGGAAGCCAAAGTGGGGAGCACAATAAGGTTGCAAAATAAGAATTGAGGGCCCACTAAAATATCAAACAGAAAGGTTGCATCACACTTCCAATTACTTTCAAAGTGATTATAAGATTTGTCATAAGCTGAGGTTCACTCCAAAATTCTCGTTTTATTTTTTTCAAAGGTGGGCACAGCTGTTAAAGACGAACAGGTGGTTACATACATCAATCAGGGCAGTCCCTGTATGTATGTATAGCCCACGTTCAAACCACAGGGGATCCTAGTGCCAATTACTTACTTTAGCGCGAGGTTGAGTGGACCTGCTGGGATTCGAACCTGTGACTAAGAGCTCATTTCAAACCGCTACAAGGGCTGCATTGGTCTAACGAGCCACCAGACGAGATAGCTAACTGACCTGCTTTTAATCTACAAAAATGTCCGAAGAGGACGGGAACCAACGTTTCCAGCCCCTTCGCTAGAGAGCTAGAGTGATAGGAACTGTGCCAGACAATAGTTTTACAGCAAAAAACGAATCAGTACCAGACCTCTTAATGCCCAGAATGGACGTCATAACTTGGAAGTTGCATCGCTTGGCACAACCCTATGCCATGGAATGGTGTCTGGACCACAGTCTTGTAGGTAGGCGCTGTTCATAACTGTTCCATTATTGTACTTTTCAGGGACACCCACGTGTCCCAACATAGTATGGTATGAGGGGGGGTTCTTTTAGAAACAGTACGAGGATTAAGTTCAAAATGGTTTGTTTCATTAAAGCGTGCATGCTTTGCAAGCCAGCCTGAAACTTCTGCTGGCTGGGAAATGGCGCTGCCGAAGTCACAAGACACAGACGTTTTCATGGGTGTCCGGGGGACAAAAAACACACGCATTTGCAATGCAATAGGTCTCACATTTACAAAACTCTCAAATGCGAGACCAATTGCATTACAATTGGTTGTGTGCAAAAACGCCCATACTGCGCTTTCACATTAATAGAGGCCACGCCCCTTTCTTTAGACAAGCCGCGTCTAAAGAAAGGTCCGCGGCACGCTATTGAAGTGAAAGTGCGATATAGTGCGCTTTTACCAAAAAAGCATTTTATTTGTCAAGTTGACAAACAAATGCTTTTTTGCAAAAGCGCCCGTGAAACGCACATGGCACGCTGAATGTTGCAGAGACGCATGTCGTGCCTGCAGTAAGAGAAACTCAAAGAAAATAGTGCTTACAGACTAAATAACACATACCGTGTAACAACCGAAGTAAAAGGGCCAGTCGCCATGGGACATTACAAATGCAGACAAGGCGGTACTAAGGAGGCACTAACAAGCCTATGAACCAATCAGAAGCCAGCATTTACAAAGGGCAATGACACAAGCCAATGACAAATATGGGCAGAGAGTGGACGGGGCTTCAGGTACATACTCCAATACAGCATGGCTCGCAGAGCAGCGCATGCGCTGCCCAGGCTCGACCTAAAAGAGAGAGAAGTCTGACAATACCATCTGCATGTCTGTATTAAGCGGGTATATCACTCCTTGGTACGGGGCCTGTCCTTTCACAAAACATGCACGATGTAGCATGCGGCCTTTCAATGAAAGAGGCACAAATAAAACACACCCAGCCAGCAATGGTCTGCAGTAGTTTATTTATAGCTAGCAGAACATTTTCAAAGAGCAGAGCTGCTGAAAACATCTGGAGTGATCACGGCATATTGAAATCTATGACCAAATATTCCACACACAGCCATGTCTGTGCAGGGCTGTCTTAACAGCATTATAGGCCCTCATACAAAGCAGTGCACTGGGCCCTGCCTACACAACCGCTCACAGGAATAAAAATGTTTAAAGGAAAATCAGTGTTAAATTCTGGTCTGCATGGGGACCCTATGCTCGTGGGGCCCCCGGGCACCTGCCCAGCGTGCCAATGCGTTGAGGGCACTGTGTCTGCGGTCTCATGGTTGACAGCACTGGTCCTCAGCGCTCTCTTTACTTTTACACAATGCCTGCTGCAGCTGTTTCTGTGGTCGACACTGGAATTATGTTAATATGTCTTTTTGGTATTTGTTATGAGTTTATGAAGCACAGCATCCACCCTGGGGCTTTTTGCTGCAGATTCAGCAAACGGTTTACAGGTAGAGGGCTTAATTTGAAGTAGGTCTTTGAAGCCTCCCTGGGTTTAAGGAGGGATTCTTCCCAGCTTGGTGACAAGGGAGCAGACTTCTGCAGCTGGGCTGCAGTGACCGAGAAGCCTGGCTGCAAGCCAGGCACCTCCTGTACTTGGACGCATCCTCTTTGAGTTATTCACAGACACCTGCACTAAAAACACTGCTCTTTGCAAAACCATCCTAACACAGTCATAATCTGATTAAATCACAAAACACCTCCTCATCCTCAACATAAACCTATTTTATTAAAAAATGCAGGCGTACATTCTGACTTTGTTATTACTGGTTGTAACAAGAAAGAGGGCAGCAGCGTACAATAGTGGGGAGATGGTTGTGTATGTCAGTTAAGTGAATTTGTGTAATTGTGGTGTTTTCACACAGCTACCAGTGAAATTGTTGCATTCCCATAGGTTGACCATGCTTCCCTGGTGAAGCTGCTCCTGGGCGAGAACAGCTGTGGTTCCTCCTTGTGTAAAGTGCTTATTTCACCTATAACCTGCTGAAAAATTATATTAATGAGCTCCCCAGTCAGTTATTTCGCAGTATATTTGATTGTAAATAGCATTTATATAGCGCTTACTGCCCCTGAGGAGGCGTGTATACATATTTCAAGTTGACACCTGAAAATTACACCATTGCGTAATGTAACTACCTAGAAAAATACACAATCTCCTCACCAAAGCATCCTATGATCTGAGAAAGCAGGAGTTTTCGGATGTTCATAGTTTGAGCAGATGATGAATGCTGGAGTTATCCAATTAAGCCACTGGTATTTTTGACAACAATCGGTCCATTTCAGCTCAAGTCTCATAGGCTTGCTGTTGCAGTGTTAAAGGAACTGGTCATGAACCTGGAGCGCAGCGTCTTTGCATTCCCACAGTGGCCTCTCATGCACACTCACTAGTGACATATTTCCTCTCCTTTATGGTGTATCTAGATCGTCCAAAAGAGGAGAGATTTTTGAGGTTTCTTTGGGGTCAGCCCTACCAACATAGGTTGTCATGTGCTTGGTAGATCTATATTATTACTCAGTTGTCACGTGAGTTGCAATCTGTCCTATTCTCTGCATAAACCTTTCATTTATATGTACGTTATTGCAGATTGATTAAAAGGCAGTGTTTTGAGAAATGCCTCGTTACTGTTTCAAGGCCCAGAGGAGAGGTGCCTCGAAGCACTGGATCAAGCTGCAAGGTCAAGGTGTGGGGGCCCTCTTCCCTGGGCCTTATAGCCATTATGTAGTGCCAGGGTCGGATTGGAAATGGAGGTATTCGGCCGGTGCCCGAGGCCCAGGCCCTAAGGCTTCATGTGGGCCATTTTTTTTTCGCATTAAATTTTGGCATTGCTCTGCTGCTGTGAACTCGAGAGGCCTCAGCAGCCCCTTTCAAACCCATCACAGATTATCACAGCCCATTGTCATATATGGAATGACAATGGGCCAGCCCCAGCAGGTCCATCATGTGTTGAGTACTCCCGCCCTGGTCTTGTGGTATGATGGTGAGGCCTTGCCATGGGAGATGGTGCTTTTGAGCAGCAGAGTTTTCACTCCCCTTAGAAGGGGTAGTGGTGGGGTGGGGGCAATAAACAGGGTTCTGCTTTTGTCCCTGCAGTGGATGGCCACAGTCCCATTCATGGTGGCCAGTCAAGGCATCCTCGCTGCTCTACCCACCTCCCATCTCAAACCCAGAATTTGACCAGAAAGCAAGCCCTGTCTTACCAGTCTCTTGCAGATTTGGCACTTAATTGAGAGGCATTGTCACCAGATGGCCTCGACATTGAGTTTCCAGAGCTTTAGTGCCACCGCATTGCAGCTTTTAAATGACCGTAGTCAAAGAACAGCCGTACAGAAAGTGTTACTATTTTTCAGAGATCAACTGTTTGATTATGCACTCCTTCCTTGAATACAACGCTCTTTCAAACAAAGCCTGTGAAAGTGTTTACACCTGTAGCTTAATTGTTAAGGCAGCACAGTCATTAATGTGCTGTCTGCTGGGGTGTACTGATATAACCAGGGCCACTGGAATGATACGGCAGTCGAGGGCCAAATTATGCAGCAGGGTTGAGTAAATTGTATGACAAGAAAAGAAAAAGTATGTGGCGTAATGCAGCAAATTAATGATAGTATTACTTCATTATTTTGACATTTTTACACTTGTTAACAGTGTTTGTGCATTGGCTGCACCTCATTAGTACCAGTTTAACACTCAAAAAAGAGAAAAGCAACAAAAAGGTGAGCAGCCAAGCATTGCAAAGGGGCTTCTACTGCGCGGCAACACGTGTTGCTGCGTTTTAGGTAACTTTTGAACACTTTGAGCTAGAAACAACTTTTTGTGTTAAAATCTGCGAATTATACAGGAGATGATGGAATATGTGGTAAATGTGGCAAATCTATATGCATAAAACACTGTAGCCACACAATTGCATAATTCCAGTGGCCATGGATATAACTTGCAGGCTTCATTCTGACCAGTACCAACCCAATTATTCTTTTTCTGAGAAAAGTGGATCATGGTATTAAAAACACCTGTTGGGTACAGTGCTACGAAATGGCAGGAAATTCAGTGGAATGCACTATGTAACAACTCAAATTGTATGCACCTTTCCTTTCTTTTTCTGCCTCTTTCAGCAATGCTCTGCTTTTTGACTCTGTTGCACCGATGTCTGTAGCTCACTTTATTTGTCCTCACTGAACACATCCAGCATCCTTTTACCACAACATCAACACAGTGCCTAACATGTGCAGATAGTTGGTAGTGGTTGGCACAAGCTCTCATTTTTTACACCAAGGCTTCCTTTTTAACATGAGATTTTGACCACCACAAGAGAGAAAGGCAGAAAACGAGGGGAACAAAGACATGAGGAAAGCACTGACAAAGGGAGAAACGAGAGAGGAAAACGAACTTGCAAGAGTGAAATAAAGAGACAGGAAGAGTAGGATGGTGAAAGAAAGCGGAATAGGGTGAAACCAAGTGTTGGTTGCCTCGGTACTGAGCAGCCCTGTGTTCAACAAATCCGACCAAGAGCTCCTTAAAGAAAATCTGAGCCCCAAACACATATAACGTGTGTGTGTGTGTGTGTGTGTGTGTGTATATATCAACACATAAGAGGCCATGACTGAGAGCACTGGTGGTGGGCCTATAGGTAGTGCAAGGTTCTCACAGAGGCTGCCAGAGGATCATCAAAGTGTTTAGAATACTACCTATGGGGTTGTCTAGATTGATGGTGCATTCTTGCAGCAAATATTTACATTGGTTTCTTTCTTTTGCTGTAGAACTCACCTTATATATAGGTCAAACTCTACCTGCTGAGAAGGAGCAATCTCTCTAACATTGGATCCGGTTACTTGCAGATTACGCTTATATCACTGATATTGAAGTAAGTGCCTGCAGATCGGCCATTCTGCCTCTACCACTTCCTACAGTTTTAACACCAAATTAAAAACGGTGATTTGAAAACCCCTTGAATCTGAAGCATACCTTCACTTTAAACACACCCAGATACTTGGCCTTCCCTAAATGAATCAATACCAGGGAGCCACTCAACGAGAATAATCTAGAACGTTGGAGTTACTCTATTTATGTTTCACTGGAATTGTATTTTTATGTGTTCATTCTCTCCTCATTGTTTGATTGCAATATTTCCTTTTATCTGCTTTTTATAATAAATGGATATTTGCGCACCTGTTTTCCATCCCCTCATCTTTTTGTTCAAGTTACTGATATCCACATTAGTTTGCTTCAGTGATGCCAAATAAGATCAATAGTCCTGCGATGTCACTTCCTGTGATGTCACTTCTTGTGACGCAATATGCAATTAGAGGGGCCTCACATCTTCCCTTTCGCCCGGGGCCTCAGAAGTCCTAGGACCGGCCCTGGGCGTGAGTGCCTTAGTGGATGTGTGAGTGGGTGTGTCAGTGACTGTATGTGTGAGTGAGTAGCTGTTTGAGTGTCTGTATGAATACGACAAGAAAGAAACCACTAGTCTCAGACACTGCAGATCAGCTTCCACTCCAATGCATTGATATTAAGTAAGGATTTCAGATTGTTTTTCAACATGGAATGTAAGGGGGCATACACTTAGTTTGTGTTCGCTAAGTCCAAGAAATTAGAATAATTTGTGATTTACAAAAGTGGAGTTTCAGCTGGGGCACCTGTTATGTGTGTATTTGTAACTGCTTCCCATTGGCGTTTTATTTGTGTGTAATGAGCATCTGCGCCATAATGAAAGCAGATTTCCTCCAAGAAGATTCCACAGTTTCTTCATAAATGAGTACCTAGTTGCAGAACTTTCTACTACTTAATTAGTAATCGCTACTGTGTTGGGTAAATATCTAGACAATACGCGACCTTGTGCTCCGTAAATACATACCTTCTGGTACTGCGGTAACTTCGCGAAACCAGCGTGATTTTTTCAAACACTTAAAATGATATGTAGTGGTATTACAATTTATATTTGAGGTAAGTGGTTTCATAATATTATATTTTAATTTATATAGTCATAAGTGTTATAATGCAATTTTTTTTTAAACTTCAGCGAAAGCAAACAAAAAACAAGTTAAAAAAAGAACCACCTTATCTAGTTTAAAGAAAGAATAACTATGTTTTTTTGTTGGTATGTCATTGTAAACACCTGTCAGTATATGTCTATGTATGTTTACGTTGAAGTGGCTGTATAAGTCACTGTATGTGGGGGAGTGAGAGGGTGTGTAAGGGGCTGTATGGCTGAGTGGGTGTGTGAGTGGGTATATGGGTAGATGAGGGAGTTTGTGAGTGGCTGTATAGGTGAGCGAGTATGTTTGTGAGTGCCTGTATAGGTGAGTGAGTAGGTCAGGGAGTGCCTATATGGGTGACTGAGTGGATGTGTAAGTGGCTGTATGGGTGAGTGGCAGTGTGAAGGGTTATATGAGCGAGTGACAATGTGAGTGGTACTATGGGTGACTAAGTGGGTGTCTAAGTGGATGTATGGGTGAGTCAGAGTGTGCATGAGTGGTTGTATGAGTGGATGACTGTATGGCTGAGTGAATGGGTGTGTGAGTGGATGTATGGTTGAGTTAGTGACTGTATGGCTAAGTGAGTGTGTGTGTCAGTGTGTGCATTGTGAGTGAGAGGGTGCATGAGTGGTTGTATGGTTCAGTGGCTGCATGAGTGTCTTTTTGGGTGAGTGACTTTGTGAGTGATTGTATGAGCAACTGTGTGTGATTGGCTATATGGGTCTCAGTGGGTGTGAGAGTGGGTGTATGAGTTAGTGAGAGGATGCATGAGTGGCTGTATGGGTGAGTGAGTCTGTGTGATTGTATGATCGACTGAGTGACTGGCTGTATGACTGAGTAGGTGTGTGAGTGGGTTTATTGGTGAGTGAGTGGCTGTATGGGTGAGTGAGCGGGTATGTGAGTGGCTGTATGGGTGAGTGAGTGGGTGTATGAGTGAGTGAGTAGGTGTATGAGTACCTGTATGGGTTAGTGAGTGGATACATTAGTAAAGAATGGGTGAGTGATTGGGTGTGTCAGTGGCTGCATGGGTGAGTGGGTGAGTAGATGCATGAGTGGCTATATGAGTGAGTGAAAGGATGCATGAATGGCTGTATGGGTGACTGTGTGAGTGGCTGTATGAGTGAGCGACAGAGTGCGTGGATAGACTATGAGTAACTGAGTGTGTGTATCGGTGGCTGTAACAGTGGGGAGAAAACAATCATATGGATTGTAGAAAAAAATAATGCACAGTACATCACTATAAATGACACTATCATTGCACTCACTACAATTCGCTATTCAGTTGTTTTACCTACACTTACTACACCAATGCAAACAGACATATTTTTTTTAAAATTCATTATTTTACCTGGTACACTACTGCGAAAAAATGTAAACCACACTTGAATTTTGAAGAACCTTTTAAAAACATCACCGAAACAACAAGCCGAATGATGTTTAAAACACTGACGATCCACGTAGAAGAAACATCAGACGACTCTTTTGTAAGCTTCCATTTTGGACAGATTACCCATTTTTCATAAATAGGGTACTGACCTAAATGAGGAGTATATGGACTTCTTAACCGATTGCATGCTCTTACACAGCTTGCATCAGCACTAACTTTCCTATCATCAAATTCAACTAAAAGCAAACCGGGCAATTTCTAACTTGCGATAATGCTACATATGACATACCTTCTATAAATACTTTACTCTCAATGTTAATAAAAGCTGCATCTACACTTAAACCTTGAGATTTATGGATAGTTACAGCACATGCTAGAGATACTGGAAACTTGCCAGCACACATATAAGTCCTTTACAAGCAAAAAACATCCGGTGCATCGGCCAATCTGTTTCACACCATCAATCTGATCAAATTTTATGGCTAAGTACTCCCCCTTATCCCTATATGGAACATTAATTTAATCAATAACTTTACCCCTAGCACCGTTTACTAACCCTTCTTCCACATTTAAATTAGGCCACAAAATTACTCAACACTTTTTGCACATGCGTAAACACTTTTCTAATACTGCAGTCCTCGATGCAGACTTCTCCAAAGAATCTAATTTTTCTTGCAGTTTATCAGTTAGTAGGAGTGTCACTCCCTGATGTTCCATTTTATCGATAGCTGTAATTTGCAAAATATCTTCTTTTTCCAGCTTCAGTAATTGTTTGTTGAAGTTGGAGAACCCTTGAAGTTTAGGCTTTAAACACACTATGGATTTGTCTTTTTCTGTTGAATTGTACATTAGTTGTGCTGCTGTGTTGTCAGATGAAAATAATTTCTTGGTAAGTTGACTCTCCAAAGCACATTTCCCCTCTTTTGTCAGAACTCCTACTCTAATGTCTTTCAGTATATCTTCATAATCCACATCAGATGCTTGACGCGTACTCTTCACTAGTTCCTTGTATTTCAAGTTTAACCAAATATTTACATTTCCAATACTTCCCAAATAATTTCTTGTTTCATTATGGAGAAGTGTCTTGAAAACAGGCTGCCCGTTCATGAGGGTGAGTTGCAGTAGGTCACCGAAGACAATTAAATGCTTTCTTCTAAACAGCACGTCATACCCTGTTTTTAAAATCTGCTGCATTCTTAAGTGTACGAAGGCAAGCATTATGTTCGAAACTATGCTCACCTCGTCGATGATTCAAAGCTTCAGTTTCTTCAACTTTTGACACCTAATGACGATTTTCATCAGATAACTTCTGGTATTCCAGTTTGTCATGTTCAGCAGGAAGCTTAAATAGTAGGTGTAAAACAATTCCTTTGATGTTGTGTGCAGCTAATCCAGTTGGTGCTGTTACTGCACATGATACATTTGATTCTGTTGTCCTCCTTAGATAAGCAGTGAGAACTTTAATTATAAAGCTTTTCTCAGTGCCGGCTTTGACCACTGATATATAGTAGTATTAGCTTAAACAAAGAGCATTCACATTCTTTCTTCTCGTGCAGAAATCTATGCTCTATTTTATCTTTTACTTTGATATAAATTTCTCTCTGTTCGTCGTTCAGTTGTGCTACTAAGTGTTCGAAATCAACACTTTCCTCTCTTGTCACAAGGAAGGGGAGGGGAAGGGTGGGTCTCTGCAGGTTTAACACAGACCTCAAAAGGGATTACAGGACAACTCCCTCCAGTCCTGTATAAGCTATATATTAAACACAGACTGTATTTGAGGTCAATCTAGTGGCCAATGCATTTACCACAGTATGATGTAATATGTGAGGTCATAAGCATTGCATTGTAGGGGCGTAAGTTATAGTTAACTCAGGTAACTATAACTGTTGAATTTTCCTGGTTTTCAGCAAGTGAAATCTGGGCCTAACTATAACTTCCCTGTAACCTTAAGTTTTATAAGCGAATGTAACCTGTAACCTTTGAGAGTGAGTGTGTGAGTGTCTCAATGGGTGTGTGAGTGAGTGTCTGAGTGGGCCTGGGAGTGGCTGCATAAGTGTCTCACTGGGTGTGTGAGGGGGTGCATGAGTGTCTCATTGGGTCTGTGAGTGAGTGCATGAGTGGCTCATTGGGTCTGTGAGTGGGTGCACGAGTGTTTCATTGGGTCTGTGAGTGGGTGAGTGAGTGTCTCATTGGGTCTGTGAGTGGGTGCATGGGTGTCTCATTGGGTCTGTGAGTGGATGCGTCAGTGTCCCATTGGATCTGTGAGTGGATTTGAGAGTCTCTTGGTGGGTCTGTGAGTGGGTGTGTGTCTGAGTGCTCTATGTTTTGCCCTCTTCTGCTGTTTTGCCTTTTCAGCCCTGTGTTTCACCTTTTCTGCTCGTTTTCTGCTCATTTTGCCTTTTTTGCTCGCCTTTTTTGCCCTCTGTTTTGCCTTTCCTGCTTGTTTTTCTGCCCTCTATTTTTCCACTTAAAGGCCCTGGGGACCACCACCTCCCCGGGGCTTTACTGATGGTAAGGAGGTGGGCCGTGGGGACCCCCCTCCATTTACCTCCAAGAACCCAGGGGACTGCCACCTCCCCGGGGCTTCATTTTTACCAAAGGCAGGGGGCCGCATGGACCCCCCTCTCCTGGGGCTTTCATATGCCCCGGGGACCACCACCTCCCTGGGGCCAAATTCTTTATTTAAAGTGGGAGGGGGGTCGCACGAACCCCCCTCCCCTGGCTGATTTCAGCCCCGAGACCCCATCCCCTGGGGCCAGACCACAAAAAAATGGGGGAGGAGGGTGCGCGGCCCTCCTCCCCGGGCCGATTTCGGCCCAAGGCTCCCATCCCCTGGGGCCTAGCCTCTTCACTATCGGTGCCGTGGAGCCCACCTAGGGCACCCAGTCACCACCGTTGGGGACTGCGGGGGGATCCTCAAGGCCCCCGCAGTGCCTGCCAGCTCACTGCCTCCTGCGGGACCCAGCATTTCTCTCACAGACAGGGAGCTGCTTAACATGCAGCTCCCTGTCTGTGAGAGCGATCCTTTCGTCTGTTTCTCTGTCCGCTTGACAGCAGGCAGGGAAACTCCGTTCTCAGCAAGCAGAAGCAGTTTCACAGCTCTTGCTTGCTCAGAGCAGAGTTAGCTGTCTGCTCTGACTTGGCGGGAGCTTTGACAGCTCCCGCCAAGTCAGAGCACACAGCTATCTCCCTGGGGGTGGGCACCCCGGGACATAGTAGAAGCCGGCCCTGGGGATTGGTGGTCCCCAGGGCCATGTATGACTCCAGGAGGGGGGCCCTCCTTCTCTAAGCATGGGCTGGCCCCAGGGACTTTACGTTTTTTTCTGGGACTTGGCTGAAGCAGAATGCCAACACTTCCTGGTTGAAGTGTTGGCAGCCAATCCAATCTCAGCAAGAGATCTGGAGGGTCCACGGAGCCTTTGTGTCCCTATATATACAAATTTGTTTTTTCTTCACTATCTCAAACTAATGAACAGATTTACACCAAATAACAAAAAGGGTTTGTTGGAGTCTGGCTTAATATATGGTGCTCACTTATGTAAGTGTAGCCCTCTGCACTAATCCAGACAACCCTTATGTTGATTTTAGCGGTCTTAGACAACCTTAGAAAACTCTCTAAGTGGTAGCTGTGGAGAGCAGCCTTCATCCTTAGTCCAGAAAGATGGTAAAGCAGCTTGTTTTACCAGTACCAACCATATAGTGTAGGTTAAGTGAAAAAGAACCGCACAGTGTAGTTATAAAAATATGTATTTATTATAAACGCTCACTAACACATTGCAATTTCTCCTACCCGGAGATATAATCACAATACACACAATACTTTGATAACAGAACACGTAAGTAGCACAAATACAAAGTGGTCGCCAGGGGGAGACCAAACCATATACTAATAAAGTGGAATAGGAACCAGAACCTAAGTCGAGACTGGACCCAGAAGATGTAGGAGGGCTGGGACCCAAGGAACCACCCAAGGTAAGTACCCAGAAACCCCACGAAGGCCTTGTGCAGAGTGGGAACACGATCGCATGTTCAATACAAGTCAATGGGTAAGTCGCAGTTGCAGTTTTTAAGACGAAGGACCCTTCCCAGAGGACCCTGAAGAAACCCAGAGGAAGATGGAAGGTTGGGGAGTCACCCCTCCCGTGGATACCCCGGGAACCGGGATACCTACACTAGGGAAGCCGGGTTCATAGGTGCGAAGTGACATCGGAAACCGCCGTAGGCCACAATGGAGGACTTCAGTGAAGATGCTGCTGGCAAAGAAGGTGAAAGAGTCCGGTGGCACCCAAAGGTACATTCAGGAAGAGAAGTACCTGCAAGCAGAGGGGACAGAGTCTATGCCACTCACGAGTGAGCAGGAGGCACGGAAGACGAATGCCCACTGATGTCGGAAGATGCAGGAGAGTTCACGGTGACCTTGGAGCTACAGCTGTGTCGACCAGGCGATGCTGTGGAAGACCAGGAGCTGTACACAAGCTGTCCCACGTCGGATGTCGAGAGTTGGGGGGTCGGTGTCCGGCGGGAGCACCAACAAGCCTTGGCAACTGCAACCAACGTGGAAGTGGAAAAAGGTGCAATGTCGGGACCAGCAAGGTCCAGGAGACTCACCACAAGCAGGGAAGTCAGGGCAGGCCCGAGCAATCAGGGGTGCCCAAAGAATACGAAGATGACCCTCCAGAGGACCCACAGGCCAGAGGCACTGGAGTCGCAAGAGGACCTCGAGCAGCTCACCAAGGATGAAGGCCCACGGTGAAGAGGATGTGGTGAGGATGAAGATCTTGGAAGCAAGAGATGCTTGAGGCTAGAGCTTCTTGGAGCCCAAAGATCTCTGGAGGAGAGAGTCAACAAGCCTTGGCAATGGCAAGTCGACATGGTGCTGAGGGGTACTGCTCCAGCGGTTCCGATGAGGGACACTGGCTTCGAACTTGCTGTGAAGACAGTGCAAGCCTCGAGGGAGTTGAAGAACTACCACCTGTGTTGCTGAACCTTTCGGAGTCTGTGAGAGCTCAGGAACAGCAGACCGGTCAGCTTTGTTGCGGTGCCTGCAGATGCAGGGGAGTGACTCCTTCACTTCAAGGGAGATTCCTTCGGGTGTCTTGGATGTCCACAGGCCTGTAGAAGAATCTGTATGGAGCCCAGGCACAGACAACACAGAAGACTGGCAGGGCGACGAGACCAGGAGCAGCAGGAGTCTTCCCAGTTGTCATCTCGGTTCCCAAAGCTAAGTCCAGCGAAGTCCAAAGTGCCCAGACGGTTGAAGATGAAGTGGTTTCGGATCTGAATCTTGTCCCACGATGAATTTAAGGAACCACCCACCGCAGGCAAACCCTTAAGTACCCTATAGAAAGGATTGGGGTGAATCAGGGGTATCTCCCACAGGAGGGGCTGGACAGTGGGGAGGATACTCCCATGTCCTTTGTCCAGTTTCGCACCAGAGCGGGAGCCAACGGCTCACTGAACTGGTTCCAACTGGAGTATGCAAGGAGGGCACCGAATGTGCCCTTCAAAGCAGTCTAGTGGCGCTGGCAAGCGCCCCCACCCTGTCCAAATACACTAAGTCCTGTCTGAGAGGTGGTCTTACCTCCCTGTGACAGGAAACCTATTGTCTTGCGTTCCCCTGCTCGAGCTTAGCTCAGCAGTAGGAGGGCAGAATCGTGTCTCTGGTCGGCAGCAGACATAGTTTGCTGTCCGGGTCTAGAAGACTGGTACCCGGAGCACTGAGGGCTTTACAGTGCATGGAATCATATCTCCAACACCGTTTGCGGTGTTGGGGTATGATTCCAACATGTTTAATACCAAACACGCCAGGGTTCGTTGTGACGCATGGCCACTCTATGTATCGTAATGGCTGATGCACTTACAACCCGGGAGAATGGACACCGTGGATTGTAGGGGTGTCCTGCTCATGCAGGGGCACCGTCACACTTATAACCAAGCACAATGCCTTCAGGATTGACAGGCCTGCCTTAGGGGTGACTAATAGGTTTTAAGTGCAGTGACCTCAGATATATGAAAACTTAGATCTGTCGTAAGTGGTTCTAGCCCCAGCTTACACAGACTGCTATGGCAGACCTGTAGTCACAATTTGAGTGGTCTCCCATGGGTGGCAAAATACATGCTTCAGCCCATGGGGGACCCCTGGTGTACCTATGTCCTGGGTATCTAAGTACCATATACTAAGGACTTACAAGGGTACACCAGTAGTCAATCTGGGGGGGTACCTAAGTACTCACCATGGTCCAATTTAGGGAAGAAGCACAGAGACTGGGGTCCTGATTAGCAGGATCCCAGTCAGACTAGTCAGAAAAACATAATGACACCAGCAAAAAGTGGGGGTAACCATGAATGCAGATCCTACTTTCCTACAAGGTTCTTTCTGGACTAAGAGCTACCTTTCTGCCAAATTTGGTGTAATTCCGTCCAGCAGTTCGGGCTGTAGTCGTGTCTAAAACCCCTATGGAAATTAACATGGGAAAAACACTTTGTATGACCTCCCTTTTTCTTGGCCCCCACTTCACAGATCGCTCTGAAACTTTCCATGCTTAACTAGAATCACAGGCACAGTTTTTTGGGGGGAAATTCAGCAAAGATTTGTCATACGGAGCCAATGATATAGGCAGGTCAAAAAACAATTTTCCCATGGGAACCTGGTCCTAACTATAACTACCTACTGGCAACCACTAGTAGGATATATATATATATAAAGGGAGATTTGAACATCAGCGCACCCTGCTTTGGCATCTGGAAGTTGCAAAAATGTGCTTCGGAAGTCGGAAAGACAAAGGGAACGGGGTAATTTTTGCCTTAAATTATTGAAAGAACTGTTATCTGTGGGATATGCCTATACGAAGGCAGGATATATGAGACCTGATTGATTCCCCATGATAACTATCGGACTGCAACTCCCAGAATACATCTGAGTGGAAGGAACATTGCTCCGAGAATACACAAGTCCCCTTTTCATGTCCAGTTGCCACAACCAATAGAATCGTACTTACCTGTTTAAAAGATCTTCAGGACAGGTGGCGCTATCTTTAACAAGCTGAGGAAGGCACAACGCCGAAACGCGTCCTTGTAATAAAGAAGGTCCCGTGAGTGCAGCGTGTTTCTTGTGTTGAAACCGGAGCGTGTATTTTGTGTGGACCCACTTTCCACATTTGCTGCACCCGTCAGTAAGAGTGCGTATACTGCTTCTAAGTGGACTTTGGAGCATCATGTATATACACACATATATAATATATATATATATATATATACACATATATATATATGTATATATATATATATGTATATATATATATATTTTCCATCAAATTTGCCCTCAGCAACGAGAGGTCACTCAACAACATCCTGCCATCCGGCTCTGATATGCAGACTGCCTTGCACATTCATAATTATTTTCCTTTTTTGCCGACGCGTTTCAAGGCCACAAGCCTCTTCTTCCTGGGCTGCAATACAAACACATCAGAGGCTCGCATTATTTCATTTCCTGACTTTATTTATTTCCATGACCCCCAATGGGTGTATGCTCAGTGCAAAGTCCTTAGTGCATTCTGGGGTATGGAGTCACTAATGCGAGGCACCCTTTCATGCTATACTTAACGTAAAAAGGGTGGGCAATGGGTGTTGCGGTGGGCGTTCCGCTGCCCCATATTTACAAGAGTGGCTAAAATATGGGGCAGTGCCAAAATTAAAACCAGGGAAAACCTGGTCTTAACAGGGCGCAATGAGAAGAAATGTTTTATTTCTCCTTGTTTTTGCTGTTTTTATGTGTGCTGCACTGTGCAGCACACATAAAAACAGCAAAGCTCCATGCATGATTGTTTATGAAACAATCATTAAAAAAATGACGAGTTGCAAATTTTATGTGTGCTACACTAAGCTGCACACATAGAAGTTACAAATCGCCATTTAAGATTGCTTACGTGCAGGAAGGGACACCTTTCTGCACATAAACAATCATTCCCCACAACGCAGGCACCCTTGCACTATGGTGCAAGGGTGCCTGTGCTGGTGCTAAGCAGCTACCTTTAGCACCAGCGCAGGGGGAAATGCAGAGCTGCACCGTATTGTTGTAAATACGGTGCAGTCCTGCATTTCATAATTTGCAGGGCGCGGCGTTAAGCCAAGAAGGCTAACGCTGCGCTCTGTCACTTCTTTGTAAATATGCCCGCTGGTTCCCCAGCTTCAATGTCAGCTGCCTTAGCCGTTAAGCCACACCCGCTCCCCTAATATATTTATATGGTAAAGGCATATACATGGTAAAGACATGTGGGGTAAAGGCATATGCGTTGCAAAGGTAATGCGTGGCAATGACCGCGTTGTAAATGTGGTTTCCCAGTCTGCGCATATCTGTGCATGGCCGCTTTCGCACATTAAAGTGAGATCTACTGGATTTGCCAGTGATTATTATTTTTTCGAAAAATTAATAAAGTAATATTTTGTGAGTTTTTATTAGTTTTTCCTCCTTTTTTTGAGAAATGGCAGATTTTGTACAGAACAGAAAGTGTAACTAAATAAGCAGCCGTGATGGTGGTGGTGTTAAATGAAGGTCACGTGTGAATGCCTGGCACAGGAGCAGTAGACAGCACAGGCTCTGGGCATGCACTGTAATTGAGTAGACGAGAGTGGGTGTAGGAGGGGGAGGGGCAGGCCAGGGGTCTTCCTCACTTGGTTTTCATTTCGTTTTCTCTGGTCGAAAAAGATTACAGTTCTGATGTCACACAACATATATAAAGAGACGCTTGCTTTAAATGCAAAGAAGATCTTTGAAATATGTTTATAAAAGTATAGAACCGTAACCAGTAAAGTAGTAGAGTTTATATTTCCCATTCACCTCTCCTTCTGGTTTTCGAGCAAATAATATGGTGATAAAAAACAGCTAGGCAACTTTTACATTTCTCAGTTTGGATCCCATAGGCCTGAATTCCGGACTTCGAAAGGCTTAGAATTTCCACTTCGTCATATTTCAAATTTGTTCTCTCTTCAAAATCTGTTCTAACAAATGCATTTCAGCTTTTTTCGGAGATGCAAAATGTTCTTTAATTATGGATGTTAAACATTTGCGTGTGGTGGGGGGAAGGAAAGAACGCACTGTGCTTTCGAATATTAAACTTGTAAACCTAACTATATTAAAAATCCTGAGTGTACAGTGCAGTAACAATGACACCGCTTTGCGAACTGATCTTGGAAATACATAGCACGTGCACCAGGACAGGTTCGCACTGAGTCATGCTGGAAGCATGCGAGCACACTTTAGTGCAAACAAATATTACACGTTATTGTCAATGTCAGTAAAGGCCTACTCCAATAACATTCTGTATTCAACACCCAGGCTCGAAAGGCAAGCATGGAAATAATTATAATTATTTTTGCTTTCCAAGTTGCTTTGCAAGAGTTTACTGGGCAAAAGTCTGGTGCTCTATTAAAATGCATTTTCATTTAACAAAACATAAACTTAACATATCAAATAAATTAGAAAATGGTGCCATCATTTTAAATGTGCACATGTAAAAAAAAAAGTAGTGCAATCTTAAACGAAATGTTTTACATTGTGAATTGAAGAGAAACATTTCATCATGAACCTTATTTAGGGCCTGATTAGGATGTCGGTGGGACCGCCACTGACAGGCCGTCGGTGGCAGTCCCAATGACATCCAGCAGAGTGGACCGACTGCCGCATTATGATGCGCTTGGTCGGACCTCATCGGTCGGATCGTACTATATACAATAGGGGCAGTGCCTACCCAGGCAGTGTCGTAGGGAGTACGATGTCCCTTTCCGACAGCCTTTCCATGGCGGTCCAACCACCATACAAAGGCTGCTTTGTGGACCCCTAGCAGGCCCCCCCAGTCCCGCCTGGGCCTCCACTATGAGGCCCAGGAGGCACCTGTGATGCCCCCCAAACATCCAGGCCCCATGCGCCAGGCACCATGAGGTGCTTGGAGCATGGGGCATGGATGTTTCGAAACATCCCTTTTTCCACTGCAGTTTATGCTGCAGCCCTTTTCTGGTCCGCAGCATAGGCCGCAATGGAAAAGGGGATGTTTCCGACTGCCTACACGGCGGTCACATCTTAATTGGGCAGGTGGAACTGCCGATTAAATGTCTGTCAGTTTCCAACCAGCTGCGATGGCTGCCAGACCCTCGCCCAACTGCCCTTGTAATTAGGGCCTTGGTTAGAAACATACACACGTAATTGTGATCCTTAAAACCATCTAAACCTAGTTCACAAGACTTGCAAACATTGTTTCCTGTTTGCATTGTATTGAAGGATATATTTTAAATATTATGTTATAAATTTTGAACCTATTTTCAAACTCCCAAATGTATTCCTTGTATCAAAGTATGATAACAAAGAATATAGAGTATGCCATTGTCATGTTTATGCTAGCCCACAAGATCTCTAGCCTCAATTACTATGAAGTGTAGTCGTGAGCTAATTTACTTCCGACTACAATAAACTGTGTATCTTAAGTAGATTAGTCTTTAATGTAAAGTCCTCTTCTGATCATACACCTGAAACACTCTGGCAAAATCTGCTTATTGCCTTGACATCACACTATTTCAAATTGCCAATTTCAGCAAAACTAAACTTCTTAGGGATTGTTGTTATCAAACCCAAAGCATACTGCTCGCATGGTAACAAACAATAAAACAGCAATAGCTTCATTTAGCTTTGGAAGCATTAAGAGACATCATTAAAAATATTGAAACGCGTGGCACATGACACTACAAGGCTACCATGTTGAACTCACTTGCTGTGGCTCTGGACCTGAAAAGGGATTTCTCCTGTATGAGAAATGTAAGCTTATATGGTTTGCACAATGAATAAAAAATTAATCAATACATTATAAATTGTAAAAGATTACTGTGCATAGAATATAAAGTTACTAATTGATATTTATTGGTTTCTTAGGGTGTGTACTGGCCACCCTTGGTATTCGTTTTTTGCAGATCATCTGCACAGGCATGGTGAAAGTGTGGCCATCAAGAATGGAGCATAGGGGTAGACAATATAATTCTGTAACAACGAGAATTCAACGTGTTGGTGCCTATATGATATTTCTATAAATGCCCATCCATTAAATTGAGAAAGAGTACAGGCGTACACCTAAGGACTATTTGGCCTTTATATGGAAAATCATACGGAGTTTCTTACTGGGAGAGAGATGAGGTTATATATGGAACTTAGAAGAGATGACCCCACTTCCTGCTCCTTACTTCCCTCTACTCCAAATTTAATTTCTCTTTGTTTGCATCTTCTCGTCACTGACTCTTTCTCAGCATACCTGTCGCTTGTGACGTTCTTTGGAAGGGCATTATTTGTAGCATCACAGCTTCTGCAAAGCCTCCGATTACAGGTGTCAGTGGCTGCATCCACCATTAATAATGCCCCCAGGAGCAATAGTATTTGAAATTTTCCAATCCTGTCGAAGAGGGGTGAAACGTTGATAAATCACTGCAGTACACATCTAGGGGTTTCAGATAAGAGCATACTGTATTGGGGCACCTCATCCATAAGGCACCAGTGGCAACTGACTGCCAGGTCCTTCAACCTGCATTCTACATTCTCAGTTCCATATGACATCTGTCTTTAATGTTCTACGTGACATCACCTAGTCACTAACTACAGCAGCAGCTGCAGCTCGATATTACACTTCTTCCTCCTTTAACAAATCGCTTTTCAAATCAAATAATTCCTTACTTACATACTCCCATTACTATGATCTAAACTATAACATTGCAATGAACAGATGTGCAATATTTTCCTATATACATCAAAGTGTTTTTCTTATTTTCCATTAACACAATTTTCCTTTTCCTTTCATTGACTCCATGATATTATTTTACATAATCTTTCAAATACGATGAACTAGTACATCTGTGTTTACTCCTCCTTCTGAACTCACCCATCTGATGCTTATTATCAACACCATTTTCCTCCTTATTTACACAATTGTCATCTTCTACTGAATTCTCAAAATTAGCCGAGTTTGACTTGAATACCACTGCTCTGCTTTTATTCCATATTCTTCCATCGCTCACTTTAATGGCATTTTTAAACATTTTATCACTTGCTGAGGTTTTGTAAATTTTGACCAAGACATAACACCCACTAGGGCTCTTATTCTCACCCAGTCACCTACATTAACTTCTGTGGGTTTTGCCCTTTTCATTTCATCAAAATAGTTCTTGTTCTTTTCCTGTACTCCAATTCCATTGTATTTGAAACCCTTATCCCAATCCATCCAACCGGGACATAGCAATGTATTGGGGGACCTTTCCTTAAACAACTGAAATGGAAATCTTCGTGTACTTGAATGGGGCGTCATGCGATGTGCCGTTATACACTTTTGCAATGCATCTTTATAATCAAGCGAATTTACTCTAGACAACTGAATATTCTCTTTTAGGACCCTGTTGAAACTTTCTATTGCTCCATTCGTTTCTGGGTGATACACCGATCACCTCTTGTGCTCTATCCCAGATGACTCTAAGTAATCCTCCATTTGTTTAGCACAGAATTGCGGACCATTTTCAGACAGTAGGGATTTCAGGAAACTTTCTCTCCTAAAAATGTCCTGCAAAACTTTAATAATACTGTCTGTGTGTATCTCTCTAACACTAGTGACCTCTAGCCATCTAGAGTATAAATCCATCATAACCACTAAATACGAAATATGTTATTCTCCTCTTAATGGTCCAACAATATCAATGGCTACCTCTTGCCAAGGGCTATCTGGCATTTTTCCGTCACACCATCAGCATTGAACATGGTGTCAAAATGTTATCACTGTTTGTACTGTAAACACACTCTGACCATTCATTCACTACCTAGCTCCATTTCTGGCAACCAAAAACTTGTCCTCAATCTGCCCTTAGTTTTTACAATACCCATGTGACCCTGATGAGCTTCCTCCATCAACTTACTTCTCAGAGTACATGGTGGAATTAATTTTGTCCCTCTTAACAACATACCCCTATCAACTGCCAGTTCATCAGAAATGACTCTCCATCATTTCAACAATTTTTCACCTGTTTATACCCAGCCTGTATTTTGTTTACTTACATCTATTCACCATCATTCATAACCTCTTCCTTCCACTCCTTCTTTGTTAGACTACCTAGCGTGATCTCACACACATCTATTTTTTTCTCTTGCACCTCTTCTACTAATCCAATATCTTCTTCACCTGATACCAATGTAGATAATCAATCTGCTGATAAATTTGTAACTCCTGGTACATGTTCCACCACAAATCTAAACTCTTGCAATGCCACAACCCATCTTTGGTTTCTTGAAGAAATGAAATCCAGTCCTTTTTTGAAATATTTCTTTTAACGGTTTGTAATCAGTACATACCTTGAAACTAGTTCCCCATATAAAATTTCGAAATGTATTCAATGCCCAGTAAATTGCTAGCACCTCTTTCACAACCAAATAAACCAGCTCAGCCCCCATAAACTCCTAGATGCACAAGCAATTAGCCGTTCTTTTCCACCTTGTTTTTGTTTTAAAATTGCCACTAAAACTTGAGAGTGAGCATCAGTGACTATGATGGTTTCATCACCAGAGATGAACGCTTGCAAATTCGGAGCATTTTGCAACTCTCTTTTTAGCACTTCAAATTCCTGCTGACGCCTAAACTCCTTGGGCCTGATTCACAGAACTAATCTGAGACAAAATCCTAAACTTACTACTTTTGGTATTCACAGAAGGCATTTAGTAGTAGTAAAGTTAGGATTTTGTCTTAAGTCTGTCTTAAGTCTGTCTTAAGTTTGTCTTAAGTCTGTCTTAAATCTGTCTTAAGTCTGTCTTAAGTTTGTCTTAAGTCAAACTTAAGACAAAATACTAACTTTACTACTACTAAATGCCTTCTGTGAATACCAAAAGTAGTAAGTTTAGGATTTTGTCTCAGATTAGTTCTGTGAATCGGCCCCCTTGTTCTTTCCAAGCAAAGATCTCATACTGCTAGATTTGTCTGCCAAATTCTCTATAAATTTCCCATAATATTTTCTCATTCCTAAAAATTATACTACCTCCTCTTTCGTACAAGGCATTGATAACTTTGTAATAGTATCTACCAAGTCCTTCTTTGGTGCTACACCTCTTCCTGAGATCAAATGCCCCAAATACTTAACCTCCTGCATTGTGAATTTGCACTTTTCCTTTTTAAGTGTTAAGCATGCCTCTGCTAATTTTCGTAACACCTTCCTTACTCTTAATTTAGGCTCTCCAACAGTACTGCCAAATATTAATAGGTCGTGCTGATAACATCTGACTCCTTGAATCCCTTTAAGTACTGATGCCATAATCCTCTGAAAAACGGATGGTGCTGATATAAGCCCAAAAGGCATTGTCTGGCATTTGAATGAACCATAGGGGTAATACTTGGTATAAGTTCTTGCAAACTCTCCATCAACTGTATATGATGATATGTTTGAGTGAGATCAAGTGTTGCAAAATATTTTGCTCCCACAAAGAAGAGACTATCTCATCTATATTGGGTAGAGGAAACTTATCAACTCTATACCCCTTGTTTAGTGCCCTTAGATATACGCACAACCTAATGTCTCCATTGGTCTTTATGGCTACAACAATTGGAGCTAACCACTCAGTGGCTTCCACAGGTGTTTTGTTCTGACTTATCAGTTTCTCTAATTCCTGTTCAACTTTACCCTGTAGGGCAACTGGAACCCGCCTTACTTTAGCCACTGTGGGTATCACACCTTCCTTTAACTTTACACAGTGTTTATAGCCTTTCAAACACCCCACCTCCTTTCTGAACATCATGGGAAGTTTTGATACAAACTCACAATGCTTGACCTCAGGCTCTTGTATTTGTACCTGAGGATCCGCATTTGGATCCAATGTGACCTCAACAATCAATGATGCAGTAAACCAAACAAATCCCCCCTTTTTGATACATATATTTTTTAACCATGTATTTTTTACCCAACTCATTGCACGCATTGAAATAGCCTAACATGCTTATAGGCTGTCCCCCATAACAACCAGTTCGTACATCCATAGCATGCAATTTGTCTTTCCCTTGAAACCAACGTGCATATGTATCATTAGAAACAATAGTTAGATGAGAACAAGAATCAAATTTCATTTTTAGCTCAACGCTATCCATTTTTACAACACAGATGTTCTTGACGTGCCCCTCCAACATGCAATACAATATCATGGGTGATCTCTTTTACTTCCTACTTTGTTCCTTTCTTTGTTTATTCCTACAGCACTTTTAAAAATGTCCTTTCTTCCCACAACCATAACAGATTACCCCAGTGCTGGATATATTTTTATATTTGCTCAATGTCCACTTCTCCCACAACAAAAACATTCTCCTGAATATTTCATATGATTTTCTTTCACCACCTCCTTTAACGCCTCCTTTTTTATTAAAGATACTGTCTCCTCACTCTTCTCAGACACAGAACTGAAAGGTGCAAAGAGTAAATTAGATTCAGCCACACAATTATGTGCTCCACCCTTTTTGCTACTAATATCACTTCTTCCAATGGTGGCTCATCCTTCTGTTCACTGACACAACATCAATGTAAAAAATATCGATGTTAAAAATATCGAGTAAAAAATATAGACAACAAAAATATTGACTCCTATACTTAAACAGGTAAGTACAAAAATATCGACTAAAAAATATCGATGTAAAAAATATAGGGGCAGATTAGCAAGAACCACAAAAGCCCCACGTTGTGTGGAGAAGGGAACGAGAGGCACGGGGTCTTAGGAGCTAGCAGCCTCCAACACTAACAGTCTAACCACAAAAAGCTGCTCCTAACTGAATTGCCACTACGAGGTTTGGGATGTATTTGTAAGTGAAGGCATCTCACAAAAAGTAACGGACTGGTCTCACACACCACCTGGTGTCATGCTTCATCATTGACCAGTCCTCGCCCTCTAAAACCTTGGTTTGATAGAGGGCGGGCATACACTGACGACAGGGATGCACTTCTAAACTAAGTGGGGGCCCATAAACAAAAAGTGTGGTTAAAAAACATTATAGTTATCTTAATCGTGTTTTTAATGTTAAAGGTAACTATATGATATTAAAATCAAGTGACGGTATGTGGGGAATTAATGTCCCCTATCCGTTATGTGAGAGGTCAACATGTTTCTGCCTTAATGGCCCGCTTGGGTCCAGGGCATTCGTCAGGACCTAAAAAGAACATAGAGGGCTCCGTTCTTACCAGCTAGTGGTAAGAGTAAACCACTGTGTGGGCGTGAGCACTGCCACACTCCACAACTTGATGGCCTCTAATTTCAAGCCCTAGATACCAAAGCTACTTGCCCCATGGGAGGAGGGGAGGGGCAACCCCTGTAGTCAAACCTGCATCAAGGGAAATTTCCCATGTGGATCCTAGGCGACTGCTCCCGGTCCTCCCTGTTGACCTCTCACATAACGGATAGGGGACATTAATTCCCCCACATACCGTCACTTGATTTTAATATCATATAGTTACCTTTAACATTAAAAACACGATTAAGATAACTATAATGTTTTTTAACCACACTTTTGTTTATGGGCCCCCACTTAGTTTAGAAGTGCATCCCTGTCGTCAGGTGTATGCCCGCCCTCTATCAAACCAAGGTTTTAGAGGGCGAGGACTGGTCAATGATGAAGCATGACACCAGGTGGTGTGTGAGACCAGTCCGTTACTTTTTGTGAGATGCCTTCACTTACAAATACATCCCAAACCTCGTAGTGGCAATTCAGTTAGGAGCAGCTTTTTGTGGTTAGCATATTAGCAAGACCCACGTTAAAATTATCGCCGTTTTAGCGGCAGGAAACTGCCGCTAAAACGGCGATAATGGGCTTGCTAATATGCGTTATAGAATTCAATAGAAGCCCAGGTTAGATGTCCTGCACATCTAACCTGGGCTTCGATTGAATTCTATAACGCATATTAGCAAGTCCATTATCGCCTTTTTAGCGGCAGTTTCCTGCCGCTAAAACGGCGATAATTTTAACGTGGGTCTTGCTAATATGCTCCATAGATGTATAAAATATCGTCTTTTATATGAATATAAAATAAAATAATATATATTAAATATATTAAATATTAAATATAATTTTAACAAGATAAAATACATTTAATATACATTTTAATACAATATAACAAATAAACTCAATAATAAAAATGAAAAAACAAACATAATAATGTATACAGATATATTTACTTTAAAACAATTAATAAACTATTATTTTTAATTTATGTTAAAAGTTTTAAATAATATAAAAAATAAAAATATATTAATGATTTAGAATATATATAAAACAAAAATCTATAATAAATTAAAACATTAAACTATTAAAAATATTTAAACTTAAATTTCACAATACAATCAGTGCAACAGTAGGGAAAGTGTTGGATAGCAAAGGGGTAAAAATAACTATTCCCACTCCAGTGAGTGCTACAGTAGGGTAGGTTTGGATAGCGGAGGAATTAAATTTACTATTCCAACTCCAGTGAGTGCAACAGTAGGGAAAGTGTTGGATAGGGGAGGGGTAAAAATTACTATTCCCACTCTAGTGAGAGCAACAGTAAGGAAAGTGTTGGATAGCGGAGTGGTAAAATTTACTATTCCCACTCCAGTGAGAGCCACAGTAGGGAAAGTGTTGGATAGTGGAGGGGCAAAAATTACTATTCCCACTCCAGTGAGAGCCACAGTAGTGAAAGTGTTGGATAGCTGAGGGGCAAAAATGACTGTTCCCACTCCAAAGAGTGCAACAGTAGAGAAAGTGTTGGATTGCGGAGGGGTAAAAATTACTATTCCCACTCCACTGAATGCAACAGTAGGATAAGTGTTGGATAGCGGAGGGGTAAAAATGTTATTCCCACTCCGGTGAGTGCAACAGTAGAGAAAGTATTGGATAGCAAAGGGGTTAAAATAACTATTCCCACTCCAGTGAGTGCAACAGTAGATAAAGTGCTTGATAGCGGAGGGGTAAAAATTACTATTCCCACTCCAGTGAGTGCAACAGTAGGAATAGTGTTGGATAGCGGAGGGGTAAAAATTACTATTCCAACTCCAGTGAGTGCAACAGTAGGGAAAGTGCCGGATAGCGGAGAGAGAAAAATTACAATTCACACTCAAACAAAATATATATATTAAAAAATTTAAAAAATCATAAAAATAAATAAACAATATTTAAAAATTGAAAAAAATCAAATATATTAAATATATAAGAAAACATATTATAATATTAATTACATATAACAAAAACCTACAAATATTATATAAAATATAATAATAAATACATTTTAAAAAAAGTTAAACTAGAAAATATTTACAAACAAAAAATTAATTAATACATACATGTACTTATTTTATTTCCTACCCTATAACACCACACCAAAAACAAAGCACTTCAATATTTTTAATTAAATTTACTTCCATAAATAACATAATTAATAATCAATTAAAAAATATTAATAATAAAAAAACTAATAAACATTAATTGACTACACACACTTTAACCCCTTCGCTGCTAGGCCTTTTCCCCCCTGTGCTAAGCCTTTTTTTGGCTATTTGGGGTAGTTCGCGCTTAGGCCCCTGTAACCTTTTGACCACATAAGTTATCCACGCCAAATTTGCGTCCTTTTCTTCCAACATCATGGGGATTTTAAAGGTACCCAGGGTTTGTTGATTCCCTTGGAGGGGACCCAGACATTTTTGGGGGGTTTTGGAAAAATTGGAAAATAGTGCTGAAGATGAAATCATCTGGTTTTTTCCCTGCAAATGTTATCAACAAAGGCTTTGTGGTGCTGAAATCACCATCTTCCCAGCCTTCAGAGACAGACTGACTTTTGTCAGAAAACCAACATTTTGTTACACAGTTTTGGCATTTTATTGGTACATAGCCTGTTTTTGCTATTTTTTGTGCTTTCAACCTCTTCCAGTTAATGGTAGAAATGGGTATGAAAGCAATAATGGATCCTGGAAAGCTATACATTTCAAAAAAGTGGACACAATTCTGAATTCAGCAAGGGGTCATTTGTGTGGATCCTTCAAGGTTTTTTTTAATAGAAACTAACAGTTGAAAATAGGAAAAATTGAAAGTGAGTTGAAAAAAACAGCCATTTGTGCCAACGTTTTCACCAGTAACTTCTTCTAAGTATGACAGAATTTTCAAAGCAATATACCGTTACATCTGCTGGACCCTTCTGGTTGTGGGGATATATAGGACTTGCAGGTTCACCAAGAACCCGACGAACCCGGAACCAATAACTGGGCAACATCTTGAAATGTTTTTTTATTGTGTACCGGGTATATAGCAATTCATTTAGGAAAATATAAACAGTGAAAAATCGGTATGAAAGACATCTATGTATTTCTGAAATAGGAACAAAATATAGAATTTAGAAACAGTAGCTATTTTTTAAATCTCCGAAATTGTGGGTACCCATACTAGCATGTGAATTATAGGACATTTTTCAAAGTGATTTCTTTTTTACACATTGTCTTACATTTGGAAGGCAGAAATGCATCAAAAGTCAATAGGTAATAACAGTTGCTCTATAATTCTGTGTTCCCCTAAGTCTCCCCATAAAAATGGTACCTCACTTGTGTGGGTAGGCCTAGTGCCTGCGACAGGAAACGGCCCAAAACGCAACGTGAACACTCCACATTTTTACAGTGAAAACTGACCCTTTTTTTACAAAGTGCCTAGCTGAAGGTTTTGAACCCTAGCTCTGCCGGCACCTAGGGAAACCTAACAAACCTATACATTTTTAAAAACTAGACACTCTGGGGAATCCAGGATGGGGTGCCTTGTCTGGCTCGCACCAGGTTCTGATACCCAGAATCCCTTGCAAACCTCACACTTTGTAAAAAAAAAAACATTTTCCTCACATTTCTGTGATGGAAAGTTCTGGAATCTGCGTGGATCCACAAAATTCCTCCCACCCTGCATTACCCGAAGTCTTCCGAGAAAAATGGTACCTCACTTGTGTGGGTAGGCCTAGTGCCCGCAACAGGAAACGGCACAAAACACAACATGGACACCCCACATTTTTACAGTGAAAACTGCCCCTTTTTTTGCAAAGTGCCTAGCTGTAGATTTTGAACCCTAGCTCTGCTGGCACCTAGGGAAACCTAGGAAACCTATACATTTTTGAAAACTAGACACCCAGGGGAATCGAGGATGGGGTGACTTGTGTGGCTCTCACCAGGTTCTCTTACCCAGAATCCCTTGCAAACCTCAAACTTTGTAAAACAAAACACAATTTCCTCACATTTCTGTGATGGAAAGTTCTGGAAGCTATGTGGATCCACAAAATTCCACCCACCCTGCATTCCCCAAAGTCTTCCAATAAAAATGACACCTAATTTGTGTGGGTAGGCCAAGTGCCCACAACAGGAAACGGCGCAAAACGCAACATGGACACATCGCATTTTTACAGTGAAAACGGACCCTTTTTTTGCAAAGTGCCTAGCTGTAGATTTTGAACCCTAGCTCTGCTGGCACCTAGGGAAACCTAGGAAACCCATACATTTTTGAAAACTAGACCCTCAGGGGAATCCAGGATGGGGTGACTTGTGTGGCTTTCACCAGGTTCTCTTACCCAGAATCCCTTGCAAAGCTCAAACTTTGTCAGAGAAAACACATTTTCCTCACATTTCTGTGATGGAAAGTTCTAGACTCTGCGTGGATCCACTAAATTCCACCCACCCTGTATTCCCCAAAGTCTTCTGATAAAAATGATACCTCACTTGTGTGGGTAGGCCTAGTGCCCGGAACAGGAAATGGCACAAAACGCAACATGGACACCCCACATTTTTACAGTGAAAACTGACCCTTTTTTTGCAAAGTGCCTAGCTGTAGATTTTGAACCCTAGCTCTGCCGGCACCTAGGGAAACCTAGCAAACCTATACATTTTTGCAAACTAGACACGCTGGTGAATCCAGGATGGGGTGACTTGTGTGGCTCTCACCAGGTTCTCTTACCCAGAATCCCTTGCACACCTCAAACTTTGTCAAATAAAACACATTTTCCTCACATTTCTGTGATGGAAAGTTCTGGAATCTGCGTGGAGCCACAAAATTCCACCCACCCTGCATTCCCCAAAGTCTTCCGCTAAAAATGATACCTCACTTGTGTGGGTAGGCCTAGTGCCCGCGACAGGAAACAGCGCACAACACAACATGGACACACCACATTTTTACAGTGAAACCTGACCCTTTTTTAGCAAAGTGCCTAGCTGTAGATTTTGAACCCTAGCTCTGCCAGCACCTAGGGAAACCTAGCAGACCTATACATTTTTGAAACCTAGACACCCAGGGGAATCCAGGATGGGGTGACTTGTGTGGCTCTCACCAGGTTTTCTTACTCAGAATCCCTTGCAAACCTAAAACTTTGTAAAAAAAAAAAACACAATTTCCTCTTTTCTATGATGGAAAGTTCTGGAAGCTGTGTGGATCCACAAAATTCCACCCACCCTGCATTTCCCAAAGTCTTCCAATAAAAATGATACCTCACTTGTGTGGGTAGGCCTAGTGCCCGCGACAGGAAACGGCGCAAAATGCAACATGGACACACCACATTTTTACAGTGAAAACTGACCCTTTTTTTGCAAAGTGCCTAGCTGTAGATTTTGAACCCTAGTTCTGCCGGCACCTAGGGAAACCTAGCAAACCTATACATTTTTGCAAACTATACACACTGGTGAATCCAGGATGGGGTGACTTGTGTGGCTCTCACCAGGTTCTCTTACCCAGAATCCCTTGCAAACCTCAAACTTTGTCAAATAAAACACATTTTCCTCACATTTCTGTGATGGAAAGTTCTGGAATCTGCGTGGAGCCACAAAATTCCACCCACCCTGCATTCCCCAAAGTCTTCCGATAAAAATGGTACCTCACTTGTGTGGGTAGGCCCAGTGCCCGTGACAGGAAACAGCGCAAAACACAACATGGACACACCACATTTTTACAGTGAAAACTGACCCTTTTTTTTTCAAAGTGCCTAGCTGTAGATTTTGAACCCTAGCTCTGCCGGCACCTAGGGAAACCTAGCAAACCTATACATTTTTGAAAACTAGACACCCAGAGAAATCCAGGATGGGGTGACTTGTCTGGCTCTCACCAGGTTCTGTTACCCAGAATCCCTTGCGAACCTCAAACTCTGTAAAAAAAACACATTTTCCTCACATTTCTGTGATGGAAAGTTCTGAAATCTGCGTGGATCCACAAAATACCACCCACCCCGCATTCGGAGGGAACTGCATAGGACCCGCAGTGGTGGCTGACCAACCGCGATTGGGTCAGAGGCAGACCTTATCTGGAACAGCAGGTCATATCCCTGGTGGTTCAACACTTGGCAGGTTCGCTGAAAGCCAGGTCAGAAAAACTCCTAGTGGATCACGAATGGCATCTCCATTCGGAGGTGGCACAAGTTCCTTCAGCAGTGTGGAGAGCTTTGGTTAGATCTGATCGCCTCCGCAGAGAACGCACAATGTCAGAAGTTTTGCGTGCTGGAGTTTCCAAGACGGCTCTCGCTCTGAGACGCCTCGAGTGGAACTGAGGCCTCCTATACGCCTTTCCACCCATACCACTCCTGCCCAGAGCTCCCAAGAAGATCAGGAGCGACTGGGCCCAAGTAATTCTTGTGGCTCCAGACTGGGCACAGAGAGTCTGGTATCCTGAGTGTCTCCAATTGAGCATCAATCCTCCGATCAGGCTGCCCCTTCGGGAGGATCTTCTGTCGCAGCAGCTTGGGAGGGAGCCCCACCTGAACCTGTCAACTCAATGCCTTCTTGCATGGAGATTGAGTGGCAACAGTTCATTGCAAACTTTGGGAGGAAGGTCGAATGCTATGTTATTTTGGCGGCCAGGCAGCCCTCCACCAAGACTGTGTATGCCTGCCGGTGGAACAACTTTGTAAACTCTTGTACAGAAAGATCTATTAATCCTCTTTCTGCTTCCCTCTCTCATGTCTTACTCTTTATTCTGACCCTTGCCCAGCAGGGCTCTGTTCTGGAAACTCTCAAAGGGTACCTTTCGACATTGTCTGCCTTTTGAGGTTGCCAGACCAGCCCTCTTTATTTAAATCCCCTATTATAAATAGATTTTTCAAGGGGCTTGTACATATGTTTCCAACTGCCCCTTTCATCATGCCTCAGTGGGACCTTAATGTGGTTCTCACCTTCCTGATGTGTGCTCTATTCGAACCTTTGCACAACTGCTCCCTCCGGCTGCTTACCATCAAACCGTCTTTTTAGTTGCAATAACATCTGCCAGGAGGGTGAGCGAATTGCAGTCTCTGTCATCCAAGCCTCCTTACCTGACCATCTTTCCTGATACGTTGGTGCTTTGCACTAGGGCCTCTTTCTTATCAAAAGTGTAACACCATTCCACGTCGTGCAATCTGTCACTCTGCCACCTGTCTATGCTCCTCCACATCTCTCTAAAGAAGAGGAGCACCTACCGTCTGGACTCAAAAAGAGCGTTGTCGTTCTACCTTGACCTCACAAAAGAGTTCCGAATGGACGATCAGCTCTTCGTGGGGTACATGTGAAAGAAGAAAGGACGATCAGCTCTTCATGGGGTACATGGGAAAGAAGAAGGGTCATGCGGTGCAGAAAAGGATGATCTCTTGATGAGTTGCCCTGTGCATCAGAATCTGCTATGCTCTGGCCAAAAAACAGACTCCTGAATGCTTAAGGACTCATTCTACCAGAGCTAAGGCTGCTACCACTGCATTGCAGGATGGTGTCCGAGTCCTCGACATTTGTTAAGCATCAACGTGGGCATATCTGCACATGTTCACTAAGCACTTCTGCCTGACAAAAAGACCGTCCCTGTCCTACAGGACGTCCTGGTCTAAACTTGCCTGCAGTCCCTCCTCCGGGGATGGTGTGCCTCTGTATCTATTCAAAGATAGGAAATCTGTAGCTTGATGTCTTTACCAGATAAGGCGTTACCGAGGATAAGTAACTTGTCCATCTAATAGAGATATGATCTAACCGCAGACTCCTTACCGATCCACCCATCCTCCCCGCACTACAGACAGGATTTTAGTGTCAGGGCTGTTCTCTTTCAGGGCCCTAGTTGCTCAGAAACACTCAAATGTCAGTGCACTTCATGGCTCCATGCTCCTGGCGTGGAAAGTCGTGAAAAGTAAATGACATCAGCGCGCCGAGGTGGCGCCTATATGGGTGACGCAGACATCACAATGGCAGAGACAAAGCGGACTATGTTATGCAGAGCCGACCAACGCCACCTACCAGCGTGCAAGGGTATTGCTCGAAGAAAAATCTTCCGGAGCCAGTCTGACACCTGGGAAATTCAAAGGTAGGGAATCTATAGCTAGATCATGTCTCTACCAGATAAGGCATTACCAAAGGTAAGTAACTTGTCCTTTATACTCATTCAACCCTTTGTTCTTCCAGACTTAACTCCGGTAAGTTTTCTAGAACTTCCTGGCCTTCCCCGCCTGAACAGTGCATTAACAATGAATATCTTCACTCGGCACTCAAATTAGTACCACATACTCTCGTATAATGCCCCAAAAATTTCTTCCACTTACTCCATTTTATAGCTGGTTCCCCTGGACTGCTCCAAAGAATGGTGGCGGAGTTACATTCTGCATATCGATATATCTAAGAAATCGTTATCAAGAAAACTTAAATTCGCCTGTGCCATCGTAGTTATTTTAGTCCTGTGCAGTGTATAACAAAAAAAAACCCTACTTGAATAACTTCACTAAACCTACAATATTCCACTAATCCTTTACCTAACATCATACTTCATCTATTAACTTTCATGCACCTCCCACTTTTTAAGATCTGCCTATACATTTCTTCTCACACAGAGGTAAAGGTGTGCCTGTCACTGTCAGACTTCCAGTACATACGCAGTGTTCTGATGACGTCCACAATATTGGCAGACTTTCAACAAGCTGTCTGTCACTGCAGCATCCCCCAGTGTGCCTATCACCGTGGCAAGCACCGTAATATGTTGGAGTGTATTGTGTACCAGTGTGCCTATCATCATAGCAGGCACTGTAATGTGTTCTGATGTGCCTATCAGCATAGGCCTCTGTTTTAGATATGCTTTGTCAATTTCGCAACCAGACTTCAGTTTAAACATTCTAGCCAGAGCACTTAGTATTAAACACATAAAATACAACAACGTCCTTATGCCCAACTTGCTAAAATGGCAGCTCGACTTCCCTGTGTACGGTCAAACATCCTTGCCCATTCATGTAAAATGGCCGTATGTACACCAAGAACCTCGTCTACCTTATTGTTCCATGCGTGCGCTTGCCGCAACACACAAGACGGGCGCCTGTGCGTGCCTTTCTACAGAAATTCCCTTCCTCCACTCGCTTGCAAGCACCGTACAATTACAGTACCTCCCAAAACGTGCACCTTGTCTCTCTGCAGAGCGCAGTTCTTATTGGTACTTTCCTCATTCACTTCTTTCAATGCCGCTACTGCTTTTTAGGTCGAGCCCTGAGCCAGCCCGCAAGCGCTGCTCTGGGGTTGATCTGGGGTAGTTGAGTACGGGAGAGAAGCCACGCCCACTCCTCCGCCCATCTTTTTCATTGGCTTGTGTCTTTGTCCTTTACTAAATGCTGCCTTCCATTGGTTTATAGGCCTGTTAGTCCCTCCCTATGACGGCCATGTCATCATTTGTATCCTCTAAGTCGGGACTACGGGAGACTGATACAGGTTTGCAGCAGGGGACTCGCCAAATCCAAATTGGTATCCTGGATGAGTACCTTTACCCTCCTGAGCCTCGAAAAACTGCCAAATTTCCATAATAGTGTATTTTACAAGTGTCAGTAAGCACACCGACACTTACACCACACACCTTAGCGCGTGTGTAGGTACTATTCAGGTTTCACGTGGCATATTTTACCTTTGCCACTCCCTTTTCACTCACCTGGTCCTGACGAAAGCCCTCACACTTGTTTTACGGGCTGAAACATGTAGACCGCCACATATAGTCAACTTACGGTAAAAATTCCAAATTAGTTGTACTACACACATTGTTTTTAATCATATCCTGAGCCGCTAAAATTAAAACTAAGGGCAAGGATTCTCAGAGATATTTTTAATTGTAGTATTTCACTTCACATCACATATTCGCACCACACCAGCTCTGCTGTAACCAGGCGTCGTAGCACAACCGGGCAGCATTCGGCCGCCCGGTTGGGACCCCTATGATGAAGCATGACACCAACTAGGTTGGTGTGTGAGGGGTCTTTTAAACATACCTAATGGGTCCATGTTCATACCACATACAGTGATAACACTCTAGATACATAGTGGGGTCGTCCACATTGTTTAAAATTCATTATCTCTTTGGGGAACGGGACACACCTCCTGCTTCATCCCTTGCTCTTCCATTGATTTTTTCTAGTCATTTGTATCCTTACATGGCTACTGGCCTCTTTACTTTGAGTGCTATTTTCTCCCCATGCCTTCTCCCCCCCACTCCCACAGTCCATGCTTCTCGCCCCTCCCAGCACTCTTGTTTGTGCCTTGGCGCCCCCCTGCCTCCCGCCCGCCCGCCCGATTGCAATGCAATAGGTCTCGCGTAAATGCTTGTTATAAATGAGCAATCGAGGCCCATTGTGGGGATTGGAGATGAGGGTAGTGCCCATAACATCAGACATCATATGACAGTTCAGTCCAAGGTCTTGGACCTGTTTGCGTCATTCTGTTTTTGCAGAACTGGTTATATCCTGCTAAACATGAAACGTGACGTACTTGAGCGATTGTGAGAATCAATTTAAGAAACGTTAAGTTTTTTTTCTCCCAGCAGATGTTACCCCAAATTTTTGGGTCCGTCAGTCGCTATGGGAGTTCGGCCTCCGAACCTTAAAATGCGTTTAGTTCATGTTAGAAAGAGGAACGCACCCTCTGTTGCTTATGTTAGGTGCCCTGCTGGGAGAGTAGAACTGACAGAAAAAAATCATTCGTCGTTTTAATTACAGGGACACACCGAGCCTGTGCAGGCCCCCTTCCTACACGGCCTAAGCGTGACCGCAGTGTGTGCAGTGCAGTCAGTCTTCGCTCCGCTCGTGGACATTTTAAAAGCACGCAGTTTGTTGTCTCTTTGTGGCAACAATAGTTGATTAGACAATTCTGGACTCGTACCGATTTTTTTAAACAAACCGCCTTAATTCAAAGCTGATACTTCATAAGATGGCGCTTGACTCAAACCTCCCTTGTCTAACAAACAGCGCGCATATTTTGTGGGTGGGTGGCAGGTGCTGGAAGGTCACTAAAACGTTTCTTGGACAGGATAACCTATATCACATGGCTGCAGGAAACCTATGAGAAAAGTGGCACAGAATATTTTGCTTTGGGGGCCTCCAAGTTCAAAATGAAACAAGCAATATATTACAAATGATGCACAAGCACCTATGTTTTTTGTAGTTTACCCTGTAGTCCCTTCTCATTTTCCTCTACAGTTCGGCACCACTGTTTAAAGAGACTCGTAATGGAGCAGTGTCATCCTCCCATAAAATGGAGGCCGAATGGAGGAATTGCTTCATTGGTCACAGTTACATAAAGTAGGAAAGTAACATGTTTCTACGTAAATTGATATTGATATAGACATGAAAATGTATCGGGTTTCCACGTAAAAAAAAAAAAAAATCTGACAGTAGAGACTTTTTTTTTACAGCATGTTGGCCCAAATTGTCGCTATTTTATCACAGACATTTTCTTTTCTATTTTTTTTTTAATCGGTTGGTAAGCACTAGCTCTTCCTTCTCTCACATAGATGCGCTGGATATAGCCCATTGACTGCCTCGGACTGCATCCGCACCCATGACCAATGGGGCGATCACAGAAAAAAAAGTGCCATGACATGGCCGCTACTGGCAGCCATAGCATCTCATAGGCACGTGCATCCGTGATGATCTATGTGCGCTCAGGTGTCATCGCGCAGGTGCTCACCTACGAACTGACGCAAGTACCTTTTTTTGAAAAAAAAAATAATCTACCTATCCCAGATGGATCAGTAAGTTTAAAGAAAATATTACATTTGAGTTGCGTGAATCCATAATTTGTTTTCTTTTAGGTGAAGGGGCTGGCAGAAATTTCCTGCTTGCCTAAAAAAAAAAACTAACACATTTTTCCCAAAAAAACAATTTGTCAACGGAGGAGCAGGTCCCAGGATCAATAAAGTAACAAGCATTTGCAATGCAATAGGTCTCGCATTTACGCGAATTTGAGCTATTGACATTGAAAATAACAATGCCTTTTATTTTTGTTTTCGTTTTTGAAACATAAATAAAAGGCATTGTCATTTTCAATGCCAATAGCTTAAACCTGGTTAAATGCGAGACCTATTGCATTGCAAATGCGTGTTCTCCATAGTTGTGCCTCAAAATGTCCGTCACCATACTGCTATTCGAAGTGATTTTGCCAAATTGCTCCCACTTCAATGCTCATGTTGAGGTGTTCCTTCTTCAGATCCAGTAATCAGCACCAATGAAACATTGATAAATGACCGCTGGACACACCTAGTAGTTTCAGATAAGAGCATGTTTATTGAAGCACCTCGTCCATAAGGCACCAGTGGCAAATGACCGCCGGGTCCTTCAACCTGCATTCTACATTCTCAGTTCCATATGATATCTACCTTTAATGTTCTACGTGACATCACCTAGTCACTAGCTACAGCAGTCGCTAGATATCACAAGGGGATGGTAGGGTGGATTGGACATACTATTGTCCCTGCTAAGTATTGTCTTACAGACTTCTCACCAGTCCTGAGGAAATGACATGGGGTTTGCAACACATGAAATGGACTAGTGAGCCACTAAAGGTTGTAAGGCAGAATATTATCTAGAGGTATTCTTGTGCTACAAGAATATTATAGAACAAATTTCAACAACCAAAATTTTGTGAAGGTAAGTATAGGTAAGTTTAGATTTCCTATTCTTAACTCATTATCTATGTATGTTGAGGACATTTATCATCAAGGTATATATATTTTGAGTTAAGTATAGTACTAGACCGATTTACTTGTATGAATTTACCATGACCATATAGTGGTTGTCATTAATTTTGCTCAACATTTGTGCAGCATAATATTCAAAACTCTATAGTCCAGTACTATACCACAGCTGAAACAGGCCAAGCTACTGGTCATCACCCCATTACAGCAGGAAGGACCTCCACGTACCACCATGTTAGAAAGTAGTCCACCAATCTGCCCCCTAGGACTGGGAAAAGAGAGGAGAGATCTATTGAGGAGGTGGTGGCCTGGGACGGGAAGAGGGGGATTTAAGTTATAATGGAAAGTAACAATTTTCTTAATGGGTATTCTTGTCCCACCTTTCTGTGGCTACACATGTCTGGTTCAGAAAGAACTCCAGTGGAATATCTTGGGCCAGATCCTCGCAAACAAGGTATAGACATCATCCCCAGTGCTTCTGAAACAAGAATTCCTACTAATGCTGCTGGTCTGTGCCATTCTCGTCTGATACTTACGTCAACACGGTCCAGAATCTACACCCTCTGATCTTCAAATCCTCAATGAGGGCTCTAACTGTCGCCCGAAGTTCAAAGCTTTAAACCCACTAAATTCATGACCACTTGGGAAGTAACCTTATGGGACGTTATATAAATCTACTTACACCCCGCAATCCCATTCTCAGAGGAATACATATTTAGGGCTTGATTACGATGATGGTGGGACCGCCACCGACAGCCTGTCGGTGGTGGTCCCACCGCCATCGTAATGCTGTTTTCCGGCCCGCCACATGAGGATGGTGGGCGGATGGGTGGCGGTCCCACCACGGATCCGACGGGCTCAGTCGGAGGTGAAGTAATACCTACAATGGTGGCGGTGCCTACCAGGCACCGCCGTAGGTATTACAATGTTCCTTTCCGCCGGCCCTTTCTTGGCAGTGAACCCACCATGAAAAGGCAGGCGGGAAGGGAGATTGGGGGCCCGTAGCAGGCCCCCCTTCCCCCTTGGCCTCCGACATGGGCCCTGGGGGGGCACCTATCGTGCTCCCCTACATATCCCTGCACCATGTAGCAGGCACCGCATGGTGCCTGCCACATAGTGCAGGGATAAGTGTAATGTCTATTTTTTGTACTGCGGCGTGTACTGCAGCCCGCAGCACCAGCCGCAATACAAAATATAGACATTGCGACCTCCGTGTTGGCGGTCGCATCCTAATTCGGCTTGCGGGACTGCCGACTTGTAGTCTGGCGGTCCCGTTTCCAAATGGATGGTGGTCGGACGTAAGTCCAACCGCCATCCTAATGAAGCCCTTAGTTCTGAAAGTATCTAGAAATACAGATTCTATCTGATTCCATTAATACTAATAGAGATTCACATCCAGCGCTGGTCCTAAACTCGAACAGTTTGTGAAAAGTATAATGACTTTGCAAAGGCATACACTTTTATTCCAGACATCTGTATGTAGTAAGCGAGTGTGAGACCCCCACCCTCCCCAGCCATGGATTTGTTTAAAAAACAAAAACAGCCAATTACAAAGTAGCTTCTTCTATTCTGTGATTAGTTTCTCTTAACATACCTTCTCTATAAAAGCTATCCCCACTAGGACTCTGTGGGCCCTATTACGAGTTTTACAGTGCTGCAGCGGGACCACTCCGCCGTTTCACCGCCAAACCCGTGTGGAGACCGCCCGTCCTATTATGACTTTTTAAGTTATTGGCGGGCTTTTCCTTTGACGTTCCCACTGAAGTGCCTATAAAATAGGCACCGCAATGGGAACGTCAAACATTTCAGTCCATGCTGTGCTGGAACGTCTGTGCATACACACAGGGGGGCACATGTTGTGCCCCCCTGAGTGCATCCACAAGGCGTGAGGCACAAGGGGGACCTGCAGGGCTCCATTTCTTTCCTCACCGCCACTGTTTTCATGGAGGAAGGACCTCCATGAAAACAGTGGCGGTGATGAAAGTCAGAATATGCTTGGCGGGACCGCAGTGGTCCCGCCAAGCATATAGGTGCCTCTGGATCGCCGCACCACCGCCAGGGAAAGTCGGCGGTCTCAAGTCGGCACGACCACTAGGGTCGCATGGGGCGGTCGCAAGACCGCAACCGCTGCGCCACCATGAACCTGGCGGTCCTCGGACCGACAGACTCGTTATAGGCCCCTCTGTGTTGAGATTGCCCAACTAACAGTGGCACACATAAAGCCCACCTGCAAATCACTCAGACTGGGAAACGTCCATTACAACGTAGGCATTACATCGTAATGCCTTTACAACAAATCCATTACAATGCATGTGCCATTACAACGCATGCTATTACAACGCATGTGTTGGAAACGGGGTTACCGAGTCCGTTACGGTAGCATGGCGCAAAGCGGGGAAAGGCACGCGAAGGCAATGTGTAAGGCAGTTGTGCAGCACACTCTTACTTTAACTCAGAAATGCGGAGCAATAACCGGACACCACACCAGGCTTGTATAAGTAAAAATCAGGTTTCTTTATATCAATCAAGATTGCGTTGGATTATGCAAATTATACATTACATGTTCCTAACTGGTACACATTCTTTTAAAAAGACCCTCAACAGTTCTGGCCACTAAAAGGCAGCAGAAATCAGTTCCTTTAAAAACACAGCACCAATAACGATTCGGGTGCACTAACAAATTAGGGCCTAGAACATGCACAACACTTTTTAGGCATTAACATCTCTGGCCCCTGGGCACATACATCAGGCCTCGGTATTCAATACAGCCTGTGGTACACTAGGCGGAGGGAATCCTAGAGGGAACCCCTCAACATGTCCAGCAGCTGGGGCTTCCCTATGAGGGGGACTCCTATATCTCCCAGGGAGGTGAGGGTTAAATTAGGCTAGGGCCCTTTCTCACCAGGTGCCTGGCCTGGTACAAATCCTCAATGAGGGCTCTTCCCTCGTTAATCGTGGCCCCCGGCCCCCAGGGGCTTAACCTAGAGCCCTAGGGGCCTCCTGGGCTCACCTGCGGTGCTGGAGATGGTCGCTGTGCCTCTCGACAGACTCTCCCCGGGCCAGCCCTCTGTTGGACGGGGCGGGGCCCGGCGCGAGTCTCACGGCCCTCCGGCCGGCGCTGGCAATTCTCCTTGAGGCTATGGAGCCTCTCGCGGCGTGCTCGCGTCGTTGGGGGCCGGTATGCCACTCCTCCGGCCCCCGTGGAGTCAGGAGTAAAACAGAGGGACACGGAGCGGGAGCCGGCAGTCCTTTCAGACGGCTCCGGCTTCCGCGAGGACACACGAAGTCCTTCCTCACCTCCGGACGTGCTGGGGGGCGGGCTCTTGACGGCGCCCAATCCTAGCGCGGCGGCGATTCTTCCTGGGGCTCCCGTTGGCAGTGGAGCCCCTCGGACGTCTTCCCGATTGGCTCCTGCTGGGCCAATCGCGTCGCGGCCTTCTCCTCTTCCGGGGGCTCCCGTTGGCAGTGGAGCCCCTCTGACGTCTTCCCTATTGGCTCCGGCTGGGCCAATCGCGTCGCGGCCTTCGTCCGTTGCTGGGCGACGCCTTCCGCCTCCTTCTTCTTGGGCTGCTGGCTCCGGCGGGGCCAATCCCGTCGCGGCCTTTTCGGGCGCGACCTATGACGCGGTCAGCGTCCCCGGCCCCACGGCAACGGCGTCCACGGGCCTGGAGGCCGCAGTAGGCCTCAGCTCGGTTCACGCGGCCCTCGGGGGCTGCGGCGGTGTCATTCTTGGCCGCGCTTGCAGCGGCAGGGGTCTCGGGCCCGGCGGTGATTTCTGGAGGCTTTGGTGGGGGCGCGGACGACGCACCTCACCACAGTTATGCACGGGGGAGAGGTCTTCCTCACCTCAGCTCCCCTCTTCACGCGGCGACGGCCGCGGCGGTCTTCCGGTCACAAGGTCAGTGACTGGGGGGGGTCAAGTTCACATGGAGTTGCAGCGCGGGGCGCGCTGACAGCCTTATTCACAGGGCTGTGTGGGAAGTGTTCTTGGGGGACAGTCCAGCTGTCGGTGTGGATAGATAGGGGGTGAAGGCCTAGCGCTTAGGGCACAGCGCTTCGCCTCGTGATCCCCATTCGACGGTTTCACTTGAGATCCTGTTACTCTTGGATTCAGCAAAGTTCTTCTTATGAACAGTGGGGGGGGGTTGTGAGTTGGTGATTCTGGGAGTGCTTGATGTTCCTCCCGGCACGCTGGAGATGGTTCCCTGGGTCCCCTCACACTAGGCAAGATCAGTGGGTGGTGGGCGTTCCTCAGCTATCTTACGGCAGCAGGGCCTTGACCCTGTCAGCAGCAGTAGTGTAGGTCTCCCCCGTAGGCCCTAAAGTCTATACTCCGGCGCAGGTTCTCCCAGGTTCAGCGGTGCCTCAACCTAACTAACTAAAAGGTTTTCCCTCCAAGCCTCTTATACCCCTAGGTCAGGTGACCCTCCTAAAGGCGGCAAAACGTAACTCCTCCCACAGCCCGGAAGGTTCTGGAACCTTCCACCTACCTAGCTATGGGGCCCAGAGGCGGGGACGGGATGGCTACTGTATCCCTTGTCCCAGCCTGACTCTGGCGACTAGCGTGTATGTGTGGAAGGCCCTCTGCAGTAGCAGGGGCCTGTGGCAGCCATCTTTAGTGAGAGAGCACCTGCACCTCAGCACTGACCAGCAGTGGCAAGGCGCCCGGAGACCTAGGTCCAGTAAAAATATGGTGGCAAAAATGAGGCGCAAAAGGGAAAAAACCAGGGCAAGACCACCCTAGGGCTGACAGGTCTAACAGCATGCTATTACAGCGCATATGTCAATACAATGTATGCTATTACAACACGATTTGAGGTAAGTGCTTTCGGGAAGGTATGGTCTTGATTTTATTTTATTGTGTCGGTAAATGTTATTAATTTATTGATTTTTAAATAATTTTTTAAATAATTTAAATACTTTTAAAAAGTGTAATAGGGGTTTTGGGTGGGGAATACTAATAGCCATGTATTCATTTTAATAACTGGGCTTTAATGTGTTGTAATTTTAATTACAATACCTGATTAATAATCATTTTTGTTTTTAATAATATTAGTAATTTAAAAAAATAATTATAAGGGTGTTACATTCATCTTCTGGCACTGGATGCTAGGGAATTAGGGGGTTTGGGTGGGGTGGTGTATTAATACACAGGTATTAATTTTAATAAATCAGTATTAATCTGTTTTGATTTTAAAATACATTTTTACTACTTTAAAAATAATTTTTTTAAATAATTAGGAGGGTGGGACACCTATTCTCTGGCATGGTATGCAAGGAAATTAGGGGATTTGGGTAGGGGAGTGTATTATTACCTAGGTATTATTTTAATATATGTGTATTAATCAGTTTTGATTTTAATATTGTTTAGTAATTTACAAATTATTAAAAAAAATACCTATGTGGGTGTGACACCCAGTCTCTGGCATGGGATGCAAGGGAATTCGGGTTTTGGGGTTGAGGAATGTATTAATACCCAGGTATTACTTTTAATAGCTGGGTATTAATACGTTTTGATTTTAATGTTAGTTTTTAGTAATTTAAAAATAATAAAAACAATTACTTATGTGGGTGTGACACCTATTCTCTGGCATGGGATGCAAGGGAATTAGGTATTTGGGGTGGGGGAGTGTATTAATACCCAGGTATTACTTTTAATACCTGAATATTAATTTACTTTGATTAATAATATTAATTTATACATTTTCTAATTTTAAAATTCAATAGTTATGATGGTGTACCACTTACAATCCGACATGGGATGTTAGAGAAATCGGGTTTTTGAGTGGGGGAGTGTACTCTTTTTAAAATCTTATTTATTAATTTTAGTAAATATAAAATACATTGTTAAAACGTTTTCAAATAAGTAACCATAGATATATGTACACTCATATAAATTCATAAAAATACAGGAAATGATATAATAATAATTAGAAATTTGTCAACAAGTATTTTTATTGAAATAATAAAATAGGACATATAATAGTTATTAACAAAAATAATTATTTAAAAAAATATATTACTGTGAATTAAAAATTAATATAAATAAGTTTTACAATATATTATTTAAAAAAAAAAAAACTTTAACAAAGAAGTACATTTGCATTTTTTTTTTATTCTGTATTTTCCTATTCATTGAAGTGAATGGGAGAAGTTGTCCTTTTTTCATTTTTACTTTCACAGATGATGTTCCCGGTTGTCGGTGGAGCGTTACGGTCAAGATCGGAAGCAAGGAAGAGCTGCGGTTAGGAAAGATAATCTTTATTTATTAAAGAGAGATTGTGGGTGGCATAGTTTATTGTAAGGAGAGAGGAGGGAGGTAGTTAGGTATATGTTAGTATTTTGATGTAGGTTTTGAATGTTTTAACCATCATTTTAATTCCTATGCAGGTAGCAGTTGTAGGCCCATGTCAGGTTGATTGTTTTTTTAACACTTTTGGTTTAAAACAAAAAATGTTGAAAGAAACATTATGATTTCTTTTAAACCAAAGTGTAAAGAAAGCAATATATATTTTTTTTACTTTTTGGTGCGTTGCGTTTTTAAAACAAAGGGGCCGATTACGATGTCGGTCGGAAAGCATTCCGACCGACTCGGTTTCAGAATGGTTTCCGACCGACTTGGGTTTGGGGAGTACGACCGAACAATTACGATGTTTCCGAACACCGTTCCGTCGGACTCCCATTGACTTCAATGGGAGCCTGTGTTCCGACTGACTACACAGGCTCCCATTGAGAAACAGGATAGTCGCAGAAAACCTTGCACCCTGTGGCGGGCACCCCATGGTACCTGCCACACTGTGCATGGCTGGAAAGAGGGTAACCATGGTTACCCCCACAGGCCCAAACCGGAGGCCTTCGGGTGAAGGGGGGACTGCTACGGGCTCCCAAAGTCAGATTCTGACAGCCGATCCTTGTCGGACAGACCGATTCGGAAAGGCTGTCTGAATCCGACATCGTAATCGCTCGATCAGAAACGCAGCCTGTAGAGACGTACGAGTCAGCACCGACTGACTCGGTATCTCCGAATGCCGTTCGGACACGAGTCGGAACCGAGTCGGACAGTCCGAACAGTTTCCAACTATCGTAATCGGTCAGTCGGAAATGTTTCCGAGTCGGTCGGAAACAAGGCTTCCGAATCGGATTCGGATGAACCGAATGCCATTCGGAGCCTTTCTGACCGACATCGTAATAGCGTATTCATGGTAGTTTTACCGTGTGGACGTTTGGAGACCACAGATGGCTTGCATGGCCGAATGGAGTTGGGAACAATTTGGAAGTTTTTTTATGGGTTTTTACAGCTTGTTGAAGTTTGGACTTTTGTATTTTGTGAATCTTTGACCAGATTATGGATGGATTAAAACCGCATGGATAGTGGATTGTAACAATGACTTTCTTGTTGTGTTTTTTGCCAAAAATACTACATTTTTCATGATTTTTTGGGGGGGATGCATTTTTTTAGTTTATACAGTAAATTTTGCAGCAATTTGCTGTAAAATATGACTATGCCGATCTGTGTCTGTTTTGATAGTTTTGCTTTGGATTTGAATTGGAACGTGGATTATGAATTTGATACTTTGGCTTTTTGGAGTGCTCGAGACTCTTGGTGAACTGTGGAACTTCACGAATCACCAAGAGAAGAAGAAGACAACTGAAGGTAGGAATCCCGACATTTATTTAATTTGGAAAAATGTTTTGAAAAATGGCAATCTAATTTTTAAAAAAGCATTACAAAACAGGCAAGTAAGATAGAATAGGAGTTAGTGCCAGTTAGAAATGTAGTATGTGTGCAATATTGTCTAGGTAGTCTGAAGCCACCATCAACAAACACTGTTGAATTTGTCCCAGTAGTCACTATAACATTCTTTTGTTCTTTTGGAAATGTGTGGGTTCAGACTACCAGTCAATGATTGCACTAGTCTAATTTTTTGGAAACTTTGCTCCTTTCTTAAAATTTCCCAAAAATGATAAAAGTTAGGGTCAGGTTTTCCGATTGATGTGTTGAAGGAGTTGTGCCATCCCTCTATGGCATTATTAGTCTCTGCTCCTCCCTCTAAGCAGGTCGCGTGACAGTTCCACCACTTCACAGGAAACCTTGGATTCCTCCTGCAACCTGCTTAGGTGGCCAATCCATGTGTCTTCAAAGTAATTTAGGGGCGGATTACGATGGAAGTCCGTCATAGTTTCGTATTTGGGACCGCCTGCCTACAAGGCGCCAGTCCCACATACCGTATTACGATGCGACCGCCACCACGGCGGTCACATTCCCTATATTTTGTATTGCGGCCGGGATGCGGTCAGCAGCCCCGCCACAATACAAAAAATAGGGTGTTGAAATATCCCTCCACTATGCCTGCCACATGGTACAGAGATATGTAGGGTGGTACCATAGGTGCCCCCCAGGGCCCATGTCTCAGCCCAGTGGGTAAGGCGGGCCCGCTTTGGGCCCCCAAATCCAGTTCTACCAGCCATTTCGCGGCGGGTTAACCGCCACAGAATGAACGGAGGAAAGGGATATTGTAATCCCTACGGCAGTGCCTGACAGGCACCGCTGCCATTCAGGGGCTGCAGGGAGGTACGACGGACGGTCGGATAACATCTGCACGTCGGGACCGTGGTGGTCAGTCTTTCTGACCACCACACGTCCGCCCGCCATTGTAATCTGGTGGGCAGACAGCCCTATTACGATGGCAGAGGGACCGCCACCGACAGCCTGTCGGTGGTGGTCCCTCTGCCATCGTAATGAGGCCCTTAGTAAGGCACCCAATTTGTCTTTGTTTGCAGTAAAATACTCAGATTCTGCAACTGATGTGTAGTATTCATCTACACAGTCAGGAGGAACAAAGCATAATGCTGTTAGTTTAACTCGAATTGCAGTTTACTGTCTGATATGTAATCCTCAACTAAGGATGTTTTTTGAATTTTTCTCCAATAGGCCTGTGAACAGTGAAAAAAACATCCTTGAATTTGGGTATCAGGATACATTTTGGTAATGGGTAATTCAAAATCAATTATCACTTTACTAGGACTTTTATTCTGTGTTTCAGATTTTATCATTGTTAAAAATTCAGTGTAGGTTGAGGTTTGCTTATCAGGAAGTAAACTGTATACTAAGGGAACTACAGTGTTATTAATGTAGGCGTGAATAGTGTATATTTGAGTGAAGGGATGGGGTGTGGATTTAAACGTCCCATCCACCATCCAAATATCACTAGTCTTCAATTTTAGAAAGTTATGGGGTGTACTAAAGATTAGTATACTTTTCTGAGGGTTTTTATTGTCATGCAAAAGAAAGGTTTCATTAGTAATGGTAACAGTTAGTTCAGGAGGAGAAGTGTGGCTCAATGGTTAGAGCGGCAGACCCTGATGCAGAGATCTGGCCCGGGACCAGGGTTCAATCCCCGCCTCGGCGGGTCTTGGGCTCAATTTCCTCGGACCTGATAATTCTCGCCTCGGTGCCTATTCTAATCATGGGTGCAACTCTGGGCAATAGCTTGCTTAATCTCCACAATGGCCCCAACAGCGCTGGGATGCCTGGCTTCACCCTGGGGGTGCCCAGGAGTGGACATTTCACAGGGAAAAGCCAGGAAGGGTTCCACAGCGGTATGCGAACAGCGCCTGGACACCCCTTTGGGGGTATGGGTGCGCTTTACAAGTACAAATTTCAGTTCATTTCAATATCAGAGAATGTTTCGAGTGTTATACGTTGGGGGATACTTGTCTGTTTTTTCCTTTGGATAATTCTGCGTAAATTAGGATTTGTGGGTATACAACTTGCTACATGCATAAGAATGGTTTGAGATACCTCCCTCTAAATTATGCCATAGGGTTCATTGGAGGTGGATGCAAGTTCTTTCTTTTGATTTATGTTTTCTCTAACCTCTATCTCCATTGCAGAGGGAGAGTGATTATGCTCTGTGGTCCTTTCAACGGTGTCACCAAGCGTAACTGATCTGCCTGTGCAATGGGATGAGTAATATTGCACATACCTCCAATGACTCCTGGGCTCAGTTAATCTCTCCTTACAACACAGGTAGTCATCGTGCTTTAGGAGTCTATTTCCTCTTTGGGATACTATATAGGTGGCTTGTCTTGCTGGTGCCATTTTGGATATGTCTGTAAAAGAAGGGAGAAAAAGAGATTTTGTGTTATATGTTTTTGAATGAACGTTTAATCAACAGAGAAAATGTTGTTAGTTTTACACGTTTGACTATTTACATTTCACAATACATGTTTTAATATGTATTGCTGTTATGTGCTTTTGTAATTTGATATTTTTATTGATTACAACCTGCAAAAAAAACTGGTTAATAGTTATTTGGTTGTTTATTGAGTTTTCTAAGAACATGTTGCTTATTATATTGTTTGATTTTGATTGTGCCAGCTGTGGTTTTCTAATACGGTTTGTAGTTGATTCCTGTTAAAAGAGGCATTTCATACAGCTAAAGTAGTTTGCCTCACCTTAGTAAGGTTCCTTTGTTTGCTTGTTCGTCCTTTTGCTGGTATAGTGTTGTTTCTTCAGCTAATTTTGCCAATTTCGTTTTCTCCCTTCTGGGTGATGTTGGGTAGGTCCAAAAGAAAAAGTGAATTTTTACTGATTGATGTCTGCTTGGCTTTTTGCTTCGTAAAAGAAATGTGTTTGTCAGTTTTGGTTGCAACATTAGGTTTTTCAACTATTTTACCTGTGAAAGGCCTTCTGGTTGTTGAAGAATTGCTTTAGATGATGATGTTTTGCAGTCCAGTTGATGGTTTTGATTGTATTTATTTTTAGATAGTGTTTATTAAAGCTGGGCAAAAATAAGTATAATGACTGGATGTTTCACTTTTTATTGCTTATATTTAATAAAGCAAGAACTGCCCAACACCTTCCCTGATGCAACCAGCCGGCAGAGTTAGAATAGTAATGTTGTCCCCCAGCACTGACCAGCACCTTCCCTGAGGCAAGCACAAGGCAGAGTTAGAATAGTAATTTTGCCCCCCACCACTGACCTACACCTTCCCTGAGACAAGCACCCGCCGGAGTTAGAATAGTAATTTTGCCCCCCACCACTGACCAGCACCTTCCCTGAAGCAAGCATCCTGCGGAATTAGAATAGCAATTTTGCTCCCCACCACTGACCAACACCTTCCCTGAGGCAAGCACCCTGTGGAGTTAGAATAGTAATTTTGCCCCCCACCACTGACCAAACCATTCCCTGAGGCAAGCACCCAGCGGAGTTAGAATAGTAATTTTGCCCTCCACCACTTACCAGCACCTCCCCTGAGGCAAGCACCTGGTGGGGTTAGAATAGTAATTTTGCCCCCCACCACTGACCAGCACCTTCCCTGAGGCAAGCACCCGGCGGGGTTAGAATAGTAATTTTGCCCCCAGCACTGATCAGCACCTTCCCTGAGGCAAACACCCTGCGAACTTAGAATAGTAATTTTGCCCCCCACCACTGACCAGCACCTTCCTGAGGCAAGCACCCGGTGGAGTTTGAATAATAATTTTGCCCCGCACCACTGACCAGCACCTTCCTGAGGCAAGCACCCGGCGGAGTTTGAATAGTAATTTTGCCCCGTACCACTGACCAGCACCTTCCCTGAGGCAAGCACCCGGCGGGGTTAGAATAGTAATTTTGCCCCCCACCACTGACCAGCATCTTCCCTAAGGCAAGCACTCGGCAGAGTTACAAAAGTAATTTTGTCTCATACTACTGACCAGCACCTTCCACAAGATTATTTATTTATTTAAAAATCAAAATAATTTTTTTCTAATAAAAACACTTTACAGTAAACTTACAGAAGGATTTCTGAAGAAATATGTTTCAAATTTGATTGTTGTATGACTATGTTCAAAGTTTGTGAATGTATTAAAAAAATAAAATGTAATTTTTGGTTTTGGTTTTTTTTTCGCTTAAAATTAAATCAGATTTATTTTAAACATTCACTTACTTTCGATAGAAAATGAGTAATTTATTGCTGAATCTATTTTTCCAAGATCTGTGAATATATTACATTTTGTTTTATATTTCTAGGGTTGCAAATTAATTGTTTTCTATTTAAAGGTGTTTCGTTTTCAACTTACACATACTTCAGTCAATAGATGGCAGTGTTTGAAGTCCAAGCTAGCACTTTTCTCCTCCTACTCCAGATTCGTGTGGTTACCAGGGAAGTCAGTTTACCACTAAGCACAAAATGGTGGTCAGTCTAATTTATACGTTTGTTAAGGGTTAACGAAAATTTCAAAGAAAATTTTTGGAAATTGATTTTTCTGCGTGATTCAGAACCTGACAGAATGTATATTCATTATGTTGTGTGTGAAATGTTGGTTTTTACTTTTCGTTTTAGAATGGCAGCCATTTTGAGTAAATGATGGCTCGGCTGTTGTAGTGGAAATAGTGGAAGGACACCCGTTTCCTATGCTTTGTATGTGGATGCTGCTTTTGCCACTGAGTGTAGAGTGTTTTTTTTGTAAATTGTGATGTATATCCTGGAGAAAAAAAATAAATATATATATATATATATATATTTTTTTTTTAGATATAATCATTTTTCATTAATTACATATTTTTTGTAGATTTTTCACGGTGATATTAGTCTTGGTTTAACATAGGAGAATTAATATGCGTTGTAATGATATACATTGTATTGGTATGCATAGTAATGGTATGTGTTGTAATGGCACTTTCTATGTATCCCTATGAACATGCGTTGTAATGGTTGGTGTTGTAAAAACATGCGTTGCAATGGTAGTTGCATTGTAAAGTCCACGTTGTAAAAGTATGCATTGTAATGGTATGCGTTGTAACGCCATTTACTCGAAGAGGCACGGTTGGTAGGTAAGTACCCGCGGTTTCAGGACGGTTGGTAGGTAAGTACCCGCGGTTTCAGGGTAAAAGTCTCGGAGTTTAAGATCAGCACAGAGGGGGCCACAAAGCAGCACCAAAGCTACATCAGCAGCGGTACAGGGGTGGCCAGGTGCAGGGTGCAAAATCAGCGCTGGGCGCCCAATGTATTTCAATGGGGTCTCTCGGTCACACAAAAAGGCTGCAAGCTCAGACCAGGAGGCTGGATAAAGGTGACCACCGGCTGGACAGGTAAGTTGGAGGGCTGGGGGAGGTCGAGGCACCATCGGTTGGACTCCCCAAGGCCAGAGGGATGAGGATGCAGGGGTACTGTTTGGTGTCAGGGTTTTCTTGGTTGGAGCGGGTCATGGTCAGGGGGACCCTTCATGTAGAGACTGCAGGTGACTTCGTGGGGTCCAGGAAAAGTCAGCCACCGATGGAGTTGAAGTCTGGATTGCTGGTGAGACATCACTGGACAGGTAAGCCACTCAGACTTGTGGGCGTAGAGTGCAGAGTGGGCAGGGGTTGTGGATCCGCCTGGATCCGGGGTCCTTGTAGTTTGAGGTTCTCTGGACAGGGCCGCTGTCCTCAGGAGATTTGGTCTTTATTGAAGAGTGGCAGTCTCCCTGGGGTTCTTGGAAGTTGCTGACCATGGGACATCCGTCTTCTTCTTAGCAGGCTAGAGAAACAGGAGACAGGACGGTAGGGCTGGGGCCAAGGCAGTAGGTGTCTTCTTGCTTCGGTGCACAGCATCCTCTTCATCTGTCTTCAGCTTAGGTTGCTGGAATCTGAGGATCAAGGTTCAGGGGTGCCCCTAAATACTGAATTTAGGGGCGTTACAGGTATGGGCAACTGGTAGCCAATGGGTTACTTGCCTTTAGGGTGACTACACCCTTTGAAAGTCCCCTTCTTTTGGGGAGGGGGCATCCCCCTAACCTGATTGGTTAAAATCCTTCCATTCAAGATGGAGTATTTCCTAAGAAGGGGTCACTTCAGCTCTGGACACCTTAGGGGTGGTACTGGCTGAGAGGGGACACACCTCTCCTGACTACTAATTTTTCCGCCAACCTTGCTGCCAAAAGTGGGGCTTGCATTAAGGATAATGGGGCAACCCGGTGTCCCTCAGAACCTGGGTATTGGTAATATAGAAAACAATTGGTTCTGTTGGGCAATACAATTGCTGTGATAAATATATTCAATACAAGAGAAAAGGTGTTTCACACTTCCTTTTACACAATAAATGAAAAAGCGATTTCAATTGAGAACACACCAAGAAAACACAGGGAGAGTTGATTTAATCTTATATATTTCAAGAAGTATTGAATATTAAATGACTGTCACAAATACAAGTAAATTGCGAAAATCCAAAGGTAACTATTGTGAGAAAGTGACATGTGGTGACTGGTGAAGTGAACAGTACACTATATACAAAACATACATATGTGACATAAATTAAAAGAATTGTTGAATTTCTGTCCTGTCTCGTTATTTAACACATGAAATGCAAGACCCAATACTGATTGACTATTGGTCAAGAGAACTGTGTAGACATGTGTGATGGGAAAGTGTTGACGTTTCGACCCTGGACACGGCGTGTAATGGCTAGCGTCACTGCGGGTCTCCCTCAGGACTATGAAGGGAGGGGTGGACAGCCAAAAAGTCAAGACGTAGTGGGGATCCAATATTGGTCTCCAAAATGCGAATTCAAATAGTTTGGTTCAGTCGCAATGCATCATTAGTGCGAATTCTTCCTAACTGGAAAGGCTGAACTTCTCCACCATTAGGTTGGAGTCTTAAAATGGGCGATGCCACAGCAACACACGACATTCACCCGCCGGTTGGAGTCCTGTGCTACAGCCTTCACTTTGTAAAAGCAGCCAAGAATTAAAGTCGAGTGCTTCAGAACAACCTGCGTCTGTTCTTCCTCCAAGGAAAGTGGGGCTTGGTCAGAGGGGCGTGCATCTCCACTGGCTTTAGAGGCCCTGGCTAGCATTACAAAGGGCAGGAAGCCTTTGAGGCTCACCGCGCTGAATGCTATTCCTTCTAGGGGGTAGGTGTGAAGCACCTCCAGCCAAGCAGGCTTTGTTCCTAGAAAAAAAGAAGCAGCTGGGTCATAGATGACTGCACCACCAGGACTAGTCACTAGTTGTAAAAAATATTGCCCACCTCAAATGATCTGCTGCTTGTAGACCATAAATATAACTATGTGAATTAGTTGGATGAGAGGCAATATATAGACACAAACAATCTAGTACACAAGAACACATCAATAACAGGCAATTGCAAATAATCGTTTCTGGTCTTTTTTATTCTCAGATGTGCTTCATAAGATAGAACCAGCCAACGCGTTTCGCCCAAGCATGGGCTTCTTCAGGGCTGTAATGGCATACAATATGAGTGTAATTTAGAATGTTGATTTGGAGACCACGAAAAGCATTATAAACATATGAGAAGAAAGTAAATTTAAAGAAAAAAGAGATAATAAAGAGGAAAGAAAAAAACAGATAATAATGAGGAAAGAAAAAAACACAGGGCCAAGGATAGAAGTGAAAAAGCGATAGTAAAAGTGAAGATAACCAGGGGGAGGTCGTGTGTGTTCAAAAGAAGAGGAAAAAATAGTGCAGTCACCAGTATGTGAAAGAGTGTGCATTGCTTAAAACCGAAAAGATATTGACAAATTAGTGAGTATAGTTGTTTAAAAAGTGACACCATGTGCGAGGCTACTTCTAGACCTGTGCTAGTATGCAAAGAGATCTAATGTAGCTTGATGGAAGCTAGCTTACCAATAGGGTAGAGGAATGATATGTATCCTCAGACGCTGGGTCAAGAGAGATTAAAACGAGTCCTAGAAGAACGTCAGAGAAGTACAATGAGCGTGTCTACAACCAGACTAATTAGCAAGAACGATAGCTAATAAGAAAATGAAGAGCGTCATACCTAAGGCGCATAGGTGAAGCTCATGGTAGAGCGATGTCCTATGAGTGTGAGCAATATTGCGTACCTGCAAAGAAAAATGGTTAATGGATTATAAACGTGGAGAAACTCCAGCGCTAAAGCAAACCACGTGTACTCTGTATGTCAGGGAATTAAACCCAAAGACCTCCATATTCATGAGTCTGATAAAGTTGAAAAGGGCTATTGTGTAATAGAGAACAGTTTTAAATATTAAGGATGCACTCGCCCAGGGAGAGATGGCAAATTGCAAAGCCCAATTAGCATGAGGCAAGTAGGTAAGGGCATAAACCACAAATCTGATGGTGGATGTGCAAAGAACTAGGACAAATGTACAGGCCACCATTTAGTTCATGTATGTACAGCTTGCCAAAGTATATCGGTAGGCTTACAGTGTATGAAATACGGCACTAAATAACTGTGGTTATGGGGTAAAGTGCACGCTGCAGACGTATACGGTTTCAGGAGGCAGTGCACTAGGACCAGAACCCCGTGTGGAAACACAAAGGGATCGTGACGCGTGTACGGGGTACGAGACTCAATTAATCTGGTTAGGGGGTAAGGTGCGAGCTGTAGACTAAAGTGGTATATGGAACGGTGCGCTGGGACCAGTACTACGCATGGAAACAGAGTAAGCTCAGCCTGAAAACCGGTTGTACGGGGTACGACAATAGATTTAAAAACAAGAAGCGCTGGGAAGAGGTAAAACAAAAACAAGGGTGGTGCCAGTACTCTGCGAGGGAACAGAATAAGCTGATAGCGCGCTGGGATTAATTCTCCGCGTAAAAAACAGGTTGACCGAGGTACGACAGTAGATATAAAAAGGCGATAAGCGCTGGGAAGAGGTATGACAGAACAGGGGTGATCACTTACTTCAAACGGTATTAACCGTATCTGTTCGAGGAGCCGTGTCCGGGAAACGTCCTGTAACCAGCAGAATAGTAGGAAACTAGAGCAAGCCCGCAGATGCTCTTAAAAAGCATCCGTCAATTACCGGCGGGCTGAAAAGCTAGATTGCGCCACAGGAAGTGAAGTGTGTACTCACTTCCGCTATTGAAAACGGCGCGTAAAAACGTGTCCCTTGGAAACTATACCGCGCCACATGAAGTGAGATACCATACTCACTTCCGGTATAAGACTCAGCGCGAAACGACGTAGAGTGATAAAATACAAAATGCAGAGAGATATGGTAAACCCCTACGCAAGTTGCCAGAAGACAGTTGTAGGCACAGAGCTAGTAAAAAGAGAACCTATTTGAAGACTGAGAAGCAGAGATGTACTGAAAGTCTTAAAGTGTAGAGCGGTACCAGTAATCCTAGCAATACAGTGCCAACTATAACACTCTGCTAAAATAGGTCAGAGCAGACAGCGTTGAAAGCCCTTTTAGTTACCAAGGGGCCCATTACGATGGCGGGCGGAAGCACAACCGCCGTGCTGGCGGATGCAGAAACCACCAGTTACCGCCGGCACGCAGCAGTCCACACGCCCGCCCAATTACGATGCGAAAAGCAGGCCAAACACCGCCGGCAAGCCAGCAACACCGTCCGCCATCAAAGTGCGCCCGTACACGTAGCGGCGCAGCTAACTGACACACACCGTCCGACGAAACACGTCCCGCCTGGCGCATAAATTACGATGCCGCAAACAAACGGCTCCCACGGCAAAGAGACACCGCACGTGAAAGAGGGCGGAAACACGGACGCAGAGCACGGACAACGAAGAAGCGGCACCCCGGGCATGAATCCAGCACTGCAGGCCCTTCCCATGCTTCTGCTGATGCACCACCAAGGACGCAACGTGCCGCGGAGACGCAGGTAGGCACACACACAACAAGTGCACGCAAACAGCGCACACAGTGCAAGGGCGGAAAAAGCGGACAACCCCCACCAGCGCGTGTACACTACACATCCACCATCGCATCCACATATGACACACAGGCCAAATCGTAACATCGCAGAACACATGTGTACACACCACCTGGGACTAGGAACCAACCACCCCGTCACGGCCCCAAAGCGCCGATGACGCCGCCACACATGCGCACAACGCAGAGGCCAACCGCAGCGCCATGCATGCGTCGCACACAGACACAGGGACACAACCAAGCAGCACACATCAGCCCCACCCCGAACGCACATGACACGTGACAGGCCGGCCACAGACATGTCCCCAACGCCCAATTCACGGACAACACCCAACGCCACACAAGCGACGCACACATGTCAGTGAAGACACGCAACTGCAGGACACGCCCCAGTGTAACAAACATGGCGTAGCACACAGCGGCGGCAACACCAACTAGGAGAAGCAGGGCCCCTTCGGGAAGAGGAACGCCAGTACCACACTGAAAAACCCATACCACCCTGCACATATGAACAAGACACATGAAACGGAACACCAAAGAGCCCGGGGACCGACAACAGGTGGCCCAAGAATTACATCCACACACAAGGCCCAACGCAGAGCGGAAAGGCAGCCTGCCGCCCACACAAGGGAGAGCAGACAGCACTGAATGACCTTCCATTCCAACACCGAAACCACAGCCCTACGACAGAAGCCGGTGAATACAGCCATTGTCCAAGAATAGACCAACACAGGCATGCCGAGGAGACCGACCACAGGGCAGATAGCGCATATCACAGAAGCACACAACGGACGGGGAAGAAAGAAGAAAACACTCCCCCATGTCGGCCACATGCAAGTTAATTGGAAGGAGTCACACAGCACTGACCTTGAACTGTCTGAGAAGCATGTGGGAAGAGGGCCCGTGTCCTCCAAACAAGCCAACAGAACACAAGTCCTGTCACAGCAACCCCGGAGCGTGCACATTGCAGACTGCACACACAGCCGGAGCACGCCACCTCTACGAACCGCTGCGAAATGGCAACCGCAACACACCTACCCAACTACGCCGAACAGCTCAAGCTGTACCAAACCAACACGATACATACATTGGGATGCGATCTCCTGTCCCTGCTGAACGTAAGTTACCGACTGACTTACCGCATCACATTGTTCAGCTGCGTCATGCCCGTCTTCTACTGTCGGAGGTGTCCCTACCAGCATCCCGTCGAGATATGCCTCTCCAACCCGGCATGTCTGAAGGCGGACCTGCTACCACTACTCCTCCCTCTGGACGCACACGACAGGGCCTGCTCTGCCTATGGGGGCATGGCGTATGTGGCCAACATCGCACGCGCACTGAAATGGAACCACTGTGCCTCCACACGACGGATCATCGAGAACAGCTACATCGAATGTCACCCAGCATGCCCCATCATGGTCCTCCAAGGGACAACCTACGAACAACACCTTGACAGCCACCATCCGCTTCATTGGCTGGCAAACATGTACACCACCAATGACATGGAAGCCCTGCTGGGCGGCATCGCATACCTGACTACCTGTAAATACGTCGGACCACAACGCAGGTTCCCCGAGTGACCTATGAAGTCCAACCCCGCACCCATGCTCAGCTTCCGCACGGACTGGCCAGTCACCACCACAACAGCCATACCAAACGACCGGCAACTGTAACCACACCATCAACGACATCGCCATGACATCGGATATGACCGGGACATGCACACTGTTCCCCATCACATCCAGGAACACCGCATGCATCGTGGGAGGCAGTGGCATGGGCTCTGTGCATCGCACCCACATGGACGGAACTGCACGAACAACCAGGACACGACATGGATCCAGCGCACATGGACACACACACCGCTCAGTGGACATGAATAGGTCGCCTGGAGGCTGTGGGTGCTGCACCCCTCCCACCCCCGCCCCGGGAATCCCATACCAGGACCTTTGCATGGACGACAAGTGCATACATCAACAACACGACCCCAGTGACTGTGACATGTCCAGTAACCACCACAGTGCAACAACAAGTGGCACGCCGCTGCATGCACGCAAGCACATGCCCTGATGTCATCTCACATGCACGCGTGCATGAGGAACAACCGCAGCAAACCTGTCACATGGAACTGAGATGGACTGTGCCCATGATGCCGGCGGTCTGGTAGGCTACATGTATACCGTCTGTGTCAAAGTCCGCAGCTCCGCAGCTATACGTAAATGTACATTAGCACAGCCTTGGCCAAGCAGATGTAACCCCACACCCTATCCCATTTGTTATCATGCTCAGTATATCCTCAACATGTATTCCGCTGCCAGTAGTGTCCACTATACTGCATCACAGAGGACAGAAGACTCAATATAATGTTTGAAACCAGAACTGTCTCCGCTGACTCATTTCACAAGTACGAATGAGAGAGGATGAGAGTATGTGAAGTACACGGCAGTCGTGACATGACCATGTAGTCCACTGGTATTGGATGTCAACGCAAATGAGTAGCACTACTGTGGAAGACACACATGTGTCGTGTGAAGTCATATGGACGCAGTGCTCAGGTGGGTGGGTGCGACGGGTAGATGCGCACATGCCAAGTTGGAGCACGCCGTGTTGGGAGGGGTCATGAACAGTACACCACCGCTTCCCTGGGCATTGTGAGAGGACACCTGTCGGGGGGAGTGAACACGTGTGTGCACAGCAGCCGGGCACACGTACAAAGCGGTACCAGGCGCACCTCAGCCCACCCTCTGTGGACAAGCTGGATCCTGTTGTGCGCCCGCCATGCCCCTTGACAAGGCACACACAGCCCCAGTCGACCAGGTGTAACCCCAACATAGTCAATCCGCACAGGCGATACAGGGCACGGGATGGCAGTGGAGCATGGTGTGTGAGAGGTCTCCTCGCGCTCCTCCTGGTCATATCACGCAGGCAATAGAACCTCAACGTCTAGCATGGCACAAGTCAAATGGAAGTGTAGGGGGACGCACCACAGCACGAGCAGCACTGACGTCATGGGAGGTGGCTCGCACCATCCCATCCATTGCCCATCATACCAACCACGCCACATGCCATTGCGACTAAGTGCAAGCGCGTGCGCCACCACCCCCGAGCCCTCCCCAGAGAGGCCAAAGAGTGAATGTGTGGGCCATCAGCCACAGACGGACGCGGCCTGGCCGCAAGGGCAGCCACAGCCACTGGGTGTCGCAGGTGGCGGATCCGGAAGGCGAAGACTGTGATGCATAGTCCATGCAGGCCGGGTCTCCATTTGGGGCACCACGCAGGTGGACGGTGTCCCGCCACACATCATACCCTGAGACAGCCCACTCGTGCAACTGGACCCACACATACACTCCTTGCCCTCTCTGGTGCGAGCTTGGGGCTGCCTGTGCAAGCGCTAGCCTCGCAGGTGAGCATGCATATTGGGGGGCGAGGGGAGGACATGAGGGCTGGGGCGAAGATGACTGTATCACTGTCAGTTAGTACAAGGGATGACCCAGATGTGGAAAGGAAGAGACGTGTCCCGTGTGTACTGCAACTAGTCGCCAATCCAACTACCCCCATGTCCGGAATGTAAGCCCGCACCTAGGCCCGCCCATCCGCCACATCGAACATACCACCAGCACGACAACCTTCCCATTCGAAACACTGACTGGGGGTGGCGACCAGTGAACAATCATGTGTAGCCTACCCACGCGTACATGTGGGCCCTCCATGATCCATGTCACCTGCGGCAAAGACATGACATGCGCAATGAGGGAAGTGAGGAGAGCTGTCCGCCCCACGCGCAGAAGGTGCATCAGCTCCACAGACCCAGCAGCGAGTCCAGCAGGGGTCACATGTGCAGGGGCAGCTGTGCCTGGTGTGAAGGCACATGCATATAGACAGCACATCGACCAATGTGTAGTCTGCCCACATCCACAGTCCATCATCATGCGGACATAGGAATTGAACACAGGGCAACACATCTTAGTTGGTGCACCCACCGTGACCAACAATGCGCAATCATCGACGTACCCGCCCTGTGCATGGCCCCCACCCAACGGAGGCACATCCAGTGCCACCATCCCACACACACAAGCCTTCCACGGAACATGCTGTGTCCAATGGTCAGTACAGAGTCAGCGCCCATCTGGTGGATCCTGAACAGGAGACACATGCACACACATGCCAGCTCCCACTATGTACGTCTGCCACCTGGCACGTGCAATGTAACCTCTCACCTGTGACGTGTGACTGCAAGCACACAGCCGTCTTGGCATGGGGCTGTCAATGTGGACACCAGTCAATGTTTCGGGAGCTGTGATCCGTACAGTGCTGTACATAGGGTGCAGTGCTGACACCTACTACTGTCTCATATCCCCTCGTGCCACAGGTCCCACTTGTATTGGCCGCTCAGCCCGTGCCCACATCGTCGTCGTCGTGTGCCATACTCATCCAGCCTCGGAAGCAGTTCCATGCTCAGCAGACACTCATGTTGCCGTGGCGTTGCCGCTTGGCGAATATGCAGTCAGTCCCCATCAGCACGCCCCGCAAGTCATTGGGGCCTAGATCCCCATGTGCATGCACATGGCAGTGGTATGTCTCACTTGCCATTGCCATTGTTGGGAGACCTGTGTAAGTGTATTGTGGCCGTGCCGTCCCAGCTTGACAGCTGGGCTGTGGCTCATGTGCTTGCTCAGTCATGTCAGTGATGTGTATGCGAAATTGCTATGTGCGTTGTTGCTTTGACATGTGTCCTCTGCCATTTTCCCCAGGCGGAGACCGAACATTGACCGCCCATACCAATTGCTGGCGGACATGGACGATACAGAGGTGATCAGGAAGTTTCGGCTGGACAGGCCAACCCTGCATCGACTGTGTGCCATGTTAGAGCCCCATCTCCGTCCCCGCAGGGTGTATCCGACTGCTGTCACCCCCACGGCTAAGGTGATGGCCGCCATGCATTTCTTCGCCACTGGGTCATTCCAGCACACAGTGGGCAGTGGAGGAGGGATGTCCCAGCCCATGTTCAGCAAGGTGCTGAGGGATGTACTGGCAGCCATGATGCTGTGCCGGAACAGGTACATCAGATTCCCCAGGGCTCGTGAATTGGCGGCAGTGAAGGGTGCATTCTATGCCCTTGGCAGAATCCCACACGTCGTGGGAGCCATTGACTGCACTCATGTTGGCCTTGTTCCACCACAGGCCACTGAGCACCTGTACCGCAACAGGAAGCACACGCACTCCCTGAATGTGCAAGTGGTGTGCCTTGCGGACATGGTGATCACCCACGTGTGTGCCAAGTTTCCAGGCTCGGCCCATGACGCACACATAATGCGCAACAGCATCTTGCCACGACTGATGGCCAATCTGCAACAGGATCGTGCCTGTATTGTCGGTGAGTATGTGGAGTGGTGTAGCGTGCTGGTTGTGCGATGCTGTCCCCTGTCCAGTTGGAATTGCAACGGTTCTCTGTGTCCCTCACACCCAGGTGACTCTGCGTATCCGAATGGGGCATGGCTGCTCAGTCCATTGAGGAATCCTCGCACCCCAGCAGATGATCGATACAATGAGGCACATGGGAGGACCAGACGTGTGGTCGAGCGTACCTTTGGCCTCCTCAAGTCCAGGTTCAGGTGCCTGGACCGCACCGAGGGTGCACTGGCGTACTCCCCACAGAAGGTGTGCCAGATAGTGGTGGCGTGCTGCATGCTGCACAATCTGGCCATTCGTAAGCAGATCCCCCTCATTGTGGATGACGGAGATCAACCAGGGCCCCAGCCCGCAGACCAGGACAGCTCGAGTGAGGTGGACAGCAGAGAGGAGGAAGCTGGGAATGTGCGCCAGCAGCTCATCGCCCGCTACTTCACTTGACGGTGAGTGTCCATGTACGACGGATGATGTGTCTGTATCTGTGCAGGTGTGTGTGTGCTGTGTCAGGGTGGCCGTATGTTCACTGCGTGCAGTGTGTCAACGCTCCATGGCCAGGGTAGTATGCCACTGTTGGTGACTGTGGCATTGTGCCCTATTGCTCTGTGCGATGTGTGTACATTGCTTGTAGTTGTTGACATGTACTGTGTGATGGGTGTGTGACACACTCATTGAATGTGCTCCTGTTCTGTCTCCCACCCCTAGGTCCCTACAGGTCCTCCGGATTCCATTGCCATGCCACGCATCAGGTGCCTTTCCGCCCAAGGTGGCCGTTGTATTCCGTACAAATAAAACACAGGGCACAAACAGCAGTTTGTGTAAGAGGTGCATTTATTACAAACTGTGACATGTGATTGTGTGTAAGGTGATAACAAAAGTGGTGCGTGCAGTGACAATGAGCTGTCGGTCATGGCTGCGTGATGATCAGGGTGTACCCACTGGTTCTATGTCCATAGTCCAACACACACATGCCATCCAGATGGCTGTGTGGAGTGGGATCGTAGAGCAAGTCAATGCAGTGGCTGGGCAAGGAAGGCTGGCGGAAGGCTGGCTGGCTGCCTCACTTGCGACTGGAGCGTGCGAAGTCCTCCCGGGAGATCTGTTTCCTCTTCGGACGGCCCCTTCCACGTTTGGGAGGGGGTGTGTGGTGGCGACCTGCTGGTGGTGGGTGAGGTGTGCTCACTGGCTGTGGACGCAGGGGAAGTGGACACTGCTGCCCGAGCCTGCGCCCTAGCAGGTGGTGGCGGAGGTGGTGTTGCTGGCCTTGCCTGTGACCCCACCGCCACCACCAGCTGGCCCATGAGGTCCACGAGTTGGTCCATACGGGACACGAATTGGCCCATATGGGCGTCCATGGACCTCAGCACCCCCAGCACCTCCCGCGTGTCAGTAGCAGACCTGGCCCATTGTCCTTGGGCCTCTTCATAGGTCCCAAGGACTCTGGCCATTTGAGGCAGGGCATGGCTCCCAGGGGAGGCTGGCGTTTCCCTGACCCTGCTCCTCCTACCAGTCCTGCTGCCACCGGCCTGCCCACTAGCCACATTGCTCACCACGGTCCTCGCTGTGGCTCCCAGGGTGGATCCAGTCGGCCGGGCCACCACCTGCGCTGGGGCTGGTGCCAGCGAAGACGTGGTGGTGGTGGAGGCGGTGGTGGTCGGTGCGGCGATGGTGGCGGTTGCGGCAGTGGTAGTGGCCGCAATGACCGTGGGTGTGGCCGCAACGACAGTGGCAGCAGGGGACTGGGACTGTTCAGCATCCCTGGATGATGGGTTGGTGGGTAGGAGGGGTCCTGGGGAGCGGCTGGGCCCTGCCACGCCAGATGGGCCAGCTTGGTGGTCCGTGTCCGAAGAGGAGGACAGATCCGTGTGTCCTCGTTGGGGGCTTGTAGGCTGGCTGTGCTGGCTGTGCTGGCTGCTGTCTCCATCCCCAGCATCCAGCAGTTCGTCACCTGTGGAGAGAATGAGATTTGTTATTGTGTTGCACCTGGCGAAGTATGTATTTGTCGTCTGACATTGGCAGTTCGTGCAATCTCGTACATGGGTTTCCCGGAGGCGAGTGTGTGGCTGTGGCATCTGTAGTTGTGTGTGCTAGGCAATGGGACTGTGTGCTGTGCACATGTGGCATGGGACGGATTGGCCATGCCGATGGGTGTGTTGTTGTGCCCCTACTCATTGTGACTCTGGTGTATGCGGGCTCCTGGCCCATCCTGGGTCTGGTTTGTACTTTGCTTTTGGAGTTCATATGGAACGCTTAGGAACGCATATGGCAACATGGGGGCCATGCCCCAGATTCGCATTTGGGAGGGGATATGCTTTTGGGGTTCAAATGGAACGCTTAGGAACGCATATGGCAACATGGGGGCCATGCCCCAGATTCGCATTTGGGAGGGGATATGCTTTTGGGGTACATGCTGTGAGCCATGGGTGCCGAACGTGACATGTGTTGTGGCATCATGACAGTGCATGGTCCCGGGGTTGTGCATGCCTGACATGCCCTGCATATTTGCTGTCTGTTGTGGTTACTGGACATGGCATTGGACGCATCGTTATGAGTGAGTGATAGTTGTGTGCCAGCCAACGTATTGCAGTTGTCCCATCTCCTTGGTGTGCGTGCTGCCCTGTGCCATGTGCATCACTGCAGTGCTCGGGGGGTGTGGCCCATGTTGTGTGTTGTTGCTCACAGTGTGTCGTGCGCTTAATTGACTTCTGGCACATGGTTGGTCATGGGCATGTATCTTGGCGTGACTGCTGTATGTGTGGCAGCTGTGCAGATGACATGCCTTTCATGAGACTGGGGCTGACGGATGGGATGGATGGTATGTTGTATGTGCATGGTGTGTCTGTGTGTTTGATGGGTTCAGTGGTGTTCGTGTGCATTTATGTTGTTCCGCTCTGTTGCGTCTAGTGTTGTTTGTCTTACATAGGCGTAGTTGTGGGGTGTGGGGTTGACAGGCAGTGGGGGCTACATGGACAGGACTTCAATGGTGTTTCGGTTGTGTGTGATGAGTTGCACAGTGGCTGCCGTGTGGGACTATATTCAGTGTGGCTTGTGCATGCAGACGTGGCTCCTTGGGTGTTGCTATGTCTGTGATGGGTCATGTGGGGTGTGAGTCTGTTGTTCATGTCCGTGTGCACATTGTTCACTTGTTCGTGACGGTGGGCGGTGCTGCGTGTTCGTCTGCTACGTGACATGTCCCATGTGTTGGTGGTGTTATGGTCCTCATGCCTCCAGTAATCCAGCCCTGTCCAGTTTCCCACCTGCAAGTTGTTCGTGCGTGCACTGTACTGGATGCCACATGGCTCTAAGCGGGGGTGCTCCATGTTGCAGGTCTGTGGGGGTGGGGGGTGTAGTGGGTCGTGGGGGTGGCTGTACACCCACTGACACCGATTGCTGTGGACCGTGATGTCTGCCTTTCGGCTGTCGTTGTGCACTGCGGTGGCTGACACGTGGCTGTGGGGTGTGGGGGATGCTCCTCCTTGCTGTGCTGTGGGACTGGGGCCTGGTGTGTGTTGTACTTGGGCTGTCCACCGTCCCACCCACTGCACTTTGTGTTCCTGCCACTTACCTGTTACTTGTCGGTTAGTGCAGCTGTGGCGGACACATGGGTGTGGTGGGTGCTCGTTGTGGCGCTTCTGGCATATTTGGGGACCTGTTGGTGGTTACGTGGCTGGCTTAGTGTACACATGTCCCCACGCATCTTACAGTTGTTCGGTTTGTGCTGTGTGTGGTAGTGTCTGTTGCATGTGTGTGTGATGTGTTGTGTATTGTGTGCTGGACATGGGGGTGTTTGTCCCTGGGAGCTGTGGCATGGTAGTTGCGCATGTGAGTACATAGCGGTGTGCTGGTATACATTAGTTTGTACTTACCAGCCTCCACTCCCCCTGCTAATCCGGCGAGGATCTCCGGATGTATTACGACTCGCACCTTCTCCTCCCACGCTTTGAAGGTCTTAAAGAGCGCGGGATTCCCTCCGCCAGTGACGGCAGCCAGCTCTCTGTTTTTGCCCTCCTTCTTTTTGACCAGGCTCTTTACGTCATTCCAACGTTTGTTTATCTCGACTCTGTTCCTGGGCAGGGTCCCGACTGCATTGACCTGGTCTACGATCCGGTTCCACATTCTGTTTCTGGTGGCTAGTGGTGTGTGCTGGACCATGTTCCCATAGATTTGTGGGTACACCTTGATGATCTCGTCGACCATGACCGTCAGCTCCATGGGCGTGAACTTGGGCATCCTTTGTGGTGCCATGGTGTTTGTGGTGCTGGTGCGGTGTGTGTTGTGTAATGTGCAGGGGGTTTGTGGTGCAGGTGTTTGGTGGTGGTGGTGGTGGTGGTGGTGGTGGTGGTTGTGATGTGTGCGTTTCTGTGGTGTGCTGCTGTCCTTGCTGTGTCACTGTGTCCTCTCCTCTCCTCTCTGGTTTGCAATGTAGCAAGGGGTTGTGGTCTGTGGGAGTGCTGCTTTTGTACTCACCTATGTGGGTGTGTCCTCATGGTCTGTTGTTTTCAGGTGTGTTGTGTCTGGGGTTCTGGCCTTTGTATTTTTTGTTTGTCCGGGGGGTGTTTTCGGGATGTGTACTGTGCTTGTGTATTTGTGTGTGCCTTGCTGTGTGGACTTATTGGCCATGTTGTGTGCTATTGGTTTTGTGTGCGGATGGTTTCTGTGCAGGTACGTTGGCGCCATGGCTTCTGCCGTGTCGATTCTCATCGGCGTTGTTTGCGCTGGCGGGCGGCATATTTGTTGTTTTTCCGCGCTCATGGCGGTGCGATCGTAATTTCACGTGCGGTGTGTCGGCCGTGTGGGCGGGCGGTTTTGTGTTGTCGTGCGTGTTTCCGTCCGTGGCGGGCGGTTTGACTCCGACTCGGACGATGGCGGGCGGTATTTTGTGTGATTTTTCCGCAAATGGCGGTTTTCGGTTTGTGTAATCGTAATGGCGTGGTCGGTGTTCAGACGGTGTGTGCGGGCGGATTTTTGCCGCTTCCATGCCTGGCGGATTCATTTACGCCGGGTATCGTAATGGGCCCCCTAGTGATTAGAGACGCAATCCTTAAATATTTAAAAGAAGTAACAACACAGTGAGAACAATTCGAAATACCTAGTGAACGTGCATCATCGTGTGACTGATGCACAGTGCATATTCGTGATTAAAAGTCAGAGAGGGGACAGAAAAAGAATCTATGGGAATATTCCATACATCTGAAATAATAATGATTATAGTGCAAGCAGCAACATCGAGCTTTGGAGTATAGGCGGCAGTATGGTTACAATGCCACTACAAGGTAACAACGAAGGTGTTCAGACTGCATAATGTAGAAATAATGCGTGGAGCCATGTTCCATCAAATACATGAGTAAGCGCTACCCGAACATGGGGTCCCACTAGAAGTAACCCAAACATTATACGTTAAATAGTTAAATGCCAGGACAAGGTCAATGCAGCATGATAGGAAAACAAAAGCGCATAAACAATATTTCCTAAAATCGCGGTTCAAAATACATTTTACATTAAGTGCCCAATAAAATGAGTGGGACAGCTTTTGTATATACATTATTACAGAAAAGACATGAGACCGTACAGACATGAAATAGAACCGTACGACACTTGTTGCTGCACAAGAAGTTTACAGAGAGAAAAACAGAAGGGGAGGGCAAAAGGGAATGGGGAAACTGAGGGATCGATCGTACATTTGCGACAACATTGCAAACAATGAGACACATGTAATGCTGACAGTTTAACAAACACGGTTGGTCATAAGAAACAGTTGGCCATACCGTTTAGAGAAAGTAGTGTAACTCCCTGTCTGTATTAAGGCCTAGGATTGAGGAACGTAGCGTGCAAATCCATCTGGCTTCTAATTGTCTCTCTAATTTATCACTCTACGTCGTTTCGCGCTGAGTCTTATACCGGAAGTGAGTATGGTATCTCACTTCATGAGGCGCGGTATAGTTTCCAAGGGACACGTTTTTACGCGCCGTGTTCAATACCGGAAGTGAGTACACACTTCACTTCCTGTGGCGCAATCTAGCTTTTTAGCCCGCCGGTAATTGACGGATGCTTTTTAAGAGCGTCTGCGGGCTTGCTCTAGTTTCCTACTATTCTGCTGGTTACAGGACGTTTCCCGGACACGGCTCCTCGAACAGATACGGTTAATACCGTTTGAAGTAAGTGATCACCCCTGTTCTGTCATACCTCTTCCCAGCGCTTATCGCCTTTTTATATCTACTTTCGTACCTCGCTCAACCTGTTTTTTACGCGGAGAATTAATCCCAGCGCGCTATCAGCTTATTCTGTTCCCACGCAGAGTACTGGCACCACCCTTGTTTTTGTTTTACCTCTTCCCCGCGCTTCTTGTTTTTTAAATCTATTGTCGTACCCCGTATAACCAGTTTTCAGGCTGAGCTTACTCTGTTTCCATGCGAAGTACTGGTCCCAGCGCACCGTTCCATATACCACTTTAGTCTACAGCTCGCACCTTACCCCCTCCAGATTAATTGAGTCTCGTACCCCGTACACGCGTCACGATCCCTTTGTGTTTCCACACGGGGTTCTGGTCCTAGTGCACTGCCTCCTGAAACCGTATACGTCTGCAGCGTGCACTTTACCCCATAACCACAGTTATTTAGTGCCGTATTTCATACACTGTAAGCCTACCGATATACTTTGGCAAGCTGTACATACATGAACTAAATGGTGGCCTGTACATTTGTCCTAGTTCTTTGCACATCCACCATCAGATTTGTGGTTTATGCCCTTACCTACTTGCCTCATGCTAATTGGGCTTTGCAATTTGCCATCTCTCGCTGGGCGAGTGCATCCTTAATATTTAAAACTGTTCTCTATTACACAATAGCCCTTTTCAACTTTATCAGACTCATGAATATGGAGGTCTTTGGGTTTAATTCCCTGACATACAGAGTACACGTGGTTTGCTTTAGACGTGGAGTTTCTCCACGTTTATAATCCATTAACCATTTTTCTTTGCAGGTACGCAATATTGCTCACACTCATAGGACATCGCTCTACCATGAGCTTCACCTATGCGCCTTAGGTATGACGCTCTTCATTTTCTTATTAGCTATCGTTCTTGCTAATTAGTCTGGTTGTAGACACGCTCATTGTACTTCTCTGACGTTCTTCTAGGACTCGTTTTAATCTCTCTTGACCCAGCGTCTGAGGATACATATCATTCCTCTACCCTATTGGTAAGCTAGCTTCCATCAAGCTACATTAGATCTCTTTGCATACTAGCACAGGTCTAGAAGTAGCCTCGCACATGGTGTCACTTTTTAAACAACTATACTCACTAATTTGTCAATATCTTTTCGGTTTTAAGCAATGCACACTCTTTCACATACTGGTGACTGCACTATTTTTTCCTCTTCTTTTGAACACACACGACCTCCCCCTGGTTATCTTCACTTTTACTATCGCTTTTTCACTTCTATCCTTGGCCCTGTGTTTTTTTCTTTCCTCATTATTATCTGTTTTTTTCTTTCCTCTTTATTATCTCTTTTTTCTTTAAATTTACTTTCTTCTCATATGTTTATAATGCTTTTCGTGGTCTCCAAATCAACATTCTAAATTACACTCATATTGTATGCCATTACAGCCCTGAAGAAGCCCATGCTTGGGCGAAACGCGTTGGCTGGTTCTATCTTATGAAGCACATCTGAGAATAAAAAAGACCAGAAACGATTATTTGCAATTGCCTGTTATTGATGTGTTCTTGTGTACTAGATTGTTTGTGTCTATATATTCAGCAAAACACACAAGATGATGGACGGAATGTTGCACATTGGCAAAACATTCACCCCCAGTCACAGATCTGGGTTTAATCCATCGTTATTTTGCTCACCACGCCACCCCAGTTCAGACATGGCCATATGCAAATCAGTCTTGACCCTGTGCCTCATGGGAACAGTCCAGCCCGAACTGCCAAGCCATGTCTTCCCTGGACCAGAATCAAGCATCCTAGGACCGGTTTCTGGCTATCAGCCGTCATCAGCCAGGATAGCTTGACTCCAGTGGCGTAGTGAGCACGGGACCCACGTCTGGGCATACCCTTCCCACATAGGGCGAACAGCAAAACACACAAGATGATGGACGGAATGTTGCACATTGGCAAAACATTCACCCCCAGTCACAGATCTGGGTTTAATCCATCGTTATTTTGCTCACCACGCCACCCCAGTTCAGACATGGCCATATGCAAATCAGTCTTGACCCTGTGCCTCATGGAAACAGTCCAGCCCGAACTGCCAAGCCATGTCTTCCCTGGACCAAAATCAAGCATCCTAGGACCGGTTTCTGGCTATCAGCCGTCATCAGCCAGGATAGCTTGACTCCAGTGGCGTAGTGAGCACGGGACCCACGTCTGGGCATACCCTTCCCACATAGAGGCGAACAGCAAAACACACAAGATGATGGACGGAATGTTGCACATTGGCAAAACATTCACCCCCAGTCACAGATCTGGGTTTAATCCATCGTTATTTTGCTCACCACGCCACCCCAGTTCAGACATGGCCATATGCAAATCAGTCTTGACCCTGTGCCTCATGGGAACAGTCCAGCCCGAACTGCCAAGCCATGTCTTCCCTGGACCAGAATCAAGCGTCCTAGGACCGGTTTCTGGCTATCAGCCGTCATCAGCCAGGATAGCTTGACTCCAGTGGCGTAGTGAGCACGGGACCCACGTCTGGGCATACCCTTCCCACATAGGGCGAACAGCAAAACACACAAGATGATGGACGGAATGTTGCACATTGGCAAAACATTCACCCCCAGTCACAGATCTGGGTTTAATCCATCGTTATTTTGCTCACCACGCCACCCCAGTTCAGACATGGCCATATGCAAATCAGTCTTGACCCTGTGCCTCATGGGAACAGTCCAGCCCGAACTGCCAAGCCATGTCTTCCCTGGACCAGAATCAAGCATCCTAGGACCGGTTTCTGGCTATCAGCCGTCATCAGCCAGGATAGCTTGACTCCAGTGGCGTAGTGAGCACGGGACCCACGTCTGGGCATACCCTTCCCACATAGGGCGAACAGCAAAACACACAAGATGATGGACGGAATGTTGCACATTGGCAAAACATTCACCCCCAGTCACAGATCTGGGTTTAATCCATCGTTATTTTGCTCACCACGCCACCCCAGTTCAGACATGGCCATATGCAAATCAGTCTTGACCCTGTGCCTCATGGGAACAGTCCAGCCCGAACTGCCAAGCCATGTCTTCCCTGGACCAGAATCAAGCATCCTAGGACCGGTTTCTGGCTATCAGCCGTCATCAGCCAGGATAGCTTGACTCCAGTGGCGTAGTGAGCACGGGACCCACGTCTGGGCATACCCTTCCCACATAGGGCGAACAGCAAAACACACAAGATGATGGACGGAATGTTGCACATTGGCAAAACATTCACCCCAGTCACAGATCTGGGTTTAATCCATCGTTATTTTGCTCACCACGCCACCCCAGTTTAGACATGGCCATATGCAAATCAGTCTTGACCCTGTGCCTCATGGGAACAGTCCAGCCCGAACTGCCAAGCCATGTCTTCCCTGGACCAGAATCAAGCATCCTAGGACCGGTTTCTGGCTATCAGCCGTCATCAGCCAGGATAGCTTGACTCCAGTGGCGTAGTGAGCACGGGACCCACGTCTGGGCATACCCTTCCCACATAGGGCGAACAGCAAAACACACAAGATGATGGACGGAATGTTGCACATTGGCAAAACATTCACCCCCAGTCACAGATCTGGGTTTAATCCATCGTTATTTTGCTCACCACGCCACCCCAGTTCAGACATGGCCATATGCAAATCAGTCTTGACCCTGTGCCTCATGGGAACAGTCCAGCCCGAACTGCCAAGCCATGTCTTCCCTGGGAGTGAATGTTTTGCCAATGTGCAACATTCCGTCCATCATCTTATGTGTTTTGCTGTTCGCCCTATGTGGGAAGGGTATGCCCAGACGTGGGTCCCGTGCTCACTCGCCACTGGAGTCAAGCTATCCTGGCTGATGACGGCTGATAGCCAGAAACCGGTCCTAGGATGCTTGATTCCGGTCCAGGGAAGACATGGCTTGGCAGTTCGGGCTGGACTGTTACCATGAGGCACAGGGTCAAGACTGATTTGCATATGGCCATGTCTGAACTGGGGTGGCGTGGTGAGCAAAATAACGATGGATTAAACCCAGATCTGTGACTGGGGGTGAATGTTTTGCCAATGTGCAACATTCCGTCCATCATCTTATGTGTTTTGCTGTTAGCCCTATGCGGGAAGGGTATGCCCAGACGTGGGTCCGTGCTCACTACGCCACTGGAGTCAAGCTATCCTGGCTGATGACGGCTGATAGCCAGAAACCGGTCCTAGGATGCTTGATTCCGGTCCAGGGAAGACATGGCTTGGCAGTTCGGGCTGGACTGTTCCCATGAGGCACAGGGTCAAGACTGATTTGCATATGGCCATGTCTGAACTGGGGTGGCGTGGTGAGCAAAATAACGATGGATTAAACCCAGATCTGTGACTGGGGGTGAATGTTTTGCCAATATGCAACATTCCGTCCATCATCTTATGTGTTTTGCTGTTCGCCCTATGTGGGAAGGGTATGCCCAGACGTGGGTCCCGTGCTCACTACGCCACTGGAGTCAAGCTATCCTGGCTGATGACGGCTGATAGCCAGAAACCGGTCCTAGGGTGCTTGATTCCGGTCCAGGGAAGACATGGCTTGGCAGTTCGGGCTGGACTGTTCCCATGAGGCACAGGGTCAAGACTGATTTGCATATGGCCATGTCTGAACTGGGGTGGCGTGGTGAGCAAAATAACGATGGATTAAACCCAGATCTGTGACTGGGGGTGAATGTTTTGCCAATGTGCAACATTCCGTCCATCATCTTATGTGTTTTGCTGTTCGCCCTATGTGGGAAGGGTATGCCCAGGCGTGGGTCCGTGCTCACTACGCCACTGGAGTCAAGCTATCCTGGCTGATGACGGCTGATAGCCAGAAACCGGTCTTAGGATGCTTGATTCCGGTCCAGGGAAGACATGGCTTGGCAGTTCGGGCTGGACTGTTCCCATGAGGCACAGGGTCAAGACTGTTTTGCATATGGCCATGTCTGAACTGGGGTGGCGTGGTGAGTAAAATAACGATGGATTAAACCCAGATCTGTGACTGGGGGTGAATGTTTTGCCAATGTGCAACATTCCGTCCATCATCTTATGTGTTTTGCTGTTCGCCCTATGTGGGAAGGGTATGCCCAGACGTGGGTCCCGTGCTCACTACGCCACTGGAGTCAAGCTATCCTGGCTGATGACGGCTGATAGCCAGAAACCGGTCCTAGGATGCTTGATTCCGGTCCAGGGAAGACATGGCTTGGCAGTTCGGGCTGGACTGTTCCCATGAGGCACAGGGTCAAGACTGATTTGCATATGGCCATGTCTGAACTGGGGTGGCGTGGTGAGCAAAATAACGATGGATTAAACCCAGATCTGTGACTGGGGGTGAATGTTTTGCCAATGTGCAACATTCCGTCCATCATCTTATGTGTTTTGCTGTTCGCCCTATGTGGGAAGGGTATGCCCAGACGTGGGTCCCGTGCTCACTACGCCACTGGAGTCAAGCTATCCTGGCTGATGACGGCTGATAGCCAGAAACCGGTCCTAGGATGCTTGATTCCGGTCCAGGAAGACATGGCTTGGCAGTTCGGGCTGGACTGTTCCCATGAGGCACAGGGTCAAGACTGATTTGCATATGGCCATGTCTGAACTGGGGTGGCGTGGTGAGCAAAATAACGATGGATTAAACCCAGATCTGTGACTGGGGGTGAATGTTTTGCCAATGTGCAACATTCCGTCCATCATCTTATGTGTTTTGCTGTTCGCCCTATGTGGGAAGGGTATGCCCAGACGTGGGTCCCGTGCTCACTACGCCACTGGAGTCAAGCTATCCTGGCTGATGACGGCTGATAGCCAGAAACCGGTCCTAGGATGCTTGATTCCGGTCCAGGGAAGACATGGCTTGGGAGTTCGGGCTGGACTGTTCCCATGAGGCACAGGGTCAAGACTGATTTGCATATGGCCATGTCTGAACTGGGGTGGTGTGGTGAGCAAAATAACGATGGATTAAACCCAGATCTGTGACTGGGGGTGAATGTTTTGCCAATGTGCAACATTCCGTCCATCATCTTATGTGTTTTGCTGTTCGCCCTATGTGGGAAGGGTATGCCCAGACGTGGGTCCCGTGCTCACTACGCCACTGGAGTCAAGCTATCCTGGCTGATGACGGCTGATAGCCAGAAACCGGTCCTAGGATGCTTGATTCCGGTCCAGGGAAGACATGGCTTGGCAGTTCGGGCTGGACTGTTCCCATGAGGCACAGGGTCAAGACTGATTTGCATATGGCCATGTCTGAACTGGGGTGGCGTGGTGAGCAAAATAACGATGGATTAAACCCAGATCTGTGACTGGGGGTGAATGTTTTGCCAATGTGCAACATTCCGTCCATCATCTTATGTGTTTTGCTGTGTCTATATATTGCCTCTCATCCAACTAATTTACATAGTTATATTTATGGTCTACAAGCAGCAGATCATTTGAGGTGGGCAATATTTTTTACAACTAGTGACTAGTCCTGGTGGTGCAGTCATGTATGACCCAGCTGCTTCTTCTCCTTTTTTCTGTTGACTCAGGGTCGACTAGCACGCCAGGCGCACTGCTAATTTACGTAGAACCACTTTGAAAATGAACTTTGACGATAATAGAGAGGAACTTGCTAAAGATCTTTTTAAACCTAATAGCGAGCTTATCATAAGGTTTCTGCACATACACAGAGCTATGCACAGGAAAATGGGACCCCGGAATACAGTGGTTTGCCACCATATACCGTAGCACCCAAAAACCCCAACCCAACTAGCTTAGCATCCCATTAGCACCCAAGTACCAATGATTAGACAACCCAGAACACGGTATCTTTATCTCAGGACTCGCAGAAGCAAGAACACTCTTTCGTCACTCACTCGTACTTGTCCACAAGGTGCGTAGGAAGAGACACTGGATAGGTTAAAATGTTTATTCCAACTTACGTGCTCTAATGTACAGTACACGTGTCAGTACTAATAGCATAATGCATATGAATAATATAAGCAGCATGGTTACAATTCCATAGAATACAAACGGGGAAAGCATCTCAGAGCTCAGTGGATAAACGTATAAATAACATTACCACCCTCCCTTGCAGTAAGATAGTTTATTATAATAATAGAAGACCTCTGGGCTTTGACTAGCGAACCCCCATACCTCAGTCTCTAGATGCAGAATTACATCAGCAGGACATCATAGCTCTTCTCACTGAAAAGGATTTCTCCAAGTGTCAAGCGCCAGTAAAAACTGCAGTATTAAAGGCACACAAAGTTTCATGGCATTTGCGCCTAATGTTATGTCTGGGTGCGCGAGACTGGCCATATCAGGAAGAACCGAAATACATTGTTATGCGACCTTGTACATGTTGTGCAGTCTGAGCCCAAATCGAACAAGAGAAAAGGTGAAAGACAGAAAATGCAGACAGCGCAAAAGAACTTGGCAAGAGCAAAGGGCGAGGGAGCCCTGGCTCAGTGTAACGTGCGCAAAGAAAAGCAGCATGGCAGCCAGGCCTAGGCCAACATAACAAGGCAGGTAACAATCCACAAGACACCCTCCCCTGGACAGTCCGGCGGCCAGGACAGAGGCCCATCAGAGGAAAAACACAGCCGTTGGAGCACAGGGAGCGCCCAAACGGCGAAGGGCAGGTCAATCCATGAAAGTGTAAGTGCAGAAAAAAGCCATACCCTCCAAGAGTTCATCATTGGAATCGTCAAAAAACATAGATGCCATCCAATCCATGAGATCAAAAGAGCAGGAATGCTCCTCAGCAAAGGGAGCATCCAGAAGCAATGCGGGACAGCTTGCGTGATAATTGAAACAGCTTTGTTGTAGGAGATCCTGGGCAGCCGCCCAGATATCCCATTGCGCCAAAATCCCCAGTGCAGCCGCACGCGCCATACAGCCAGCAACGGAACAGTCCTGCTCATGGGCCTCTAAGGGACCCATCAACTGAACAAAATCCGGAACAGACAATGACGAATTGGAGAGGCAATAATCCAGAGTCCAGGTGAAAGGACAGCGGACACAAGTCATCACAGGTTGCACGCAAGTGAAATACGCAAAGCGAAATGAAAGAGTATATGACACACTCAGTGTCGCCAATGGCAAGACACCAAAACCGGCCAAAAGGCGTTCACGGAGCAGCTGGAGGCGTTCTGGATCGAGCAGGTCCCATCGGGGAGCAGCCATTGCGCAGAAAGCAAATTAAGAGCAAGACACCAGCCGCTAAAGCGAGGATCAATGGGAAACCGCCAAAGACACTGGAAAAAATAGAATGTATGAAAGCCGGGATGACACCAAAAATAGTTTGGAAGGAGGACACCAAGCCCGACCCCACGACCTTAAAAAAGTGTACTAGGCCTTCAGTGTTAGATGCGTTAAAAATACGATGTATTAACTCCCCAAAATGTTGGGGGAGATTAGTGTTTAAAAGGGCCTGTATTTCACTGTGGGTACTCGCCACCTGGAGAATGAATGTCTCCCGGGCGGACGTGAGCATAACTTCCTCGTTTAATAATAGTGCCTTTATTCTGCTCAGTCTATTGAAATCTGCTTCCATGGTAGGGATGGAAGGCCAAATAGAGATATCAACCTTGCCATGAGGGGGAGGAAAAAGCACATTTTTGCAGCAGACAACCCTGTGCGAAACTGTTACAATGTAAGGAATGCCAGCCTGCAGGCCACAACAGTTTTCGTTATTTAAAAGTAAATAACTACCATTGGAAAGGAGAGTGAAAGTAGGTGAAATAACAGGAGCAGGAATACCTTTCAGCACACAAGCAAGATTAGGAGAGGAAACGCTACATGAGCCATGCAATTTAATGTGTTTACAAATAAGCGAATGACCCATAGTCGAGTCGCAGTACTCCCCCGTGAGAAAGACTTCCTTGCCGTCCCGAAGGCATTTATACATGAAAGGCAAGGACCAGAGTTCATGCAGGAAAGCACTGCCCAATGGCCGGTAACGGCCCACAGGATAATGTTTCATGCACGAGTTAAATTCAAACAAGGAAAAAGGTAAAGCGATAACCCCATGAACTAGCCACACAGCAGAATCAAGTTCTGCAACAGAGAACGGCAAAGGATCCATCTTTTCGATATGTAATAGAGTGTAAGTTGCATCTTTCATGGACATAAATTGCTGTTTGTCAGTTAAGTTAAAAGGTAGAAACAAGGCAGAGGTGTTCAAAAAATGCCAAGGAACTTTACCTAACTTGAGTGTTTGTAAAGTCCATGCAAACTGCATAACTGAACGCAATTGATTCTGACCATGATATAACACAGAAACATCATCTTGTACAATATCAACAACAGAGGACACAATATTCTCTAAAGTATAAATGCGAGAAGACAGGGTATTAATACTATTGTCAACAACAGCAAGCACCTTTTCCAAATTTGCTTGATCTATTTCCCGAAGACGGGAAGCAGCTTCCATTTGTGATAGCCTCCAGAGTTCATTACACGCTTCACAAATGAATCCCTTAGGTCGGGGACCACGAGGTCCCAAAACAAAGTCGGACAGATCAATATTGCCTGTAAGGAGGGACAAATGTTGTTTAACAGAATCAAGGGACGAGTGTTGCAGCCATTGTTTGCATAATTTACCAACAGAATATGTAGTGACAGTACGGGAAGCAGTAAATCTCGGATCAGGCCTATCCTGTGTGTAGCTAGTACCTGAGTCGTGAAAACGCATTTGACATGCATTTGATGATGTAGGCCATACCAACCAGGGTGACTGAACTAGCTCAGAAACATTAAACGAATTATTCTGTAACAGAGCCTGCAGGGACACGAGGGACATATTGAATCGTGAGCTTTCATTGGGAAAACTCGACAGGGATGGTATTGATGGAGTATTCAATTGTTTAGTGGTTGCTAAGCCCCAACATGTAGTCTGATAGATGGAGACATTGAGGAACATAATTTGTGTAGGGATGAGGCAAGCACGGTGTAATGCCTCGGTTCCCTGTACCTGCCATGGCTTGGAGCCCCAAATAGATTTTAAATCCACTGTATTATCCCAGTACTCATAACCACCCACAGCTAGGGAACTTAGAAAGGAACCTGAATAAAGCAATTTGGTGTGTGTTAACATAATTTTCTGAGTTGATGTGTTATTAAGTCTAAAATAATAGGATGCAGGGTTCGACCGATTAAAATCAGTAAAATAATTAAACTTATTTCGTAAAGTTTGAGAGCTACCTGGCAAGGGGTTCGGACAATGTTCCCATTGGGTATAGTTAACAGAACTACGCAGGGCACTGGGCTTATGGAGAAAATGAGTACCCCAATGTTGGTAACAATACAAATCGGCATAATTAGCAGAATTCATATATAGATCTTCAGCATTAAAAGATGCATAATATTTTAAATCGGCAAACAATGCTTCAACGGCATGCACATCCCAATCATCAGAATGAATATTATTTTGTACTACATCACCCATTGAAACACGAAGGACATTAGGTACATTAATAATTTCCGTCGGACCATGGATTTGATAGTTCACTGCATCCCATACGATGCCATCAGCAACTGGGAAGGCTGAAATGTTCACAAATGTGTGGTCACGCTTCATGATGTGAGACGAGGAATGAGGAGCCAAAGTTCCAGAAACATAGTCTACAGCAGAGCGTTCAGGTAAATAGTGACCATTGATTAGTAGAAAAAACACTGTGACAAAGCCAATGGACATGAACAAAAAAATCAAGAAAAGTACCAACCAGATGTATGTCCAGGGTGGAATCAAAAAATTGTCTCTAAACCAGGATACAAAAATACTGAACTTGGATGGGACTTTTGAAGAGGTGGAATCCGAATCAAAGGAATAACGAGTCGGGCCAAGTGGCGTTGTTGGTTGATGTGCCACCGATTCAGATGCAGGATAAGTATACTCGTCCTCGTCGATGTTGGTGGAGAGTTGGGGATCAATTATAGTTTCAGGCAAAATAGAGGATTCAGGCAAATCGACCATCTCAATTACAGCATCAGCGACCGTTCGTGTAGATGGGCCACGAACATATGTCCGATAAATGGCAGGACAAGAGACCGCTGGTGTGACACTATTCAGGATCGGCCAGGCGCTGTAGCTTGACATTTTCCACTGAGATGTATCTGTTCTCCTTGCGACCAGGAAGCGGTGGTAAAATGACTGTACGTGTTCCCTTCAAGCCCAGAACTGGAACTGGTGCACGAAAAGAGGGGCCGAATTCTTTTTTGTTTTCAACCTTCTCTCGAACCAGTTCTCCAACCTTTGGAAGCCAGCCGGCTACCGGAATCTGCAACGCAGGATCTGTGGCTGAAGGCAAATGTGTAGTTGCAAGTTTGTCTCGGGCTTCTTGTAAGTCCTGTAACATAGCAGAATGGTTATCTACATCAAACTTGGCGGATTGCGCCGCGATGTCTGGACCCTCAAGGTCAGGCACAAACATTCTTATGCCAAAGAGCATTTCGTATGGGGTCCGCCCACCCAGAGGTCTTCTAGGGAGATTATTAAGTGCACGCTGAACGGTATACAAATGGGCCAGCCAGTTCCTGCCAGTACCTATAACCCTAGCTGTTAAGGATTGCTTTAAGTCACGGTTCATTCGTTCAACGATAGAGTTGCCCTCAGGCCTATACGGAGACGAAAATTTCACCCGCACCCCAAGCGAAGCCATTGCATCCTTGTAAGCCCTAGAGGCAAACGCTGGACCTTGGTCCGAATGGAAGGTGCCGCATGCGAAAATTCCCACAAAGACACGCAAATCCCTGATTACATTTCGGGCGTCAGCACTCCGTTGTGGCCAGACCCAGAGAAACCGTGTGCACGAGTCCACTGCCACTAAGATGTATTTATAGGCAGTGTCTGATGAGAATGGACCGCAGTGATCCAAGTAAACACACCCAAAGGGTCTGTTAGCAATGCAGAGCGGTGTTTGTGGTGGACGTGTTACCGTGGAAGGCTTAATCTGTTGACAAACATCGCAAGAAAGCACAAAAGCACGAGTGTCTTTATATAACCCACGCCACCAATAACGCTGCTGCAAGATGGAAACCGTAGCTGACACACCTGCATGAGCAGAAGCCATGCCTTCGTGTGCAGCTGATATCAAGGCACTCCTGCGGTCCGCGTTGGGGATCAGCCGATCTCCAACGTCAGGTATAGTTACATAAGGAACCTGATCGGGACTTAATGTGTAAGAATACTTGGAAGGGAAACCTGTAGGGTAATTATTACCTTCCTTGGTTGCAGCAATAGCTGCTAATATAACAGGGTCTATTTTAGACATGGACCTGGTAACCGCTGCTACTGAACACGTGACTACTGCTGAACGGGCAGCTTCATCTGCCAGATCGTTACCAATAGCGTGTGCGCCCACCCGCTGATGGCCTAAGGTGTGAACCACCTGTGTGAGGGGCAGACGTTGTTGCAATTCTGCCACTCGAACCCAAAGCATTTTATGCTTAATTGTGCTCCCTTTTGCGTCCTTGTAGTCGTTTTTCGACCAGAAAAACAGATTGTCATTGTAAGATTGTACACAGTAAAAAGAATCACATACAATAAGAGTGGTCTCATCCTGAGAAGCGAACTCAAGCGCTAGTAGCAATGCATGCAGCTCGGCCAATTGTGCGGTACTATCTCCAAGTGTGCGAGTATGCACTACAGAGGATTTGAACTTTCCATCTACAAAGGAACCCGCTACAATAGCACATGCAGCTGAATAAGCGTGCTTGGACCCAGTGGCCGGTTGCGCCGAACCATCGGTGTAGATCACACATTTGTAATCCTCAAGCGGTAGTAAAAACAAAGGAGGAGGATGAACGAATTCATACTGCAAAAACTCCTGAGTCTGAAGAGAAGAATCAAAAACAAAAGTGACGTCCGAAGACGTCAAAGATGTAGCCCATTGTATCCAACGGGGATGCATTGCTTTTGAGTTCGGTACACTTGCCTTTGTTACTGCCTCCAGGGCAGGACAGGGTGTTACCACCAGAATCCGTTTTCCCTGTGCCAGTGCGCGTTCTTTCAGAATCGCCATTTGCACTGCAGTTAGAACTTTTTCGACAGATGTAAAGCGCAATTCAGCGGAAGTGTACAGATGTGACTTGTATGCGATGGGTACTGTATCACCTTCATTAAAGGTTAAATAGGTGAATCCCACCGCCCCCGGAATAATTCTAATCACCAGGTTTGTGTGGTTATCACGAGTCAAAAGATATTTAGACTCCAAAAGGTCTGTCTGCAAAGACTGCAGAATTGAGGTGTGCTCAGGCAGCCAGCAAGACCTTGAATAAGTAGGTTGTATCAAAGCATACAAAGGCTTGATACTCTGGGCATATTCGGGAATGTAAGTACGCCCGAAATTCAGGAACCCCAGCAAAGACTGAAGTTTCTTCAGAGTATTTGGGGGGCACAAGTGTGCACATTTTTCCAAGAAATGGGGGCTAAGCCCTTACCTTCGTTATTGAGCTCATAGCCCAAGAACAGAACGGTAAATTCAGCAATGTGTGACTTAGCAAAGTTAAATTTGTAACCCTGCTCCGCGAATTCAAGAATAATGCGGTCCACACGGGACAAATGCTGAAATAATTCGTCGTCCGTCAGATAGATGTCATCTACGTACGAACATGCGTCTTGATCAATGTCATTTAACAAAGAAACAACACGGGCGGCGAATATACCCGGACTATTTTTGTAGCCCATGGGTAAACGCCGGAACTGGAATAATTTACCACCGGAAGTGAATGCGGTCCATTGACCACTCTCCGGGGCTAGGTTGTGCGTGTAGAAACCGTTTGAAAGGTCAAGTGTCGTTTTGTATTTTTTACGAACAAGACTGTCTACAAGCGCAGAACTGTGTGTATTTTGCACCGCAAAGTTCCGACAATGAGTATTTAAATGCCGGTAATCCAAAACTAAGCGGTACGATCCATCGGGTTTAGAAACCACGAAAAGGGGATTGTTCATAGGTGATACGCATGGTTCAATTACTCCCTGATATTCCAACTGTGTCAGAATTTCGGAGACGGGGCCTTTTGCCTGCCGTTTGATGGGATATTGGGGTTGTGGCTGCGGTAGTGACCGCAAAGGTATTGCATGAGGAGGTGATTCTTCATCCCATCCCACATGGTTGCGGTATAACGCTGGTGCCAGGTACACAGCCCACTCAGCTGCAAGTGCTTCAGCTTTGTCTTTTGGGACATGCCGTGAAAAGCTTGGAAGGATTACCTCCTCTCCTTTATGTGCAGCTAAAACGAATGGGGGTGGCCAATCCACCTCCGCTAACAAAATGTCATATGAAGAGGTTAGATTTTCCCAAAAAATCCCTTTTATTTCACGCGGTATGTCACCTTCAATTTGTATGACTATGTTGTAAAGTCTGTCAGGGGGTGCCACTCTCGTGTCAGCTGTCTCTACAGTAACGAATGTTTCAGTTGCTGTCGCCTCCATATGAGGACGTAGCGCCTCCCGCACTATGGTAACTTCCGCGGCGCTGTCTAGGAGGGTCACTGCCCACGTCCAATTCTGGAGTCTCGTTCTCACGGTCTGAGGCATACTTCGCTGTGACAGCGGCAACTTTTTTCTTCTGAAATTGCGGTCGAGGAAGATGAAAGTCTTCTGCTTTCCCTCTGACTTGTTGTCGAGGTTGGTCTCGCTCCTGGGGAGCCTCTCGGCCCCTTCCTCTATCTTGCCGTCCTCCTCCACCAGCCTGTGACGACGTCTGGGCCTGTGAAGAACGAGGAGAACGCGTATCAGAGCTCTGAAACCTTTCTGGTGATTTAATCCTTGACCTATCACGTAAATCATAAGTACGTTCAGAAGAAACCGAAACTGGGGAAGCGCCTCTCGACCCCGGCTTCTTCTGTTGCTTACCCTGTTTCTTCTGTCTCCAACTCTTTTTAGTGAAGACCGGTCTATCATCTTTCTCAGATGTACTTTTTGTTTGTGTAACTTGTGTTTGCGATTGAGTTTGCATTTTTACAAAAGGCTTGTTGCCCAGGCTATTTCTTCCAATTGTTTTATAAGCCCGGGCAATAATTTTCGGTAATTCGCGGGGCCTGTCCAACTCTGGGACCAAAGCCAAAGCATTCGCCACTTGAAAGTTCATAGCATCGCCCTTGACATTTCCAAGGATCAGCTCAGCTACTACATCAAACACTCCCACTAGTCTCATCCCTAATTCCACAGCCGCTTCAGGGCCATGTTCATCCTGTACTTTTTTAATTACAGAGGGTAGAACCGTCATGGAAGGAGTTCCAAAACATTTTGAATAAACTGCTGCGAATACCTTACCCCAGTTTTCACATGATGTCAAATCGGGGATTAAGTCTTTTGGCAAACTTATCGTAAGGATGCGATGTTTATCCACTGGGGACGTATGTGGAAACACCGCTTCTATCTGATCGAACTTTTCGGCAAGCCAGTAAGGATAGTCGTCCTTATTTTGTGGACGTTTGCCCATCACAGAATTTACCATGACAGGACTTATGGTCACTCCAGCGGCTATAGCTGGTTGGCCTGCGACTACAGGAGCAGCTCCATGTAGGCTACCTGTAACGTATGTCACTAGGGCTCGATGCACTCGTACCAATTCGGTATGCATAGTGCGCAGTTCCGCAAGCGGTAATGCCAGATAATTCGGATGCGGGGTATACCCGGCCAATACAGGCCAAGTGGCCCCCTGAATTGATAAGGGGCCTAAACGAACTGCAGTAGTTGGTTGTGGTAGGGCGCCATTAAACCAAACACGGTGCTGCCAAGCCGTGAGAGGTACTTCAAGAGTGGTATAGGGTCGATAGGCAGCAGGAATAACGGTGGGTTTATATTCATGAAACAGATTATCATCTGCCTCCACCGCTTCAAAAGTGATCCAAGTGTAAAACACCTCAAAGTGGTAAGCCGGATCGGCTTGAACCACAAAGACCAAATCGATCCCTGTATCAGGCACTCCATACACCCGTAAGTGGTCACGGAGTGGTCCTCGGCTATGTGCAGCTATCGCCACACCAGCCATAACTAAACAATTGTATTCGACAACCTAACAGGGAGCACAAAATGGGTTTGTTATATAACCTTTTTTAATAACTTCAAGCTTGAAAGAACCTATAAAACGTTCAATATAGGAGGTATCACCGTCACTTATGCCTCCGGAAGCGTATGTGAGGGTTTTGTGGACAAGCACAAGTACTACTCAAGCGTCTCGCAGATAAGCAGCCCCACGGTGGTCGCGCCATGTCATAAGGTTTCTGCACATACACAGAGCTATGCACAGGAAAATGGGACCCCGGAATACAGTGGTTTGCCACCATATACCGTAGCACCCAAAAACCCCAACCCAACTAGCTTAGCATCCCATTAGCACCCAAGTACCAATGATTAGACAACCCAGAACACGGTATCTTTATCTCAGGACTCGCAGAAGCAAGAACACTCTTTCGTCACTCACTCGTACTTGTCCACAAGGTGCGTAGGAAGAGACACTGGATAGGTTAAAATGTTTATTCCAACTTACGTGCTCTAATGTACAGTACACGTGTCAGTACTAATAGCATAATGCATATGAATAATATAAGCAGCATGGTTACAATTCCATAGAATACAAACGGGGAAAGCATCTCAGAGCTCAGTGGATAAACGTATAAATAACATTACCACCCTCCCCTTGCAGTAAGATAGTTTATTATAATAATAGAAGACCTCTGGGCTTTGACTAGCGAACCCCCATACCTCAGTCTCTAGATGCAGAATTACATCAGCAGGACATCATAGCTCTTCTCACTGAAAAGGATTTCTCCAAGTGTCAAGCGCCAGTAAAAACTGCAGTATTAAAGGCACACAAAGTTTCATGGCATTTGCGCCTAATGTTATGTCTGGGTGCGCGAGACTGGCCATATCAGGAAGAACCGAAATACATTGTTATGCGACCTTGTACATGTTGTGCAGTCTGAGCCCAAATCGAACAAGAGAAAAGGTGAAAGACAGAAAATGCAGACAGCGCAAAAGAACTTGGCAAGAGCAAAGGGCGAGGGAGCCCTGGCTCAGTGTAACGTGCGCAAAGAAAAGCAGCATGGCAGCCAGGCCTAGGCCAACATAACAAGGCAGGTAACAATCCACAAGACAAGCTAAAACAAGTAGTCTCTGGTGGGGGGCTAAAAAATGAAGGACTTAAGCTCAAGTTCCAGAAACTTGAAAGGCTCAAGAAAAGTGAGCTATCGAAGTGGTGGGACGGAGTTACCCTCAAAAAATACCTAGAAAATAAGAAGGTCCCCAGAGGACTACGGTTACTCACGTTCCCTAACTTCGATGATCTCGACCCGGATCTCCTGTCTGAATGGGAGGATAATTTACACAACTCGTCTTTTACTATGATGAGGATTCTGATAACACATGCTGAAAGAAAATGCTCTAAACTACAGGCTGAAATTAAGTCTCTGGAAGAAGAGATCAGACAGCTCAACCTAGTAGAGGCAACCGCCAAAAATTACGCAATCCTAAAAGAACAGATTAACAGTCACCAAGCACTTGTTAAAAACAGGAAGCTTAATAAAATCATGCGAGATGACCGTGACTACGATCACGGCCGTATTTTCACGTTTGCAGCAAAATTTGACAATATACAGGTTCCCAAAGATAAAACATTAATTCCACCCAATACGGGGAGTATCTCTAGTATCAGTGTCAGTTCAGATGCCTCATCCTTTGAGGAAACCAACAGGGAAGTGAACACAGAATTGAACGCACAGGGAGCATGCTCTTCGACTTTTTTAGAGGAGGTCCTCCGTTTCAGAATTGGGAACAAAAAACCAAGAGACAAACCAGGAGAGGGGGGAGGAGAAAAAACCGTGGCAAAAGATCGCGTTCTGACAAGATATCAGGAAAGCCAATTGAACAAACGCTAGATTTGTATAACCGTGAGACTGTGGCAAACATGGCGACAATTTCTAGTGATGACAATTTAGTTGTAAACTTATCAGATTATCCTTTAAATGTACATGAAATCAATGTATTAAATAAAGGACTTGGATATTGTCCAGTGTATGGGGGTCTGTTTACTGATCTACACGTTGATTTGTACAAATTTGTTAGACATGCAAAACTCAAATGTCACTTTGCTCTCTATAACTACGAACGCCCTAGACCCTCTGTCTCTAAACCACAAACTGATGTAACTGTATCACATGTCAGGAATGTAGCCACGCTCCTTTCATTAGACACTGATAATGAATCTTCTTATGAACACGTGCTGGAAAGCATGAACATTGTACAGGATTACACCAGTGATAGTGGTCTCCATAGCAGTAGCAAATTTATACCCCAGGGTGCACACCTCAACACTCTAGATGTATTTCATGACCTGGTAACCAAAGAACTGTACCCCCTAGAGGACAAGCACCTAAGCAGACCTAGGAGACATATTGTGGACAACCTTACACCACTAGAGAGAGAGGCGATCCAAAACCTACGCTGTAATGGCGAGATCATAATACGAGAGGCGGACAAAGGGGGAAATGTTGTTGTCATGAATAGGGCTGACTATGAAAATGAGGTAGTAAAACAGCTGAGCAACAAGGCACACTACACCAAACTCACTCATAACCCTTGTACTGCTGCCACCATCAAAATCAACACGCAACTGACACACTGGAAGGACCTGGGCCTCCTATCTGACACGGAATACAAATTTATTGCCATCAGTAACCCCAGGTATCCTTGCATTTACCTTCTCCTTAAGATTCATAAGAAAATGCCATTCCCACCGGGACGACCAATCATCTCGGGCATTGGCTCAATGACGGAGGCCCTTGCTAAGTTTGTTGATACCTTCCTGCAGCCGCTAGTGATTAACTTACCCTCGTACATCAGGGATAGCACTGACCTACTTAACAAGCTCTCAGACCTGGAATGGGACGACAACATGTGGCTTGCCACCTTGGATGTAGAATCGTTGTATACTTGCATCAAAAGAGAACTTAGAGAGAGAGCTGTAGACTTCTATCTCTCTACCAGGCATGCCAGTCTTTACAACCACAATCTAATGCTATTGGAGATGATAGACCTCATCCTGGACAATAACTTCTTCATGTTCAACACCACATGGTACAAACAAGAGCAGGGGACCGCCATGGGATCGAAATTTGCGCCTTCTTACGCCAACCTCTTTATGGGGTGGGTAGAGTGCACCCATTTATGGTCCAGAGCGGCCTCAGAATGGACCAAACACATCCAATTCTGGGGCTGCTACATTTTATTTTTATTTTATTTTATTTTATTTTAAAGGTTTTATATAGCGCTGGCTGGACTCAAGGGTATCAGAGCGCTTAACAAGGGTCGCATGAGTAGATATGGAAATAATAAAATAAAATGAGGTCGCATTCAAATCCAATTAAAACAATCGATGTAAACTAATTTAGAGAACAGAGTTACAGCAAATTGAGATAATCAGTAGCAAGACAAGAGAAAAGAGGTATTCGAGGAGCCAGAGGGGATAGAGAAAGCGGGGGGCAGGATGTAAGAGTGTAGAGAGGCTGTGAGGGGGGGTCGGGAAATACCAGATACATCAAGCAGGGCCTCAGAGAGGAATTAGAGAGATAGAGGGCAAGAAAAGTGAGAGGTGGAAAGGGGCTGGAGAAAGAGTATCGTGAGGTCAGAAGGGGGGAATCCTAAAGCAGTAGGGGGCCGGGATGTGCCCAGGGAAGGGGTTAAGGGCCCCAGAATTTTTCAAGAAGGTGAAGTTTGAGGTCTTTTTTGAAGCTGAAGTAGGAGGGGTTGCAACGAAGTTCTTTAGGGAGAGCATTCCAGATGGTAGGCGCATTTCCAGAGAAGGAGCGTGATTGAGTAGATTTCTTGTTTAACAGAGGAGGGACGAGAACGAGTGAGTTTGAGCTCCTCAGTGTCCGAGAGCAGCCCGCTTTGAGCAGTTTGTCTGCGAGGTACAGAGGGGTGTGTTGATGCAGGGCTTTGTGTGTAATGCAGGCGGTCTTGTAGGTAGATCTGCCTTCAATAGGGAGCCAGTTGAGGGCTTTAAGGGTAGGGGAGATGTGGTCGAACCGTTTGAGGTCGGTAATGAGTCTAGCAGCAAGGTTAAGAACAGATTTGATTGGGTCTAGGTGGACTTTAGGTGTTCCAGAGAGAATGGCGTTACCATAGTCGATTTTAGACAGGACCAGTGATTGGACAGCTGATCTAAAGTCATCAGCCGGAATGAAGGGTTTTAATTTCTTGAGGTGAAAGAGAGTGAAGAGAGCACTTTTGGCCGAGTTTTTTATGTGAGAGTTGAGAGAGAGGTTCTGGTCGATGTTAATTCCTAGGGATTTGACTGAGTTGGATAAGGTGAGAGAGCAGTTGAGCGCTGTAAGGTCAGAAATCCAGGCTTGGATAGGGAGCGGGCTGTTTTTGGGGGAGAAAAGAATGATTTCAGTTTTTTTAGGGTTGAGGTGGTTTTAGTGGAACCAGGATTGGATCTTAGTCAAGGTGTCATTGAGGTGTAGAATGTCAGCGTGGGATTGAATCTTATGATAAAGTTAAGTGTCATCAGCGTAGAGGTGATACTTGATTCCCGCATGCTTAAGAATAAGGGTGAGGGGTTCCATAAAGAGGTTGAAAAGAGAGGGAGAGAGAATAGAGCCCTGTGGGACACCCAGTGAGACAGGCATAGGTTTAGAAAGGCAGTCATGAATTTTGATTTGCTGGGTTCTGTGTTGAAAGAAGGAGGAGAACCATTTAAGCACCGATCCGTTGAGGCCGAAACGATCTTTAAGAGTGTTGAGTAACATAGAGTGATTCACAGTATCAAAAGCTGAAGAGAGATCAAGGAGAATGAGAAGGGAGGACTCGCCCTTGTCTAGGGAGTGATGAATGTCGTCAATTATATTGAGCATGGACGTTTCTGTACTACATCCCTTTCTGAAACCTGATTGAAAAGAGTCCAACAGATTGAATGTGTCGATGTGTGAGTCTAGTTGGTGCAGGGCACATTTTTCAAGGGCTTTAGAGAGAAGAGGAAGGTTAGAGATTGGTCGAAGATTATTAAGGTCATTGGGGTCAGCGGCAGAATTTTTGAGGATGGGAGTGATTTGTCCGAGTTGTAGGGAGACCGGGACACAGCCCGTGGCAAAGGAGGCGTTGATGATATAGGTCCAGAGTGGGGCAATGATGTGTTTTAAATCTTGGACAAGGTTGGCAGGGAGCGGGTCTCTGGAGTGAGAGGAAGGTTTAAGTCTGGCAATGACGTTGAGGACTTCGAGCTCAGTAACTGGATTAAAGTGAAGCCAGGAAGCATTATTTTTATTTTCAAGTTTGGCAAGGTCGGATTCAGGCAGAGAGACGACTAGCGGCAGAGATGAGGGGTCATGTGGGAGTGTTAGGAGGGTCAGAGAACTGGAGGAAGAGTCTTGGGGGGGTTGGGGGTTATGAGGAAGGGGTGTAAGGGCAAAGGAGTGGTCAATTTTGGAGATTTTTTCAGAGAAGAAGTTAGCAATTTCTTCACATCTCTCAGTAGTGGCCGTCATCTTGGGGGGGGCAGCGGAGGTTTGGTTTTTAATCAAGCTGAAAAGTTCCCTGGGTCTATTTTTGGTCCGGTCTAGTTGGGAGCGGAAGAAGGCAGCCTTGGCATTAAGGATATGTTTTTTGTAATTGAACCTGGCGGCTCTGAGTAGGGCGAGATTAGTGGGCGAAGGGTTTTGTCTCCAAGTGCGTTCCGTCGATCTAAGTGCGCGCCTCTCATTGTTGAGATCGGTATTAAACCAGGATTTTGAAGAGGTGTTTTTCTGAAGTTTAAGTTTGGCTGGAGCAATTTGGTCAAGGATCTCAGTGATGGATTTATTAAAGTGCTCGGTGAGGTCATTAGCATTTAGAGAAGGAGGCGGAAGTCGGAGTTGCGCTTTGACTTTATTCTCAAGTTCGCCCGGGGGTATAAGATGGAAGTTTCTAGTCCATTTCTTCAGTTTGAAGGTTTTGGGGGGAGGGGGTAGCATAGTGTTTGAGATCGTGAAAAGGATGAGGTGATGATCAGACCAGTCGATGGGAACGATGGAGGAGAGGGAGGCTAAATCGGGGCTAGTAATGATAGCGTCCAGCGTGGCTCCTTTTGAGTGAGTAGGCGCATGGCAGAGTTGTTTCAGGTCATTGGTATCAAGTAGATCTATAAGGATGTTAATCATGGGATCATCCTGTTTGTTCCAATGGAGGTTAAAATCCCCGAGGAAGAGGTTTTTGGAATTGGAAAGCGAGGATTGAGAGATAAGGTCGGCCAGTTCTTCTACAAAGGGAAGAGAGTCAGTGGGTGGGTGGTAGATGTTGTGAAGGCGAATAGGTGGGGTACCATGTATTCGAAGTTCTGCACCGAGGTATTCAAAAGTAGAATGAGCAGAGCTCTGCACAAGTGAGAGTTGTAGTTAATTTTTATAGATTATGGCAAGACCACCTCCGATTTTGCCAGGTCTATCTTTCCTGAGGATGGAGTAGCCAGGGGGAGAGAGCAGGTCAAGAATGGAAGAAGAGTGGTCATTGAGCCAAGTTTCAGTTAAGAAGGCAATGTCAATGTTTTCACGAAGAATAGTTTCTGAAATTTCGATCGCATGACAAGCAGCAGAGCGGCAGTTCACCAGCATGCAGGTAAGGGGTTTAGGATTGTTTTGGGAGGGGGGATAGTATGGATAGTGGTGCGTTGCGGAGGCAGCCTGGGCGAGGCAGGGGAGGAAGGCATTCTGTTGGTTCCAAGGATCACAGGGATAGTTGCGAGGGGGACCGGAGGGTCCGAAATCAGGGGGATAAGGGGGGAAGAGCGACTGGGGAAACAGAGATCAGGAGAGGGGAGATGGCTTGAGGCGGGGGATGTACTATCTAGATCCTTGCAGGGGGGAAGTTTTCCTTTGTTGTTGGGATAAGGTGTTTAATTGGACAGAGCTCATGGAAATAGATTGGTTAGGGTGGCTGGAAATAGAATGGTTGGGGAGGTTAAGAGCCGAGAGGGAGTTGACGTCGTTCCTGAGTGATGTGAGTTCAAACGACAGGTTGGCGAGATGGAGCTCGATGTTAAAGAGTGTCTGTGTAATAAGAGAGATAGGGACGGGGGCTGGGAAGTCAGGGGGAGAGGATCGAGTTCCGAGAGAGGCTGGGCGGGCGGTCTGGGGAGGGGGCGGGGTGGGAGCCCAGGTGGAGGGTGGGGAGGGGTGACCTTGAAGATGGATGAAGGGAGAGGAGGGCGGAGAGAGGGGAGGATCCCTGAAGCTCGTAGAGAGTCCAGGGGAGGTGGGGGTGCGTAGGGAGAGTGAGGCTGAAAGACGTCTAGGTTGGGGGGGAGAGGGTTATTAGGAGCAGGAGAAATTGGAGTTGGTAGTTGGGTCTAAGGGATATCAAGATTAAGGAGTTGGGAGGAAGTGGAAGAAGAAATGGGCGAGTTTGAGTAAGGTGGTAACGAATCATGAGGAGATGGGAGAGTTTGAGTGGCAGAAGGGGCTGTCGGATTGTTAGGAGCAGGAGAAATTGGTGTTGGAAGTTGGGCTGAAGGGAGTTCGAGATTAAGGCGTTGGGAGGAAGGAGAAGAAGAAATGGGCGAGTTAGAGTAAGGTGAAGGCGAATCAAGAGGAGATGGGAGAGATTGAGTGACAGAGGGGGCAATAGTAGAATCGGCAGGGGGGACAGTGATTGACGTGAGAGGGAAGTTGTGTGTCAGGACTTCAGAGACAAGTATTGCGGAAGGGATGTCGACGAGAGGAGGGGTGGAAGTAAGAGAGCGATAGGGAGGGGGGTCCGCCGGAGATTGGGAGGCTGGAGGGTTGGAGGGAGATTTCGATAGAAGGTAGGATAAGGTGTTGTAGTGGTGTTCAAAGTAGGAGAGATGTTTTTCAGAGGCTTGAATGAGGATATTACCGGATTTGAAAATAGAGATGTCAATTTCACCTTGAAAAGCAGGGGAAGGGGTGGTAGACAGTTTCAGGCCATATGGGATTTTGCATGATTTCGAGATGGGGAGGTGGTTGAGGAAGATACTTTTCCATTTGGAGGGGCGTTTGGAATAAAAGATGTAGTTGGTTTTTATATTGGAGGTGAGACTAAGGTAGTTATCAACGAATAAGGTTTCCTGGTGCCGTATTAATAATTTGTGCTTAAAATTCTTCTTAGCATTTTTTGAGAGGTTAGGGGGTAACGGATGGTCCAAGAATTGGGGCCATGTCTAGTTATGGATGAGTCCGGAGAAACAAGGGGGTTACTGGGGGAGTCATGTTGATCCTTAAGAGCGGTCAGGGGGAAAATAGAGGGGAGGGGAAAGAAAGAAAGGGGGGTCTCGGGAGGGAGGGGGGTGAACCCAGGGGAAATAGGGGGGGGAAAGCCAGGGACTCAAGTAAGCCTCCGGGAGGGCTGGGGAGCAAGACTGTTTAGTAAGCATGCAAAAAGAACCACGTGGCCAGTGAGGATGTGGGGGCGAAGGAACCAGTTAAAAGCCAGGACGAGAGAAGTGGGAAGAGCTAAGGAGGCTAGCGACAGAGAATTGAATTGGTTTGTCGAGTCGTAAGTAAAGATACAATTCAGAACCATAGAGGGTTAAAAAGACATAACTTTGAGCAATCATAAACCTTCAAATATGTTGTTAGTAATTATATCCTGCAGTTCTACCGGCTGCAATATAAGAGACAGTTTAGTGCTAATTGATGATATCATTATCATCTGGACTGGGACTGGCATTGAATTGAAGGAATAATACAATTTTCTTAATAACAACACTCTCAATGTCTCCTTCACCCTGGAAATGTCTCAAACCAAAATAAACTTTCTAGACTTAGAGCTGTATGTTCAAGGAGGTACCATTCATAGCACACTGCACAGGAAAGAAACAGCTGTTAACAGCATCCTACACTACACTAGCTCACATCCTCCCTCCACCAAGAAAGCCATCCCTTATGGTGAGCTACTGCGCATCCGCAGAAACTGCAGCGAGGAGGCTAACTTTGCTACACACTCTAGTCTGGCTACAGACAGACTCAAAAGGAGAGGCTATGATCAACACATACTTAACACCGCTGGCACTAAGGTCCAGACCATTAAGAGAGAGGACACGTTGAAAGGCAACATAAAGAGATGTAAACAGGACATCCAGAGACTCTCGTTCATTACCACCTACTCTACATTAAACCATGAGGTATTTAAGTCCCTAGGCAAACACTGGGCTTTACTGAAAGGGGTACCTGGAATCAACAACATGATCACTGAAAGACCATCTATGACATTTAGGAGAAGTAAGACCATTAGGGATGTCCTATGCCCTAGCTACACCCTACAGAACAAACCAAAACAAGGGACATGGCTTACTAAACCTAAAGGTTTCTATACATGCAACACCTGCAACATCTGCCAGCTGGGTTGCAACAGAACGATGACGTTCAGTTACAACACCAGCACCAAACATAAGATTCAGCATTTCATTAACTGTCTCATCAGCTTTGTTGTCTATGTCATCATTTGCGGTTGTGATAAAATCTATGTTGGCAGCACAACCAGACAACTTAAAGTTTGCATTCAGGAACACCGCAGAGCTGCCCTAAATGGAGACACTTCATATGCTCTTGTTTCACACGAGTGTAGAGTGGGTGTTGACCGGGCCTGTTTCCGATTCCATGGCATCGACACAGTCACTAGCAGTACACGGGGCGGTGACAGGGCTCTCTTGCTGAGACAATTAGAAGCCAGATGGATTTGCACGCTACGTTCCTCAATCCTAGGCCTTAATACAGACAGGGAGTTACACTACTTTCTCTAAACGGTATGGCCAACTGTTTCTTATGACCAACCGTGTTTGTTAAACTGTCAGCATTACATGTGTCTCATTGTTTGCAATGTTGTCGCAAATGTACGATCGATCCCTCAGTTTCCCCATTCCCATTTTGCCCTCCCCTTCTGTTTTTCTCTCTGTAAACTTCTTGTGCAGCAACAAGTGTCGTACGGTTCTATTTCATGTCTGTACGGTCTCATGTCTTTTCTGTAATAATGTATATACAAAAGCTGCCCCACTCATTTTATTGGGCACTTAATGTAAAATTTATTTTGAACCGCGATTTTAGGAAATATTGTTTATGCGCTTTTGTTTTCCTATCATGCTGCATTGACCTTGTCCTGGCATTTAACTATTTAACGTATAATGTTTGGGTTACTTCTAGTGGGACCCCATGTTCGGGTAGCGCTTACTCATGTATTTGATGGAACATGGCTCCACGCATTATTTCTACATTATGCAGTCTGAACACCTTCGTTGTTACCTTGTAGTGGCATTGTAACCATACTGCCGCCTATACTCCAAAGCTCGATGTTGCTGCTTGCACTATGATCATTATTATTTCAGACGTATGGAATATTCCCATAGATTCTTTTTCTGTCCCCTCTCTGACTTTTAATCACGAATATGCACTGTGCATCAGTCACACGATGATGCACGTTCACTAGGTATTTCGAATTGTTCTCACTGTGTTGTTACTTCTTTTAAATATTTAAGGATTGCGTCTCTAATCACTAGGTAACTATAAGGGCTTTCAACGCTGTCTGCTCTGACCTATTTTAGCAGAGTGTTATAGTTGGCACTGTATTGCTAGGATTACTGGTACCGCTCTACACTTTAAGACTTTCAGTACGTCTCTGCTTCTCAGTCTTCAAATAGGTTCTCTTTTTACTAGCTCTGTGCCTACAACCGTCTTCTGGCAACTTGCGTAGGGGTTTACCATATCTCTCTGCATTTTGTATTTTATCACTCTACATCGTTTCGCGCTGAGTCTTATACCGGAAGTGAGTATGGTATCTCACTTCATGTGGCGCGGTATAGTTTCCAAGGGACACGTTTTTACGCGCCGTTTTCAATATCGGAAGTGAGTACACACTTCACTTCCTGTGGCGCAGTCTAGCTTTTCAGCCCGCCGGTAATTGACGGATGCTTTTTAAGAGCGTCTGCGGGCTTGCTTTAGTTTCCTACTATTCTGCTGGTTACAGGACGTTTCCCGGACATGGCTCCTCGAACAGATACGGTTAATACCGTTTGAAGTAAGTGATCACCCCTGTTCTGTCATACCTCTTCCCAGCGCTTATCACCTTTTTATATCTACTGTCGTACCTCGCTCAACCTGTTTTTTACGCGGAGAATTAATCCCAGCGCGCTATCAGCTTTTTCTGTTCCCACGCAGAGTACTGGCACCACCCTTGTTTTTGTTTTACCTCTTCCCAGCGCTTCTTGTTTTTAAATCTATTGTCGTACCCCGTACAACCGGTTTTCAGGCTGAGCTTACTCTGTTTCCATGCGAAGTACTGGTCCCAGCGCACCGTTCCATATACCACTTTAGTCTACAGCTCGCACCTTACCCCCTAACCAGATTAATTGAGTCTCGTACCCCGTACACGCGTCACGATCCCTTTGTGTTTCCACACGGGGTTCTGGTCCTAGTGCACTGCCTCCTGAAACCGTATACGTCTGCAGCGTGCACTTTACCCCATAACCACAGTTATTTAGTGCCGTATTTCATACACTGTAAGCCTACCGATATACTTTGGCAAGCTGTACATACATGAACTAAATGGTGGCCTGTACATTTGTCCTAGTTCTTTGCACATCCACCATCAGATTTGTGGTTTATGCCCTTACCTACTTGCCTCATGCTAATTGGGCTTTGCAATTTGCCATCTCTCCCTGGGCGAGTGCATCCTTAATATTTAAAACTGTTCTCTATTACACTATAGCCCTTTTCAACTTTATCAGACTCATGAATATGGAGGTCTTTGGGTTTAATTCCCTGACATACAGAGTACACGTGGTTTGCTTTAGCGCTGGAGTTTCTCCACGTTTATAATCCATTAACCATTTTTCTTTGCAGGTACGCAATATTGCTCACACTCATAGGACATCGCTCTACCATGAGCTTCACCTATGCGCCTTAGGTATGACGCTCTTCATTTTCTTATTAGCTATCGTTCTTGCTAATTAGTCTGGTTGTAGACACGCTCATTGTACTTCTCTGACGTTCTTCTAGGACTCGTTTTAATCTCTCTTGACCCAGCGTCTGAGGATACATATCATTCCTCTACCCTATTGGTAAGCTAGCTTCCATCAAGCTACATTAGATCTCTTTGCATACTAGCACAGGTCTAGAAGTAGCCTCGCACATGGTGTCACTTTTTAAACAACTATACTCACTAATTTGTCAATATCTTTTCGGTTTTAAGCAATGCACACTCTTTCACATACTGGTGACTGCACTATTTTTTCCTCTTCTTTTGAACACACACGACCTCCCCCTGGTTATCTTCACTTTTACTATCGCTTTTTCACTTCTATCCTTGGCCCTGTGTTTTTTTCTTTCCTCATTATTATCTGTTTTTTTCTTTCCTCTTTATTATCTCTTTTTCTTTAAATTTACTTTCTTCTCATATGTTTATAATGCTTTTCGTGGTCTCCAAATCAACATTCTAAATTACACTCATATTGTATGCCATTACAGCCCTGAAGAAGCCCATGCTTGGGCAAAACGCGTTGGCTGGTTCTATCTTATGAAGCACATCTGAGAATAAAAAAGACCAGAAACGATTATTTGCAATTGCCTGTTATTGATGTGTTCTTGTGTACTAGATTGTTTGTGTCTATATATTGCCTCTCATCCAACTAATTTACACAGGCTTTGTTCCTGACCAGCGTGAGCACAAGGGTTCTCACCTCAGGGGGTCAGAAACATGTCTGTGTGTAGCAGGCTGGTGCAGACCAGTCAGCTGGACACGAGGGAGTTGGTTGTTTTTCAGGGGGCATCTCTAAGAAGCCCTCTGAGCGCTTTTTGTAATAAATCTAGAAATGGCATCAGTGTGGGTTTACTATGCTGAGAAGTAGGATACCAAACTTCTTAGCATTCAGTAAAGCAATCATGGAGCTGTGGAGTTTGTAATGACAAACTCCCAGAGAATGTACTCAATATGGCTTCACTGCACTTACAATGTCTAATAAATGGGCTTAGAAACTGTAGGGGCATATTGATCATGCAGCTATGCCCTCACCTGTTGTATAGTGCACCCTGCCATAGGGCTGTGAGGTCTTCTAGGGCGGTGACTTACCTATGCCACAGGCAATGTTGTGTTGGCATGGCACACAGGGGTGTGTGCCATGTCGACTTTTAGGTTTTGTCTGCACCACAACACAGTCTGCAATGGCAGTGTATGTGTGTTAGATGAGGGGTCTCTGAGGGTGGCACAATACATGCTGCAGCCCTTAGAGACCCTCTCTGGTTACAAGGCCCTTGGTACCACTAGTACCTTTTACCAGGGACTTTACATGTGAGCCAGATGTGTGCCAATTGTGGAGATAAAGGTACAGTTTTGGGGGACAGAACACAGGCCCTGGGTACCTGATTGGCAGGGACCCAGGGCACATTCAGTCAAAGTGCATCAAAAATGTGGCAAAACGTGGAGGGGGCTGCTGCAACAGAAACCCATTTTTCTACACATTGTTCTACAGCTACTGGATAGAGGAGCTGTCTCACTTGGTATGAAAATTACTCCACACATTTTATTTCTACTCACAGTTTTCTCTTTTATTTTTGGAGTATTTGAATATAGAGTCCTTAGGTTTAAGAAGTTCACAATAAATTTGCAGGATTCTCAGGATCTGAAAGAGATGCCTCAAATGTTCTTCTTCCCCTTTTTGAGGTTGTTCCTGGGCTTCTCCCGATGGCAACATCTGAAAGAAATAAACCAAAAGTAAGTTTCCTGGTCTCTGAACATGGTTGCCCCTCCTGCCTACTTCTCTGCCTTTAAGGTCTTTGGCCTCTGTTGCGTATTTGTAGTCTGTTCTTCTCTACTTATTCTTCTCAGAGCCTGAGGCAGCTCTATCACTTTACTATTCTTCTATAGAATTTGAACTGTGCTTTTTCATTTTCTCCTTTTTTCCTTCCTCTCTGGTTAAGCTCTCTCCTACATCTTAAGGATTCTTTGTTTCTGAATTATTAAAGAAACCCTATTTCAAACAGATTTTTGCGGTTTGAAAGAGAAAAGAAATTATCGCGAATGAAAACGAAAGGGAAAAGGAGATAAACTAAAATTTATGATAACTCAGGCATGTCCCTTACAGGAAAGGTTGGCCCCAAAAAACAAAAAAAAACACAACTTGCTTTCTAAACGTGGGGTTAAAACTCACATTGGTAAATTGTCAACACTTCTAATAAATCATAGTTCTCCGAACATTCCTCAGAGGATCCTCCCATCTCCCCTATTTTCCCTCCCTTCTCGTGCCACCTTCTTACCCAGCCACGCATCTGAGACAGCCACGCTCCTCCTGGAACGTGGCACATCACGTAGCTGGTGGGTTTCTCGGTTAACTGGACATCACGAGGAAGGAACAGGGTCGTCCTCTCCTCCTTCACAGCATCAGGTGTTCCACACGCATTCTCTCACTCTGCATCATTGTTGCTGTCCATCTCCTCTCGTAGAGACCTTCTTACGGCAACTTCCTCCTTATGCTCTCCGCTTTGCTCTTTGGGCGGCTTGTTTTCCCCCTCAATGTCGGCGTCCTCCAGTCCATCCTCTTTCTCCTCACTTTAATTTCCCCCTTTTGAACCTGACCTTGCCCTTCTTCCTTTATATGGCCTTTCTCTCAGCTCTCTGTAAAATTACGTTTTTTTTTTCTTTCGTATTGTAGGCACAGATGTCGGGATGGACCAGCGGCGAATTTCAGGTAAGTCTTTCCCCTGTTCTCCCCCAGTCAGCTCAACCGGACAACCTGGGAAATATGTTTTAGAGCCTATCTTGTGTACTTTCCTTGTTTTTCTGCTTTTTTGGTCTCTGGTACCTTCTTGTTTTCTAGATTTAAAATTCTGTGGGAGAGCCAAGTGTATTTCTAAACCTGGAGCGAACCAATGGAGGAGAAGACCAGGGCTGTGCTGGGATCCAAAAGCAGTCCTGGCAAAAATTTTCAAATAAGCTTCACTCCCTTCCTCCACTCTTGCCTCACTCGCTCCTTCTCTCTCGCTCCTCTTTCCCTTCCCCCACCTTGCCTTTCTTGTGCCTCCTGTAATTACTTCGCAGAGCAGGAGAAAATTACAGGTGCCAGCAGTGGCCCTCAGCCTTCGATAACCCGCCTATAATGGTTCAAGCCCACGAGGAAATGCCCAGTGGAATAATTGGACTGTCCAGCCCTGGAGCTGACCAGAAGGAAGGTGTGGTCCTCTATGAGAGTCACAAGTTTTCCTGGGTTATCTTAATTACTTGTCATTAAGGTTTAGTACAGCTTTTTTTTACTTCTCACAGGAATTGAATTCTAGGTCCAATAACAGCTGTGTGTGTTTTGGTTTCAGCAGGGTCATTCCCCTCAGACGTTAAGGAAGTCAAACTTAGTCAAAAGTGGAGGCCTAGTATTTCTTCTTTCCACTTTACTGTGACAACAGTTAGCGGTTGCTAGTGGTAACAGCTGCTTTCCTTGGCTTATCTTTTATTAACACTTGAAAACACTTTGCTATAAGTTGCCTCTAGGCACTTGGCAGGTAGCAACAGGATCATGAAGTAATGGCCTTTAAGATCCCTGTTTATCTTCTATTGTGTAAAATCCTTGGCCTTTCTCAAAGCAGTAGGAAATAGGACTCTGACCATCTGACATAAAGGGCTCAATTACGAGTCTGGCGGCCCAAGGACCGCCAGACTCATGGTGGCGCGGCGGTCTCCTGACCGCCCTTTGACAATTAGGGCGGTCAGACCGCCATTGCCCTACCAAAACTGCCAGGGAACCGCCATTTCCTGGTGGTGTTGTGGCGGTCAAGAGTCATCAATATTCTTGGCGGGACCGCCGCGGTCCACCCAGGCATATTAAGAGTTTCCTCTCTGCAATAGTTTTCATGGCGGTTCCTCCTCCATGAAAACCTTAGCAGAGAGGAGACAAAGGGGACGATACAGGGCCCCCGTCTGCCTCTGCGCCCTGTGGTTCATGCAGGGAGGCTCAACATCTGCCCCCCTGTGTGAATGCACCCCAGTTCATGCACGGCACAGACTTTTCAGTCCATGCCGTGCAGGAACTGTTTTTGGCATTTCCATTGCCGGGCCCATTTTCAGGGCACCGCCATGGGAACATAAAAAAAGCCCACCAGACACGAGTTATACTTGTAATCTGGCGGGCGGCCTGACCATGGGTTTGGCTGTGCAGCGGCGGAGCGGACCCAACAGCGCACCGCCAAACTCGTAATCAGGCCCTAAATGTTTGACCCCTCAACAAAGCGCATGATGCCACTTCTTCTACCCTTGACATTTTGGTGAATCAATGTCTAGCCTTCAGTCCCCGGGTGAGAGGGAAGTGAAAAACCATGTTAAACTAAATTAACTAAATTGGAGCATTGGTGCATAAAATGGAGGATATGGAGTGTTCTTTCAGGTAACCGGTAAATCCACTAGCTGTTTCAGACGAAGACCTCTATGCCAATCTGTACACATTTTTGCCAAACCCCATTTGGAGGACCACAGGGCAAGTATGGGCTACTGGGCCACAACTATCGGAGTTAGTTTGCAAAGTCATAAAAGGACAGTCATCAGAAGTAAATGCCCCTAAGTCAAATGCTAGCCCTAAAGCACATGAATCTCAGTTGTAGCGATGGTGAGGAATCACAAGCTTCTCAGGAAGGTACGGCAAGGGTGCTGAAACTAACAACTCCACAATCACCCAGCAATAACAGATTACCCAATATAGTGCTTTGATTTATAAAAGAAAAGTATACTTTATTACACACAAAAGCTAGATAGTACACAAGTAATAGTAAACAGGCACAATTTAATAACTCAGGCATTGGGGCTTCTCCCCCTCAATCTGTTATCCAGCCCCCCCCCCCAACAAGGCTGAGACATGCAGTAAATCTGTGACAGCACATAGTCTCTCTTCTGCTTCTAGGAAAGAGCGCACATCTCAATCAGATGCAGCCTTCTTCAACTCCAGTGACATCGCTGTGCAGGGCAGCGTCAGGAGCAGACATCAAACTTCCTCCAGCCAGGCATTTCAGGTAACCTGCAGTCGTGTTGGCCCTATGGAGTGGGCCTGGCCTCGGTCACCCTCCTGTCTGTGTCTGGGTGCTGGCCGTGGTTTGAAAGTGCAAGTGGGCAGCACCAGTCTCTGGGTCACAGTGGCACTGGATGTGCAGCTGTTGCAGTTCTTGGTCGCAGAGCCAGCGGGTGGCCATGGGTGCATCTCTTGGTCACAGTGGTGATATATAACAACCATGCTTGCACTTCTCTGGTCACAGTGGCACGGGTTATCCTGCGGTTTAATTTCTTGGTCAAGCTGCTCAAACAGTTACGATTCCACACTTACCAGAGTCTGATGCCCAACAACACCTGGGCCATGCAGATTCTCTACTCTGTCCTCCTGTTGACCCCACAGGCACTGGGGTCTCACTGTTTCTAGCGCTTTCTGGACAGTCACAGCTCCTGCAAGGTTGGCAAGCTACTTCTCTCTCTCAACAAGCTTGAAGTCTTCTCAGCAAAATGCCTAACTTAATTTCTAAACGTACCTTGTCTCCTTGCTCTCCATTTCAGTGTCTAGGTCACCTCCCTCCAACTTCAAGTGTGTCAGCAATACACTTCCACTGTCTGTGAAAACAACTTCACTTCTATTTTGTGTGCAAGAATGGATCCCACAGGCATCCGCTACTCAGGGTCACTCATACACAAACACACACAAATAATACAATTGGGATGTTAGCACTAGAATCTAGCTCAGTGCATAGATGTCGAACTTTACAAGACTGGGCCAGTAGGCCTCCACTTCAGTGAAACAGATAACAAGGTCCGGCAAAAAACGATGAATCTACAAAATCTGGTACACTGCTACCACTATGGAATACTGTCTCTGTCATGGGTTTAGTACACACATTCAGTGCAATGAGGACATGCTTGGTGTGCATCTCCAGGTCACAGGGCAGGTGCAGGACCTCACTCGTGTCAAGGGATAGGCCTAGGACTCTGTGTGCCCCCGCGATTGTGTGGCTAGAGCCAAAATAAGCAAACAGATCACCAGATACTTGAAACCTGGCATTCAGGGCAGGGGGACATGATATAACATGGAGGAGATTTTCTCATCCCAACAATCTTCTTTTGACTGGGTTGAGGTACATTTCTCCAAAACTGGTCGGCCGCCCCACCTCACTGGAAGGGGGCAGTACAAACAATGTGAAAGGATGAACTGGCCCCTTCTGCTTGCTTTTAAAAAACTCTTGCACAACAGGTAACAATACTAACTGGTGGGGCAAACTGGAAAAAGAACTGGCCACACCATATTTCTGGCCAACCCATGTAAACTGCACATTACATAAGTTATAATTAGGTGTGTGCATAGCTTATGTAGTTGTGGATAGTTAGGTACATGCCTTGTGAATATTGTTAAGTATGCCCTTCTGAATGTAGAAGCATACACTAGACTTGTTAACTAACCTTACACATAAAGGAAATTAAAAAGAACGTTAGTGCTTTTTCTATAATGTGTTCTTTGCTTCAATATAAATATTTAGTTCATGCCTATCTCCCATTTACTCGAATCATGAAAAAGAGTAAATGGGGTACTTTGCTACACTTTCGACACAACTTATGTGTGGTTCATTTGAGCGTGAATTTGGCGCACTTGGTATTGGCGGAGGAGGAGGTAGTGTTGGTGAAAGAGATGTGGCCTAAAAGCCAGAACTGCTGACTTTGGAACTGGAGAACCATGGGTCCTAGCATAGGCTCAACATCCTGTGATTCTGGAAAGATCACTTAATCTCCCTGTACCTAAAAAACAAAATCTGACCTGTGTGATGTAATCTAGTGTTCATGTAAGCACTCTAATGCCCTTGGGTCAAGTTCACACTATATAAAACTGCAAAATTAACATATACAGCAGTGGTTCTGAACCTGTGGTCCAGGCACCTCAGGGGTCTGCAATGTTTACTCGGGGGGTGGTCCATGACTGCTTACACAAATAATGTTAACAGATTAATTAAGTGCATATAAATAATTAAGCAAAACGTAAAACTGAACATTGTAAAACTTTTTGTAAATGAAGGAATTTGAAATTGGAGACTAAAAATTAAGATAGTATCCTCAGATTGATCTGTGAGAGCAGTGCGAGTGCATCAAACAGAATATAGTATGGACAATGGGTGGCTTGAATTGAATTTAGACAAGGGACAACCTTTCCATAGAAAATAAAATATTGATTTTTCTTTTTTAATAATTATTTGTGAATTAAATAAAATGTTTAATCATTTGTGTATTCATACGATGAATGCTTGTTTCTGTATTTCTGTGTATTGTTGTGCGGTTCAAATCACCAAAATTGTTTAGCCGGGGCCCCCGGATTCCAATAATGACTGAGAGCTGATTACAATGGTGGTGGGACCGCCACCGTCAGGCCATCGGTGGCGGTCCCACCGCCATCCAGCCCACTGGATCCGACCGCCTCACTAGGATGCAGGCGGTCGGATCTCGACAGGTGGGGGAGAGACCGCCGCGTCCGAAAGGCTCAAGGATCCTGTTAGTGCGGTGGTCGGACTCCTATTCCCTACAATGGCGCGGTGCCTGATCAGGCACTGCTGTAGGGATTAGGATGTCCCTTTATGTCGGCCATTTCATGGCGGTTAACCCGCCATGAAAAGGCAGGCGGAGAGTGACTTTGGGGGCCCCTAGCGGGCCACCCTTCCCCCTGGCCCTCCGCTAAAGGCCCTGGGGGGGCACATTTGGTGCCCCCCTAAACATCCCTGCACCATGTGGCAGGCACCGCATGGTGCCTCCCACATAGTGCAGGGAGGTTTTTAAAAAAAAACATTGTCTTGCGGCGTGTGATATGGCACAATACAAAATATACACATTTCGACTGCCATGAAAGTCGGTCACATCGCAATGCGGCCAGCGGGACCTCCGACTACTAGTCAGGCGGTCCTGCTTCCGCGTCGGTGTCCACCCGACATCTTAATCAGGCCCTTAGTCGGGATCTCCGGATGCCAATAATAATTCAGTGGGGTCTCCAGATTCCAGTAATTATTAAGTGGGGATCCGCAGAAGTCAAAATGTTAGGAACCACTGACATACACTGTTTAATTTTAGCCGGTGGTTGCCTGTGTAACCCACCAGCACTCATTTTTGAGGACCTGCACTTATTTTTCCTCATCAGACATTTCTCAAGAGCAAGAGAGGGGAAAAACGCACATGGGGAAAGGCTAAAGAGAAAGATGCAAAACTCGTCAAAGAGGGAGAAAGTAGGAACCTGTTTAAGTGGAATAAATAGGCAGAGTGTGTCTGGCACCTGATTAAAGCAGCATGAGGTGTATTCAACACCACGTAGCCTTGGCATACGGCGTGCCAACATTTAATAGTACCGGCTGGAAGCTTCTGAGCAGAGCTTTTCGCACCGGCAGTTATTCCTTCCAAATTAACAACTGAACATATACTAAATTCATTTATACACACTGGAACATTTTCAAGTTTGTGAGTGTGCACCACATTCGCACTGTCCAATCTCAATGATGCCCAATTGTATTCGCGTATTCATACATTTACAGGGCATCATGTATGCATGTGGTATGCAATATACACTGACTGAGCACTGTCCTGCGCTTGTATACTGGACAGCTTCCTGCCTTCTAAATTGTGCCTGCATAATTATTTGTGTGCAGTAAGCATAAATGACATCTGCAGATATGTTTGTGAATCGACGTCCACGTTTATAGCATTGGTCTGACACACGTTTGTGCTACGTTCACACTTTAGATCGTCAGAAATAATTAAATATAGGCACCTGATTGGCGCGGCATCTGAAAAAAAAGTATCCTCCTCAGACATCAAATGTTGCACTGTTTTGACTGTATTTTTTTTTCTTTTGCTTTGTAGTTCCCTAAAAAAGTACAGTACCATGATGTGGTTTTATTATGTAATGAGCACAACATAAAAGCACTACATAAAAAATAAACAAAAGGTAACAGCTTAAGAAATAGAAAATGAATAAATAATTCCAAATAATGTTGCAAAATACATTTAATAAAAAGGAAATACACTCTTCAATAAGTTATACCGGCCTCTTATTTTGTTGGTTAGGGATGCCCTAGATTGCTCCAAGGGGGCAGTGTACTTGCCAGAATGTCAGGATGGCCACAGTAATTAAATGTGCATACAATGTATCTAAGTGAAACTTATACATATGTAGTGTTTATCCTTAAAATGTGGCTGTTGAACTTATCTTGCCAGAGGTACCTTTGACGTAAACAAAACCGCTAGGCTGTTTTCTCCGAGTACAGTGATCTAAATGCGTTACACAACGATTTGTGTGACTGGAACTTCCATGTGTGGGTCTTTGTGGCACGCTCCGCGTCTTTCCCCTGGTTCTTGCATTCACGTCATCAGTAGCCAGAGGTGTTTTTGCAGCGGTGTTTTGAAATGCCTCGCGTTCCTTTCGCGAAGGTACACAGCTTCAATCCCCTTTTCATGCTCCTGCGCCTCGGCCGGTGACCTCAGCTCCCTCCCCGCTGCCTCGTACTCGCCCGGTCCTGGGCACCAGAATGTGCCAGGCCTCATCCGACACAGCCTGTTAAATGCGGCCTTTGATTTCGGATGGATCGCTTTGATGCCGTCGGGGCGTAAACACGTCTGAAGTCTCCATGCCCATTACTGGCACATTCCTCTATCCTGGTACAGTACATCCTGCTCCGCGCTCTGAACCGTCTTTGAGAACTCAAGAAAAGGCGATTATGTCGGCCGAAAAACAGACAGTTTACAAGGCAATGTTTTCCGTCCTGCAATGCAAGTCCGGCCACGGTGGGATAGGGCGGCCGCCCGCCCGCGTGCCAGCAGTCAGGCCTCACTTCCTTACAGCCTCTAGAGCACCCGTCCTTTCTGTTTACCTCCTGGGAGAGTGCAACGAAGAACTTTACCAGTGAGGGGAGCAGGTCACGTGACCTCCTGAGAGTGTGCGACGAGCAGGGTCGGATTAGCAGTGCGGCAATCGGCTCGTGCGCCAGGGGCCTGTGGCAGAGGCCAGCTTGTGGGCCTATTTTTTGTAGACTATGGATCAAGAAACTCCAAATACCTGGGCTGGTTTTCCAATAGAGCTCCAGCTTCAGGTGAGAGGTAGTCTGAGCAGGCCACATATTAGGCCCATTAATTGTTATTTGCAGAATGACAATAGGGCGTCAGGAGGACACCATCATGTGGTGCACCTTCTTCCATGCCGGGCCCCAGAAGGTGTCAGTGAGCCTTTGAGAGAGGTGTGTCTTTTGACCAGTGCAATTTACAAGTCGTTGGCGCAAGGAGGAATCCCCCACAGCAGGTCACAACGACCAGACAGACAAGCCTCAGGTGCCTGCTGCCAGTTTTCTCAGATTGAGATTAGGAGTTTCATTCAAATACTTTGCAATGGAATTAGAGAAAAAAAACAAGACACGCAAAAGTTTTAAATAACTTTGCAATTAAAAAAAAAAATCTGACTCGAAACGGATAAGAAGAAATCACCCTTTTTAGCATGAATGGTTGCGAACTGCAATTGTGGGCCACTTTTTTTTTGGGTGCCCGGGCCGATTTTTCATTCCAATCCGACCCTGGCAACGAGAAACTTGCCTAAGAGGGCAGGTTAAAAGATCAGCTTGGAGAGTGCGATGAGGAACTCACCCGAGACAGGAGCGGGACAAACGTGTCCTGGGAGCGTGCAATGAGGAAGTTAATTGCTATAAGAGGAGGTTTCAGGATCTGCTGTGACTGTGCAAAGAGGAACTTATTTGAGATCAACGCAGGTCGTAGGATCTGCTGAAACTGTGCCACGAGGAAAACCATATCTGGCGGTCGAGCCTTCTACATTGCTACTAAAGCGTGGAACGACCACCAGCTACACATAAGAGCCTCCTCCTTACTTCTTGAATTGCGCAAGAAGTTGAAGACCTGGATTTTCGAGTAGTCCCACGTGGTCCTACATGTACCTAGACTCAGTGGGTAATTTGTAATAATAAAAAAAAAAAAGTGCTAGAGGCAGCTTGCAGCAGCCCAGTTCTCCTGTTACCGCCGCCTAAAACAGAACCAACTACTAACCATGAAAGTGGGGAGAGGATGTGGCTAGAGCTGCAGACTTTGAAGCTGGGGAACAAGGTTCGAGTCTCAGCATTGGTTCAACATCCTGTGATTCTGGGCAAATCACTTAATCCCCCTGTAAATAGATGTCTCCTTAACTGATGCTCATGAAAAGCGCAAGTGTTGATGACTAAGTGCTGATGCAGAGCACTGGAAACCACCGGCTCATATTAAGTACTGCCTAGACTCACACCTGCTCAACACCAGGATACATCCCTGAGTGATAGTGTGTGTGCTCTATAAATCTGCATAACATAACATAGGAAGAGGCCTTAGGTAAGTAAGTTCCTGTTGTCATACTCTCAGCAATGCCTAAGATGGGGGCAGGCCATAGGAGCTGCCAAGTGTGTTCAAATTGGAACTTGCCTGTGATAGGAGCTGCTGAGCGTGTTCAAAGATGCACTTACCTTAGACAGGAGGAGGGCACATAGTCATGAGAGACTGTTCAATGAGGAACGTACCAGTGATGAGAGCAGTTCATAGGATCTGCTGAAAATTTGCAATGAGGACCTTAGCAGTCGTAGGACCTGGTCTGCAGTGGATGCTTGATAGTCCTCTCTGGTCAGTTGCTCTAAGAGGTACCTACCTGATAAAGAGGCAAGATAGAGTACCCTGGGAGGAGAGCTACAGAGAAACTTGCATGCACTGAGGTCAGGAGCGGGAATCTAATGAGTAGGCCTAAGCAAAAATATCTTAAATGGTCATAGTATGAAGCAAAATAAATCTCAAATAATGACTTCAGGTGGGAAATAAGTGTAAATTGATGCCATTCACAGTCAAATTGTGTTTATTTAAAGTTTTAAAAATGAGTTTATTTAGAATACAATAAAGCACAAAATTAAAAAACAAACAGAGAACAAGTGAAAAAGGATTAGTTATCTCTACCACAATATAAATCATCTATAAAAGAGAACAATTATGCATGGTCAAAAACAAGAAAAGTTTGGTTATACAAGGTTAAAGAGAAAAAAAGGCAATATACATAAAGGTACATATAGAATTAAAATAACAATCATGATAAATAATTTACTAAGTGAAGATAGGAGGAAAGTCAGGGAGGTTGAAGAACTTCTTGTTGAGCGGGTGTGCGTGCAAAGGAATGTTGTACACTATCATCTAAAAACTGTGTGATGGGAGACCACAAAATCAGACGTTTCAGAGCTAGAGACATAGGAGAGACAAAGTTTGTGTCCAACCTATGGTTATAGCACACCGCATACCACCAATCTTGAAATGATAACTTGGTAGAATCTTTCCAATGCTTGGTGATTTGTTGGAAGGCCACTGCCAATAATAGATCCAAAATACGAGTGTCACACGAGGCTGAGCGCCAAGCCTCAGAAATGCTACCTAGAAAAATTGTAGAAAAAGAAAAGGGAACTGTAGTGTGAAATATTGAATTAACTTGAACCCAAACTTGTGTCCAAAAACGCAACACAGAAGGGCATGTAAATAGTAGATGTTTTAAATCCGCCTGTGGGATAGAGCATGTCCAACAAGCATCTGTCGTAGCTAGGTGCATTGTGTGCAGATGGGCAGGAGTTAGTAAAAGTCTGTTATATAAAGAAGAGGGAATGCGTGGTATTTGCTGCTCTGGATGATTTCCTGATTTGATTCCAGATTTTTGCCCAGAAAGGAATTGACCAGTTAACCTCGAAATCGGATTCCCAGGCCAATTCCATCTTTGATTTAGTCCTATTAGAATCGGAGGAGAGTAAACAAGAATAAATGGAAGATGCTCTTGGGGAGTAGACCAAAAGTTAGTAGAGGATGAAGCTGAAGGAAGAGAAAATTGAATACGTTCATAAGCAGTAGAAAGAGCATTACACAATATTTTGTATTTGCGCTCAAATGATGAGGGTAAATCAAACTGATGACGGATTTGGGAGAAAGGTAAAAAGTATCACGTTCAAAGAGTTGGTGGATCCAAATTATACCTTTGTTTCTCCGAGATTTCCAATAAATGGGTTTGTTATTAACTGATATATTTTTATTATGCCAAATGGTAGATTTAAGAAAAGCATCTATGTCTGTAGGAGAATTAGGGAGAGTGGAATCCAGTAATCTATAGGAATGTCTAAGAATAGGCGTAGAAAGGGACTGTGGTTTGCGAGTAAAGGATAAATATTCCTTGAAGGAAAAGGGGAGGAGAAAAGGCCTTTCTACATCTACCCATAACGGGCATGTTGACGAGGAATCGGAAAGCCATCTAGATGACTGACGCAACAAAAAAGCCTTATGGTAATTAGGAAAGTCCGTGAATTTAACTCCACCCTCTGATTTTGGGCGGGTTAATTTAAGTAGGGACATACAAGATTTTTTATGACTCCAAAGAAATGAAATGAGAATAGAATTAATCTTCTTGAGGTGTTTACAGGGTATGGTCACCGGGAGATTTGATATAGTAAACAATACAATGGAGCTCAGCATCATTTTAATAGTATCCAAACGACCCCACCAAGTGAGGTGAAGCGGGTGCCTACTGGTAGTTAAAGTGGTTAATTTATTTACACATTTTTCTAAATTTAGAGAAACTGAGGTAGAAATAGAGGAAGTAAACCACAAACCAAGATATTTAATGTGTTTAGGATTCCATTTAAAATTGGATATAGCGAAATCTTCTTTAAACGCGAATTTAGTCAGGGGCAGTATCTCACACTTCTCATTATTCAATTTATAACCAGAGACATTACTATATGAGGCAACTTTTTTTTTTTTAAGTTGGCAATGATGAGAGGGGTTGGGAAAGGAACAATAGAACATCATCAGCAAAAGCTGCAAGTTTGGTCTGCAAGCCATTAAAGGGAAATCCACTAATCTCTTGATTTTGTCTTAATCGGGAAAGAAAGGGCTCAAGTACTAAGTTAAAAGGAAAGGAGAAAGCGGACAACCTTGACGTACTCCTCTTCCCAAGGAGAAATAGGAAGAAACAAGGCCGTTGGCACAGATAGCCGCTCTTGGGGCAGAATATAGGAGAGAGATGAAGGATATGCTTTTTGGACCAAAACCGAACCAACGAAGAGTATGAAAAAGAAAAGGCCAATAAACTCGATCAAATGCTATCTCTGCATCTAAAGCAATTGCAGCAATGGATTCAGATTTAAGAGGGGACTTGGAAAGAACATCAAAAAATAGACGAGTATTATCAGATAGGCAAAGACCTTTAACGAAACTTGATTACTCTTTATCAAGCAGATCCGGGAGGTATGAATCAAGTGTCAAAGCTAAGGCTTTAGAAAATATTGTATTGTCAACATTGAATAAGGAGATAGGCCTGTAGTTTTTACAAAACTGAGGGTCCTTACCTTCTTTGGGGATAAGACAAATCAAAGCGTCCAGAAAAGAACCAGATGAAGAACCAGACAGGGAAAAAGAGATTATGAGGGATTGCAGTTTGGGGAGGGGTAATTTAGCAAAATAAGAATAAAATTCGGCAGTAAAGCTATCAGGGCCAGGGGCTTTATCCCTTTTTAGTGTGTTTAGTGCAGTGTGTAATTCAGGCTGTGAAATATCAACTTCTAGCGATGAAAGATCAACACATTTATCTGGTGGTCTATGAATAGATGAGAGATATTGAGAGATATTAAGGTCAGAAGTTACATTCTCAGGTGTATACAAGGATTCATAATTTCGAACAAATTCATCCAGAATCTCAGAATCTTTTACCTCAACGTTTGAGTTGTATCAATAATTGATTCAATGTTAAATTTGTTGTTCTTAACCTTAAGGTAATTCGCCAATAATTTACCGGCCTTATTCTGACCTCCATAAAATTTTGCACTTGATTTTAGTAAATACAAAGATGCATTATCTGTGGATTCTTTGTTAAACTGAAGCTTGGTACGTGTGAGTTCAGAGAGACAATCTTTTGACTTGGAGGTATAAAAGGAGTGTTCCAGTCTCTTTATCTGGGCTAAAAGGTCAACAGCATGAACACGTGATGCCTTCCGTTTCTTAGCAACATAGCAAATAATAAAATCACGTGCTGTTGCTGTAAAAGCGTCCCAGATAATATGAAAGGGAGAGTATCTGTTTGATTGAGGTGAAAATAATCCTGGAAAAATAACTCAAAAGAGGAGGTGAAATTGGGATCTAAAGGAAGAGAGTTATTAAAACGCCATCTGCAAGGATTACGAGAGCAGGAAGGTAGATCCAATTGGAGGGAAACAGGGGCATGGTCAGAAATTAGGATTGATCCAATATCAGCAGAACGTAGAGACTGTGAGATATTGTGGGATACAAAAAAGTGATCAATACGAGATTGTGTTTGATGGGCAGGGGAAAAATATGTATATTCTCTTGAAGTAGGGTTACAAAGACGCCAGGCGTCCACGAGCTTCCTTTGCTTAATAGTATGAACAAAAAGTTGGTGGGCATTATTTGGTATGAAGGTAACCGTGGAATTACGATCTATGAAAAGATCAACTATCTGGTTACAATCACCGCCTGGAATAAAATTCTCTTCAGGGTATTTAATAAAAATCTGACTTAGGTCAGAGCAAAAATGGGAGTCATTAACTGTAGGGGCGGAGATATTTAACAAAGAGACTGGAACCTTCCTGATTGATAATTTTGTAAACAACCATCTACCTACATGATCAGAATCCTGGGAAATCAATTTAGCACACAACGATTTATGACATAAGGTAATAACTCCATTCCTTTTACCAACACCTGGGGAGAAAAACACATCACCCACCCAACCTCTTTTTAGTTTTAGAGATTCTTGTTCAGTAAGATGCGATTCCTGGATTAAAGCTATACTGGCACCCAAATGCATAAAATGTGACAAAACACGTTGTCTTTTAATGGGAGAGTTTAAACCTTTGACATTCCAAGAAACGATAGTTAAGGACATAAATAGATTTTGAGAAGTAAAAAGAATAATAAATCATACCAAACATGAAGAGGAAAAACTGTAGACCATATCATGAGATATAAATACCAAAAAAACGTAGAGCATAGAGAGAATGAAAGTATGAATAAGGAGGAGAAGGAGAGAAGAAAAGAGTAATAGAGCAATACGAGAAAGAAATGTTGTGAGAGATAAGGTAACCTATAAAACAACAAAAAATACAACAATGATAGAAACATGGTAGCTAAAACATACCTATGAAGAGTAGTATCCAAGGAAAGGTGGGGGGGTAAGGCCACATGGGACAGATGGTTCGTCGGGAGTCCACAGGGAGAGGACGAAAGGAGCACATCACATATTACATAATATGGGGAAGACCACAAACATGAATGAGATATCTGTAAGAGAAGCAAATAGAATTAATACTTAGGGGCCAATTCCGATCTCGGCCGGTAGGGCTCCGAATCGGATTCGGCTTAACCGGATCCGATTCGGAGCCCTATTTCCCGACCGATTTGTACGCCCGTCCGGCCGAGCGAGTACGATGCGAAATCGCCGACCGACTCGTTCGGGCATCCCAACCGCTCCGACCGACTCGTTCCCGGGTCGGACCGCACCGACCGACTCGCTCGGACACGACTCGCACCGCGCAATGGAGACGTTCCCCGGCCGGGTAAGTACGATGCGCGCCGCGAGCAGTCCGACCGACACGCGCCGTCCGGCTCAAAAGAGCAGTCGGAGCCGTACTTGGGGGGTCCGTGTCGGACCCCCCTGTATGTGTAGCCGCGCGAGTCGCACACAGGGGGGACCCATGGGTCCCCCCTACCTGTGCATGTACGGCGCGAGTCGCTTTGCCGCGTACCCGCTGTAGGGGGCGCCCCTGTTCGCCTCGCACCCATTGAGTCAATGGGAGCCCGCGTACGCGTTGTACGCCCGGCTCCCATTGACTTCAATGGGAGTCCGACCGAATCGAGTCCGATAGCATACGGACGCATCGTACTCGTTCGGTCGGGCTGCACGGGTCCGATTCGGTCGGAAATCTCTCCGGGTCCGGCTCAGTCGGAGAGATTTCCGGCCCGAATCGGAATCGGCCCCTTAGTATTAACCATAATAAAACTGTGAAAATGTTAAAGAAGAAGAAGACTCCTGAATATCCATAAGGAACAGCAAAAAATTTGACTATAATACAACATAACATTTTATATAACGATCAGAATTCTAAGTTTCCTGAGAAAAACAAAGTAACATAAAGGAGCATCATTAAAGAAGTGTGGGGAGCTGAGGTGTCCATATTTTCGATTTTGCACGCATTGATGAAGCTCTTCCATCTGACCGGGTCCTCATAAGTTGTAGTCTGTTTTTGTACGTAACTTTAAATTGGCACGGGTGAAATAGGCCAAAACGAGCTCCAAGTAGACGAAGATCTGGTCTCAAATTAAGGAATTCCTTGCACCTGTCAGAAATGGATTTGGCATAGTCCTGGGAGAAAAATAAAGGCTTCCATGACCAATAAATACGTTTTAATGACTTAAAAGCGGCAAGATCGTTAAGGAGATCAGTGTATTCAAGAAAGTACATGATGACACCTCTAGGGTTACGTGCCTGGGAAACTGAAGCTGACTACCCAACCTTTGGGCCATTTGTATATTAAGGTGAGTATCCTCAGGTAAATTCAGAAGCTTGGGAAGGAAGGACTGTAGAAAAGATATAGGGTCAGAGCCCTCCGATCCTTCAGGCAGACCATAAAGGCGCAGATTATTCCTTCTGCTTCTGTTTTCTAAATTTGCGACCTGTTGATGAAGAGAAGAGACTTGGCTTTGAAGAGATTGAATTTAACTGGTAGCGGATCCAAAAGATGCAATGTTCATCTCTGCTGTATTCAATCTTTCCTCCATTTGGGACCATTTATCCGTAAGATGTTGCAACTTAGAATTGGTTTCTTCCATAAATGGTCTTAAGGCACGTATTTCTTCTAACAGGAGTTCCATCGAGACAACTGAAGAAGATTTTGTAGGCGAAGGAGGATCTTTTTTCAGACGTTTGGTAGTAGCTTTTCCAGCTGTGGATGAAACAGAGGTGCCATTGGAACCAGATGTAGAGCTACCTTTCTGTATAGTAACCAAAGAGTCCTCCATACTTGAAAATGTTGGAAAAATGGTGGAATTCTTGATGCACTTATGAGCAGAAGATGGAAAAGAGGTGTTTGCCTTTTTCAAACGTCCCATATATATACTTGCTATGGGACAATAACCAATGAGGCAAATATCACGGATACAGTTATGCAGAGCATAAAGAAACTGCCCATAAAGAAGGAAAATACTAAAAAGAAATCACCCATGTATTGGAAAAATAGGTAAAAGTCATACATAAAGCATAAAAAAGCAATACCTACGGCAGAAATCTGCATATATGGAACTGAACAGATTGAAAGGTGGAGAGATGGCAGGCCGCTGTGGAAAATAAAGAAAGCCTGAAGAAATCCTGAAGAAATATCCTCAGTACTGAAGAAAGTCCCTTAATTCTGAAGGGAAAGCAGCTTTGCGTGTGTCAGCTGTACAGGCAACATGGCGGCCGGCATTCTGAGGAGATTCAAGCCGTCACGAGCAATAGCCGCTTCGTGATAATTACCGAGGCTGAAGCCGTGAAGAAACGTTTCCGGGTCTCACCGCATTGTTATACGCTCGTACAGGACTCAAGTAAGCCCTAGGGAGTGCTGTGAAACGCTCGCAGCTCGTACCGGGTCCTGGGGGTCTACCCGGACACCGCCATTACCTGTGGGCTCCAAGCCACGCCCCCCCAATTGTGGTTTTAAAAGCAGAAAATGTTCTTACACCTGAAAATGTTCTCACTAATATAGGAGCCTGCCAAACAGGTAACATAGCAACATGCAATAGCAGTGCAGAGCACACCATTTAGTATTCCCACTTAGTGGAAAATGAGTAAAGTGCATGTTGTCATCGTCCCATGTCCCCCACTCAACTAAACTGAGGTATCCTGGCAGAATCTGGCATGTTGGTAGAGTTGTTGACAGTGAAATTAAAAGGTATGAATCATAATCCAAGCTTCAACATTTGATCCAGTTTGTTTATTTTTGGGCAACTTGCTTCATCTTCCGGGGTCTTCTTTCTCAAAATTGGAAGCATTTAAAAAACATAAAAATAATGAAATTAAGTACTATATAAAAATGTTGTGTTGGAATATGCTATCACCGTGAGAACTGTTGTGATGTACATGAAGAGTACAGAAGTTAAGTATGCTAAGAAATAAAAACAGAATTAAAAGTTTTCTCAACCTTCTCCTGCACACTATGTGCACTGTGAAAAGTCAGACTATGTAGTGTTAGATGTGAAAGCACTACAGGCTTTCATTCTAAATGCACATGAATACATTTTATACAAATTCAGTACAACCCTAATCATTTGTGCACAAGGATCAATAAATTGTGTGAATATCTGAACACTATGCACATGTTTGAGTACACCTTATACTTTTTGTGGTGTGTAAATCCCTACCTTTGTGAACCTGTCCCAGTATATTCCTAGCTTTCTTTCATCCTCTCCAATCGCTTATTCACATTATTCATTAGGTTTACTACTTTTATGTCTACCCGACATATTTTGAAAAATTAATTTCCTCCTTTCATTTATTATATCACTTTGATGCTGATAGAGGCTGCTATGTAATTTATCCTAAATCCTCTAAGAGATGACTAGACTTACTCACTACTTTCATGCAGTAGAATAGGTGTTCACCCAAATATCGACTCAAAAATATCGTCTGACCTTAAGATCATGGTGAAAATAGTGTCTAAAAAAAATTGTGAAACAAAATATCGAAGGAGGTATATCATTGCTTAACTATTTTACTATAATATCACATTTTGAAACATTGTTTACTTTAATATTGTTGTATTGTAGTGTTTTATGTTTTTATTTTACTCCATGTTATTGTAAAATTGTTATATTTTTTAAACAATTAATTTTATTTTTAATCAGGTTGTTGGGTTTATTGGGGCATTGGATGGTTAGTGTTTTTAATTATATATTAATTAATGTGAATTAATGTGTTAAGTTTTATCTTTTTATTGTTTTTTATTTGTTTAAAGGTTTAGTAAAATGTTTAAGTATTACTTTCTTATTTTGGGTTGATGGGTTTATTTGGGGAGTTGGTGTTAGAGATTTTATTTAATTGTTGTAATTAATTGATCAATTTGTTGATTATTTAATACATTTTAATTGTTAATTACTTTTAAAAACTTTATTACAATTTGTATATAGGAATTATTTTATAATGTTGGCTTGTAGGGTTTATTGCGGTGTTAGGTAAGTAGTGTTTTGTAAATTGTGCTCATTTATCAATATTGACTAATGTTTTGTTTTCAAATGTTTAAATTGTTATATATTTAATGAAATGGTTTATAATTTGTAAATTTAAGTATTCAATTTTAAAGAAGGAGTGGGAGTTTATTGGGTGATTGGTTGGGTAGTTTTTTTTTAATATAAAATATTTAAAACTGAAATTTATTGAAAAATAAATTAAACGTGCTAATTTTTAAATTGCAAGGTAATGGACTGCATTTGTATTTAATTTCTAATTGAACAATATTTGACTTAATTCTGACACAAAGTATTTTTAAGGGGTTGTATGTATTTTTGGGTATAATCTTTTTGTGTAAATTTATTTTGTGATTAATTCATTTTTATATTACATTTTAAAAGAAACTTGTTTTGTAAATAATGAACTTATGCTGCAGAGACTTGTCTAATGTTTGTGTGTTTTATGAGCAGGTTAATGGTATACCGTTTACCTTTAGATTTGTAACATTATTTTTATTACTTTTTAATTTATATAAGTTGAAATAAATAGATTTCATTTTATAAATGAATATATTTTACAGATTTTGAAAATATCTTAAGAGGAAATTATATTGTTTGGGTGTAGCCACTCCCCATATATGTTATTTCCCCAGCGAATGTTAGATTGGACATAGAATAGTTATTTTACCCCCAAAAATCATGCACTTTGATCAATATTTGTTAGATTGGAGCTAGAATACTTATTCCCCTACCCAAATAGTTATTCCCCCAACCCCCATATGTTTGCGCCTTACTCAATGTTTGTTAGACTGGAAAGAGAATAGTAAATCTTCTTCTCCCACCCTTGATGTATGCAGTTTCCCCAGTGTTTGTTAGATGAGAGTTAGAATAGTAAATCTGACCCCACCAATGTATGCACTTTTCCCAGCGTTTGTTAGATGGGAGTTAGAACATTAAATCTACCCCGCTCAAAGTATATATACTTCATCCAATGTTTGTTAGACTGGAGACTGCCTCATTACCATTAGACACTGGGTATCCCTCTGCTCCATCATGATGGAATCATCAAAGACAAAATAATATACTTTTCTGCAACAGCAGATTTTGCCTCACTCTCCTCATCATCATTATTCTCCAGGATTCTTTGGGCCTCAATATGGGTGAAAAGCAAACACAAAGAGATGATGGACGGAGCACTGAAACTTTTCAGGCACTCACCCCCAGTCACAGATCTGGGTTGAATCCATCATCATTCTTTAGCTCACTTCGCCACCTCAGTTCAGACCCAGCTATATACAAATCAGTCTTGACCCTGTGCCTCATGGGAACAGTCCAGCCCGAACTGCAACAGAAGATTTTGTCTCACTCTCCTCATCATCATTTTTCTCCAGGATTCTTTGGGCCTCAATATGGGTGGCCAAGTAGTATTACTCCTTGACATAACTGGTAATAGCGGTCCTTGTACTTCCAAGTAGGCTTAATGGCTATTCTATATTTGAGGGAACGACATGTAGGAAGCAGGTACCAGTTGAAATTACCATATGTTTTCCCCAGTACTTCCCCCAAAGACTTGAAAGAAGGTGAAGTCTTCAGGTGAAATATTGCAGAAGTGGCATTCCCACATAATGTGAAATTCTGACGAGGTTGACAAATCCTGTTACAAACCTCATCGAGATTAAAAGTCTACTCACAGTGAGGACTTGTGTCCCTCCAGTTTAGTCAGGAACCTGGGAGCCCTATTTAACTGCAACATGCAACCAAATTTATTCACCACCACAGCTGCTAGGTCCCTCCTCGGAATATCAGCACAACACACCGACACCATCCCTTTGAGACCACCAAGGCATCAATTAATACACTGGACAGAAGCAAGCTGGATTGTTTCAGAGGTTTCCTCTTCACACCCATCAATACACTTCTGTTTGCTTGGACAAAATCATGAATTCTGTCACACACACACAATACAAATTGATCGCATGCAAAAATCTTAATCTACTGTTTAAACTCATCCATGGCACAGCAAACCCAAAAAGTTATCTTGATTTGTCTCACATCATACTCTGTTTCTTAAGCTCAGCCAGACTTACAAACATATTTGTAGGCTTAAACTTTTCATCATCTTAGCCAGCTCTCCTCTGGAATGCCCTTCAACACCAACTCATTGTCGCACCATTTCTAGTCGAATTTAAACAAGACCTCAAACCCATCACCTTTAACTTGCCATCCTAGCCAGCTGTCCTCCAGCCACATTGTAAACTAACTTTCATCAATCAGAATGTTAATATGAAGTGTGCATAGATAGGAACAACAATTATTTATAGTAGCACTCTGTTTCCGCAACTTCCACAGATGTGTAAAGTTACCTGGATCTACTCCTCACAACTTTGTGATTTTGTTTAACATCACCAGCTTTGTGAAATTAAACAATGAGGATAAATGGGGTTAGACATGTTTGTTTTGTCACAGAGGTACACAAGGATGTCTTAGTAACTGCTTGCTGTAGCGTACAATGCTATCATGTTTCTATACTGCCCCTCAAGGCTACAGAAGTGGTAAAAACAATTATCTCTTTGTTTGTCCTCCTCATCCCAGTCCTTACTATATGAGGTGGGCCCACCCTTTGAGACCAACATCTTTCCTGCGCATGTAAATGCTAAAGTGACATTACAGAGTAGGCTTTTGTCAGTTTATAGCCTACAGCCCCTTGCTAGAAAATCTCTTCTCCCTTCCATGGCCAACCTGATAGTTTTCGTCACTGGCAGCACATCATTAGAAGCAGTTAGGTAAGCTTGTTCACACTATATTTTTTAACTACTTATGTTGTCATGCAACAGCAGGTTACTTGAAGAATGCAGTGCCCAAGAACGCTCTTCCCGCTTGTGTTGCAGCTTGGGCTGGGAGCGAGCTCAGTATTGCGAGTGCACTAGATGGAAGCCAGTCAGGTTGAGAGTATTACAGTTTCCAGCTGTGCACACAGATGACCATATAGGAAAATAGATAAGCACCAAGGTTTTTAGCAATAACTCTAATCTCGCAATATGAAAGTTTGGTTGCTAAGCAACCTATATAAATTGAATATGAAGCTCTAGTTTGGTTGACTTCAGACTGCAATAAAACAATGGCAGAGAGTGCATCAGGAAACGCCATCAGAGCTCCTCTCTATTGAAAGGACAGATCTAGAGACTGTTATCAAAGAGGCACTTAATACAGCCCTGAGTGAACCTCAGGTGAAGAGTCAACATTTAAATGCTGACAGTGAAGATGATCCGGAAAGTTGTCCCAAAGGAAAGTATGTGCAAGGAACACAACTACAAAACCTCTTAAAGTCCATTAGAGAAGTTTTGGGGTTTCAGAATAAACCTCAGAAAGATGAGTTCAATGCCCAATACAGTACTCCTACTGCTGATGACCTACCTTTACATGGGGTGAAAACGAATACTACATAGAAGTTGTAGAAAGATATCAATCTAGTTTTCCTAGATTTTTAGCAAAGAGATAGCCACTAGAACATTTTGAGGAGGAGGTTCCACACACTCTGAGTTGAGGTTATGGCCATGCTGGACAATATGGAACTCATCATTAGCCTCTGAATAATTAGTTCTAATGGATGCAATAGACAGGAAAGTGGAGTCCTCTTTTAAAAAGTCTTATGCATCAGCAAATTTTTCCATAAGTATAGAAGCATATGAGGTACATGCAACTCATACCTTAAAAAGTGACAAAGTCTTTTGATGAGTGTTTACAATACCTTTTGGGTGTTTGGACAAAAATCTAGGGGCTGATTACGATGGCGGTGAACCCGCCACCGGCAGGCTGCCGGTGGTGGGTTCACCGCCATCGTAAAACCAGGTACCGCCAGCCAGATCAGGATGGCGGGCGGTGTGCCTGGCAGGCAGAAAGCCCGTCCGCCACGGGTCCGACAGAGGAAATCGTTACGATTGCCTGTCGGACTGCGCCGCATCCACAGAATGGTGGCGGTGCCTAGCAGGCACCGTCCGCCAGATCAGGATGCTGGATCCCCGCCAACCTTTCCATGGCGGTTCAACCGCCATGGAAAGGCTGGCAGGGATGTACTTTGGGGGCCCATTGCGGGCCCCACTTGTGCAGGGGCAGTTGGGGTGTGCACTTGGGGGGCACCCTTACATTTCCCTGCACCATGTGGCAGGCACCACATGGTGCCTGCCACATGATGCAGGGAAATGTAAACAGTGCTTTTTTAACATTGCGGCGGGTGCTGCATCCAGCAGCACCCGCTGCAATGTTAAACAGGCCGTTTGCGGCCGCCATGATGGCGGTCGCATCCTAATTTCGTTTGTGGGACCGCTGCCTTATAGGCGGGCAGTCCCCATGCCCGGAACGATGGAGGATGGACTGAAGTCCATCCGCCATCGTAATGACCCCCCTAGTTGTAAATATCAGAAAAAAAATATTGTGACGCAAAAATATTGTGATCCAAAAATATAATTGTCAAGAATGTCGTTCTTTTAGGTAAGTAATATATTTTTAGGACTATTGTTTTTAATATCGTTTTTACTTATATAGTTGAAAAAAATATCATTTTTTATTTATTTTAATGATTTTTAGTTCCTCAATTAATTTTATGCATTTATGCATTACTATTTGCATGATTGTTATGAATTTTTTTAAATACTTAGTAATTTTAAGTGATTGATAATTTCTAATTTGATTGTTAATTGTAATTTATAGTGCTGTAGCGAGTTGGAAATAGGGTGGGAAGTTAATTGAGCAAAAACTAATTATCGATTAATTAATAATTTATACTAAATTGTGTGATTGATATTGATTATTTAAATTACGAAATACTGAATTCTTTTAGGTACATTTTATGTGCAGGTTGCTAGGTTTTTAGGGGTATAGGGTGGGAGTTAAGTAATCCATTATTCATTTTTAAATAATTATTTAGTTGATTATCAATTGTCAATTGTGCTATACTTAACTTATTTATATTAGTTATTTTTTAGGTGTGGGCTTCTAGGTTTGTAGGGGTATAAGGATGACGTTACGTAATTAAATACTATTTTTAATTGATAATTATTTAATTAATTATGTAAATTGTTTTAAAAATGTTTTAATATCGATATGTTTAAGTTAATAATGTTTGTATTAAGAGTTCAATATTGTTTCTAAATTAATAGGGTTATTCAAATATGTAAAGTGTTTGAAGTGAAGTACTTTTCCTACTGTTGCTTAGACTGGAGTGGGAATAGTCAGTTTAACCCCTCCGAAGTCCAACGCTTTCTCTACTGTTGCACAGACTAGAGTGGGAATAGTATATTTAACCCCTCCGAAGTCCAACGCTTTCTCTACTGTTGAGCTGTTTGGAGAGAGAATAGTAAATCTAATCCCTCTAGTCAACGCAACAGTAGGGAAAGTATTGGACTTTGGAGTGAGAATAGGGAATCTAACCCCTCCAGTATCTAATGATTTCCCTACTGTTGCTCAGATTGGAGTGAGAATAGTAAATTTTAACCCTCCGAAGGCCAGCGCTTTCCCTGCTGTTGAACTGTGGAAAGGTTAGATTTACTATTCCCACTCCAGTCTCTGCAATACTTTCCCTACTGTTGTGCTGTTTGGAGTAGGAATTATAAATATGACCCCTCCATAGTCCCACACTTTCACTACTGTTGCATAAACTGGAGTGGGAATACTATATGCAATATTCCTAGACTCCAATACTTTTCCTAGCATTAGTTAAATATATGTTTTATTATTAGTTTATTTCTTCATTTTATATTTGTTTATATTTTTATTTTTTACATATTTTTTGCAAATATCTCTTATTTTTATATATTTGATTTATTTGCTATTTATTTAATGTTTTGTAATTGAATTGTTGATATTTTAGTGTTTCATTTAAATAGTTAGATAGGTATGTATATATATGCTTTTTATAGTGGTAAATTTTATAAATTAACTAACAAAAATTATTATAATCTAAAATATGTATTTTTTAATAATTTGTACGTGTGTGTTTATGTGTATATATAGTGTGTGCTTACATAAGTATATATTTATAGATAGTATTTATTATAATGTAAAATAGATAAATTCCACTAATATTTAAGTTATATATCAAAAATGTTATCATATGCCACTTCAAAGTATATATATTAAAAAATATATTTTTGTATGTTTTTTAATATTAGTTTGAATTGATACTATATTTCCGATATTTTTGTACTTACCGTTATAAGTATAGGGACACAATATTTTGGTAACTGATATTTTTGACACAATATTTGTGTCAAATAATATTGTTTACCTCAGTATCAAAAGTCGGATCACTGACAGTATGTCAAGGCCAGCTCCAACGGTGGCTGGCGCAGCTGTAGCAACAAGAATATTGCTGTGGATGAAGCTGAGTACAATCCAGAGAACCTGAATTCATTATGTTCCCCTCCTTAGTGCTAAATTGTTTGGTCTACACCAAAACGGGTTCCTCAAGAAATTGACACGGTAAAGGAAGATTCTTCAACCCTTCAGAGTTCTATTAGATGAAAAATCATTCATACAAGACATCAATTCCAGATACTTCAGGAGTCTCTTTCGAGGCTGGTCCTGAGGCCTGGGGGCTATGCTGTCTGACATGTCTCTCTTGCAACCAAGTCAACCACAGTAGAAACCTTCAAAGGTATGACTATATAACATTACTAGTGGGAGGAAGGTTAAAGAACTTGAATGGAAAAGGGAAATATATAGGACAAGACTAATGGGTTCTTCCCATTGTCTGAGATGATTATTTTATAGAATTCAAAGTATGTCCTCCAGAGCGACTGTGCAGAAATTCACGTCTTCCCAAAATGGAGGTCCAGAATGAAGCTATCCTTCAGGGAGTATACAGTCTCATTCAGAAAGCTGTGATGATTTCAGTACCACACTCTCAGAATGGAATAAACTCCATGCACCCTCTGTTTCTAGCTTCAAAACCAGGAAGGATGTTTTGACCAGTTCTGGAGTTGAAGGCTTTGAACAACTACGTCCTTACACTCCATTCAAATGGTGATTCTACCAGCTGTAATTTTGGTGGTTTCAAGAGGAGATTTTTTTAGTGACACAGGATATACAAGAGGACTACCTCTATGTTCAGATCCATTCGAGAAACCAGAATAACCTGTTAAAAGCGCTGCCGTTCGGTCTTTCATCATCACCAAGAGTCTTCACAAATGTTTTGGCAGCATTGCAGTTAGCAGTGCAAATATTCCCATTCCTTTTATGATTGGCTAACGTCTTCTTTTTTAAAGGCTGAAGTCAGTGTAAAGAAAGTCTGCAACTGTCCAGTAGTGCTGGGTTTCATCTTAAACCTACAGAAGTACATACTTCAACCAAGCTCAACAAAGACTATTTATTGGAGCGCTTTACAACACATGGAAGGGTTTGTCTACTTGCCGTATTCATTGAGAATAAACTTACAGACTCGCTTGTGAAAGTGAATATTGTCATACCCATTGACTGCCAGGATATGGCTGAGAATGCAAGCATGGATGGTGATGACAGCAGTGGTGTTGTGGGCTCAACATAATTTCAGGCCTCTGTTACATAATTTGTTGAATCTCTGGTCCTAGGTAACAAAGAATTCCAAGGAAATGGGACCGGTGTCAGCCAAGGTTGCACAGGAGCTGCAATGATGAATAGTTCCAGTGAACTTGCAAAAATGAATTCCCCTCCAATACCCATCTCCCCTGTTTTTAACAATGGGTGCAAGTCATCGGGGGTGGAGGAGCAATTCTGGAAGGAATGGAGTTGAAGGGCAGTTGGTCCTGGTCTGAAAAAAATCATTCCTCCAACTGGAAAGCATTTACAGCAATCCTGCCTGTCATGCGTGGGGTTTGCACAACAACAAGAAGGGTAGTAAAAAAAAAACTCAATTAGTTGATGAGAACCTAGATCAATAAACAAGAGGGCACAAAGATCAGAGATCTAGCCAAAATAGACCACTCTCATTGCACATGGTGCACAACACTTTTAATATCCCTGAAAGTGATGTATAACCCAGGGAAAATGAATTTTCATGAAGACGGATGGAACAATACTGATGATAGAATAGTGCGCCTGATACTAAGTCAGACAGTCACCCAACAAATCAAAAGTCTAACCAGCAAACCTTGGTTAGACCGATTTGCCTTCCAAACCAACACTCTTCTGCCCCTCTTGTGTGCGGAGAGATGGTGTCCACAACCCTGGGGATTTGATGCTCTGTCGATTTTTGGCCATTTCCAATAATTCCTCTCCTACATATGGTGATTCAGAAGATTCAGGTGGAGAGGACTGCAGTGACATTAATAGCCATGTTCTGGCCCTATCTACCATGATTTTGTTTGCTGAATCAGCTAGCAATGGAACATCATCTTCATTTTCCATTGAATCCTTCCCCTCTGAAGTAACCAGAGTTGTCCCAGAAACAAATGCTGGATCTGTGCAGTACAGCGTGGAAGTTGAGAGGCTTGTACTGCAACAAATGGGCTGCTCAAAGGAGGTAGCCATAGGTATCCAGGCTTCTAGAGAACCCTCCCTTTGGCTTCTTATGCAAAGCTTTCAAAGAATTTTGAGAGATGATGCGTAGATAAGGGACTAACAACAATTGACTGTGATCCTTTTCAAATTTTTTTATCCATTGTTAGCTCAGTAAGCTGCCATTAGAGGTTTGTGGGAGCTTGGGTCAAATATTAGTAAAATAATTCAATAGGCTTTCAGGTTACTCAAGAGTTTTCAGACCCAGAAACCAGTGATACCAAACCCTATTCTTGCATGGAATCTTTCAGGAGTGTTGGGAAGGTTCCAAAAAAAAAACAATGGGCCCTTTGAATAAAGGGATATTGTCTGGCTTTCAGCTAAAGTAGCATTTTTACTTGACGTTGCCTCATCTATTTTTACCACAAAGTAGAGAGCGAGAGATAATAAGAGCAGTTGCATTCTACCAAAGTTAATCTCACACACAAGAACAACTGGAATGTTTCAAAGGAGGTTTCTCCTCACACCTCTGGGGTATCCAAAGATATTGGAGTAGACGCCTCACTCACTTATCGTGACATGCTTCATGATCAGCGAAATGAAAAAGATAGTCCTACGACACTGGAATAAACTAACATCAGCCTCACTAAACTTTGAGAGACCTATGTTTGCCTTCAGGAGAGGAAAAGCAATCAAAGACCTACTGGGCCATACGCGGCCCAAACAGAAGGAGAATTCGACATGCACACTTCAAACAATGTGGAACCTAACTGAGGTAACTGGCCATCATCCTTGTGGCCAATGTAACATCTGCCCACTTACTAAGGCAACGAGGGACCTAGATTTGGGACTATGCACACCCTGGGTCCTCAAAAAACACACAAACTGCAATAGTACCAATGTAGTGTATTTAATCATTTGCAAATGCAGTTTGAAGTATGTGGGCATGACCACAAGGAAAGTGAGATTACGCATCAGTGAGCATAGAAGCACTTTCCGATGCAAGAAACCCGTCAAGAAACGAATGCGCCACTTTCTCTCTTCAGGCCATACAGAAAATGATTTCACCTGGTTCGTAGTTGAAAAATTACCACCAACAGCGAATGAAAAACAACTACTGAGAAACAAACAGAGGGGGATTTACAGACTATCGAGCATGACACAGGGGCTAAATGAGGAAATCCAATGGACACAACTATCATGAACAGAAGATGAGCAAAATCACCTGAAGTAAACGGTTAATCTGTCTCAGCATATGCAGGGAGTGATATGGAAAGGAATGTGGTTATTGGAATAGACACTGATTTATACGCACCAAAGGGTGTAAGACCTATAGACATGAGTTTACACTCACCCAAGAATATAAAACACAAGGGAATATCATTATGAGAAAATTCAATTAAGTGTAGGTGTGTACACACACATCAAAGATGTAAAAAAAACTTTTTTTTACTAATTAAGGTAATTCAACGCAACAGGAGCCTGGTGCCCTTTTCCCGCGTCCTTTCCCTCCTCATTTTAACTTGCACACACAGATCAAGAAATTATGTGCGTGAGGAGGGACTTCAACTCCCAGCAAACCGAAGACGTTACGTCAATGATGTCATCATTAGCATCAAAGATGTAAAAACCTTTTTTACTAATTCAGGTCATTCAAGGCAAAAAACCTGACCAACAAGTGAATTCTGATCAGCACGTAACAGGCACCCGGTGCCCTTTTTTTTCCTCCCCCCAATATAACCCGCTCGCACAGATCAACAAATTATGTGCGTGAGGAGGGACTTCAACTCCCAGCAAACCGAAGACGTCACGTCAATGATATCATTATTAGCTCCAACGGGGGAGTACAGCCTCTGAAAATACCGCTGACCGAGTACAAACCGTTGCTTGGCGATGGTCTGCGAGACAGCAGCAGGTAGTCCAGCGGTGCTGTTTCTTTGAGGAAGTAAGTGAACAAATTCAGAGGTGGCATGCATAGTGCCATTATTGGCAATACACCCCACCCACACCAACACAGATCATACATGAATAAAATGAATACACAACACAACTTTTGTTTGGGAGAATATTGCTGCAAGTTTATTCCATACAAAAGTATGCAATATGGTGGGTTATCTTACAGATGATCCAAGGGCAGGTAGCAGAAACCAACCTATGCTGCCCCGCCCGCCCGCCTGATGAGCCAAGCAGCACTGTGGGGAAGAACCCAATTAGTGCTACCTTATGGGGTGATCCTCTTTGACGGATCACGTGACACAATGGTCCCTTATTACTCACGCCCCCCCCTCGGGGCGGAGCGTAGCAAGGCAAGCCCCCGGTTGTTCAGGCCCACAACCGCCCGAACGACTAGCGGGGCGCCGACGTAGTTCTTCCAGGCACCTGCCATGAGGCTCCTGGAATTTGGCTCTGGCACCCCTATGTGCCCCTCAGAGGTACCCTTCTGTGCCCATCTGCTTCCAGATCACCCTGTAACTCCGCCTGCAACACAAGAAAAAACATTACAACGTTCCATGTACCTAGCCTGCCACCCCACGCCGGGTAAGCGGTAGGGTGGGAGACGGCGTGACCGGCACAAAAAGGACGCCAAGGTGGCATATATAGCCTCCCCGAATCCTCGGCGCACCGGAAGTGACGCACTTCGCGCGCCAAGGCTCTAAAGGGGGGTGGGGACTCCTACAGAGTCCCAAGCACTAGAAAGGGGTGGTGTAGTGCCCAAATGGCACTAAAGGGCCGCCCTTTTAGGGTGGCCGCTTGCGTGGGCCACGGGCAGCCACATAGTGCCATTATTGGCAACACACCCCACACACACCAACACAGATCATACATGAATAAAATGAATACAACTTTTGTTTGGGAGAATATTGCTGCAGGTTTATTCCATACACAAGTATGCAATATGGTGGGTTATCTTACAGGTGATCCAAGGGCAGGTAGCAGAAACCAACCTATGCTGCCCCGCCCACCTGATGAGCCAAGCAGCACTGTGGGGAAGAACCCAATCAGTGCTACCTTATGGGGTGATCCTCTTTGACGGATCACGGGACACAATGGTCCCTTATTACTCACGCGCCCCCTCGGGGTGGAGCGTAGCAAGGCAAGCCCCCGGTTGTTCAGGCCCAAAACCGCCCGAAGGACTAGCGGGGCGCCGACGTAGTTCTTCCAGGCACCTGCCATGAGGCTCCTGGTATTTGGCTCTGGCACCCCTATGTGCCCCTCAGAGGTACCCTTCTGTACCCATCTGCTTCCAGATCACCCTGTAACTCCGCCACAGCTCTGGAGGCGCCACCGTCGCTGCCAGAGCCCCCCCACCAAACCGCTGCCTTCTCACCTGCAACCTGCTATTTCCCGGACCTCCTTCATGTCCAGTAGGAACAGGACCATTCCTGCCTGTGACAAGTTCGCCCCCACTTTCCACAATCACCTTTGGTGTTATCTGGATTAGCCCATGCCTGATGAAGCAAAGCCCCATTGCTCTGTGAACTTGCGCCTGGCTCTGTTCATCCTTCTCCGGGACTGTTCGGGGAGGGAGTGCTACTCTTAGCCATAGCTATGTTGCCCTTCAAGCTAATGTAGGCTACAACCGCCTGCAACCTGTGGTTGCTATCCCTCTAGCACTTTGAGTGCCTGAAACCTGTTTCCCCAATTTCTGGAACAGCAGCACACTTGTTCAGATGCCCGTTTCCACAATCAGTCAGTCTACTTAGGCTAAAAGGCTGGGAATCTTATGCATAACTGGAGCAACCCGTAACGTGCACAGACTTCGTTGAAGTTGACCGGACATTTGTACGGGCATTTCTGATTGCCCAACCATGGCGACCAAGAATGCTAGTAGCGCGCACTTTAGTGCAGCCACAGCTCCCTCGGCGGAGTGACAACTTCCTCCGTCTACCAGGCTCGCTTAACTCACATTCGATCACGTGTCCCTTCGAGCTCAATCCAGCTATAGACCTAGCTCCCTTTGTTATCCCTGGAATGATTGACCTCCCTTAAATCAAAGCCGCATTCGGCTTACCTTTTGGTCACCTTAAAATTCAGGGTGGGACATACATACCCCGCATGGCCCGGGAGTCGTGTGTATATTAACAATGATACTGTTAGAATCTAATATTCCCAGTTGCACGTATCGCCGCAGCCCCCTTTTGCGGGCAGCTGGGACCACACTGCCTCACTGCACGTTACCTCCTCCCTCATGCAACTCCATTATGCTCTTGTGTGTCCCTGAAGAGCACCTGGTAGGCTACTATCTGATGAACTCGGAGTGAGTGACAATAAGAAAGTGTGTCCTCTTGTACTTGCCAAGAATCCCCTTATGTCTTACAGAAATTACCTTGTTCGGTGGGAAAGGGAGGTCTAACCTTAACCACGGCTATATTACCCTTCTGGCTAATATAGGCTCCAACCTTCAGCAACCTGTAGTTGTCGTCCATCTAGCACTGTATGTGCCTGAACACCCGTGTCCCCAATCTATGGGACAGCAGCCTACTTGTTAGGTGACCGCTCCCACAACCCGCCTTTCTAATTTGGCTATCAGGGCGAGAAGTTTTATGCTTAACTGAAGCAACCCGTAACCTTCCCTGTGTCCCCCATTTATAGGACAGCAGCCCACTTGTTAGGTGACCTCTCCCACAACCAGCCTGTCTACTTTGGCTATCAGGGCGAGAAGCTTCTATGCTTCACTGGGGCAACCGGTAACCTGTCCATGGGGCAGAGTGCACACATTTGCACAGTTCTCTTTGATTGCTAAATAATGGCGAACAGGAATATTCATAACTAACAGTATGTGACCCTGAGCAAGTGTGTCCTCAAGCACTTCGCTTGTATCCTTTATTCCTTATGGGAATTTCGCCTGTTTTTGTTCCCTCTGGTGTAACCCCCTAGGCTTCCCAGGTTCGTGATTCCAAACCCTGCGGGGGATAATCTCAGACCACCAGAGCTCACATTGCCCCATGTATTTACTGTATCCCATAACAACTTTCGCTAAGGTATACCAGCGTCTAGCAGCCTGCATCAGTCATGGGAACCTTACTAAGCACAACGTTATTAACCTGGACTTACCTCTAAAGAGAATGGCTCTACACGGCCATAAGACCAGAGATACACCTACGTTAAACCTGTTTACCTGTACCCTGAAAGGGAATGCCAAATGTACTGGTAATTGTCGGCGTTGGGCTCAAACCCCATTTTTCACACTGTTGGAGGACAGCACACATTAGCAGCTATTGGGATGGTGAAAACAATAAGTACAGATCTCCTACCCTGTCTATAATTGACGGCCTCACAAATGACCAAATCAATTGTAGCCCTTGTGCTGAACCCAGGGTTTCCCAAGGCGTTTAAAACCCAACACACTTTTGTATATTGACAAACTGACGCCACCCGCCAAGCTACACTGGCGAAGAGGCGGCCGCACTTGGCTTATCTACCATTTCTGATGAAATTACTAATACCTCTGCACAGACAGGTTTCCTGATCAAACTATAATGAACAAATAATGTGTTGACCAGTTTCAGTGAATGTTTGTCTTAAGTGTATCTGCGAGTGCAATCGCTTAGGTGTGGATGGGAGCCACCCCGCCCCTCCCCCCCCCCCCAGCGCCTTGAGACCCTCACGGGTGAGTAGCACGCTTTATAAACCCCTGATTGATTGATTGATTGATTGATTGATTGATTGGTCATTGACTGTTGCCGGGCAGTAGTGCAATACCTTTGCCCCAAGCAACTCTTGACACGAGGTGCCCGCGCAGGTGGAAGACAAGGGTTGTCCGACCCACCTTACTTCCACTCTTACAGTTTTCTGTGTATAGTGCTTGATGGACCATAACCTAATTGTATATTTGCGAAGCGCACGTGCCCCTGGAGGCATGATGGCGCTGAATAACCGGTGTATGTTACCCCACTCGCTGGTAATTATGTACAGATAACTGCCCTTAATTAGATTGAGGGAATGCTGAATGCTTCCTAAGGACTGTAGTCTCACTGCTCCAACCCAGTTTGACCCCAAAACTTTGGGACAACTTTAGTAGTAACCATGCCCTTAATGGTACGTGACATTCTACAAGCACTGTGCAGAAATCCCTATTTGACCTGCTCGAGCATGTGGCCATTCTGCTGAAAGCCCTGTGGGCCTGGGGGAGGGGAATGCTACTAACCCTCAAGTCCTAGGCACTCAGGAAGCATCCCTCCTGCTGTAGGTGCCCCAAAGCATTTATTATAAAACATTTAACATTTAATGGGTAACAACCGGGTTTGCGCCCACCTTAATGTGCCATGCTGTGAGCAATTGGGTACCCCACATATCTCTTCCCTATGAAAAGATGAGACAAACCAGCCAACGCACAATGCACAGGCAGTGTGCCCAATGGGAGACCCCCAGTTCTGTGTGATACAAACCCTAACGCACCGTGTGCCAGTTTTGCATATCCTTTCGGTGTGACTACGCCCTAATGCGGCCCCTTACCTGGATGATCCCCAGTACGAGGGTACAGACTGAAGACCGAGTGCTGCGCCAGCCCGTGCACATGTAGACACGGAGCGAATTTATGCTGTCTCATGCCCTACAAGGCCCCTTCACTACCGATTAATAATTATCTGCACTGGAAAACTGTGACGGAAGTGCAGGTGGGTATGGCCGGGTGAGGTGAGCTGTGTGCTGCCCCTTACTGCTCAGTCATCCTACCCTATTGAAGCACCCTTCTGAAAGAACAGGGAAAATGTTTCATCACCCTCTTATCTAACCTTAATAGTTTCCACGTGGCTCCTGATGCACCTTAAATCGCTGTTCTATGGTATACTTATAGATTTTTACATCTACGCTGCCATACAGGACCAAACCGACCAGCGGAGAGACCCAAAGGCCTGCGATCTGCATCGCACACTTTTTTAGCAGGTGGCGTGCTGCATAGCTCCGCCTCTTCTGTCATTGCATCCAAATATATATGATCAACCTGTAGCCTAGCGCCTACAGCAAGCCAGGGCCCTTGACCTAGTCAATGGTACCACGTTGCAGCCTAAACAAAGTATTGATTAAAATTGCATGTTCGTCTATCGGACGGTTCGTCCCCATTCGACAGGCACAAGGTGGACCATAAAGAATAATTGTCCTGCCCCATTATCCAATGTGCCACATGCACACTTAAAAGTACTGAGTCAAGCCACCCAACGTCTAATGATTCGGGCTTCTTACAATTGCGTATAACACTGTGCTACCAGACCTCTGACTTTTGTGGCAGGGGTGAAATATGATTGTGTCCCTCCCTCTGCAGTATATAACTTCCAATTGTATCTCAAATATAATCTGTAGATAAGAGTGTAAAATCATCCTTGTAAATCACAATGTTAATCCATTAAACGGACAGGCGACCGAGGTTGTATAACTACTACACACCTTAATACAGACCTCCCCGTGAATGAGAAGCTCTAGAGTTTGGCAACCCTGGGCCTGGTTACTAAACCAGGTTACGTTTATGGAGTAGCATGGTATCGAGAGGCCACTCTCTTGACGCGTGCCTGCATTAACTCAAAAGCATCACCCTAGTCAGTCAACATTGGGCAAGCAGCGCCCACTAGTGGCAGACTGTCACACGCGCCGGAGCTGACAATTAAGTGACGGAGCAGCCCTTCTGAAATTCCCGGGTTGACTTTCGCACATTGTGGATTTAAGCAAAACGAGGCTGACAAATTAATGCCAGTTTAAATAAACAAAGTTTGCGCTATATAAATTGCTTAATAACCAAATGAAATGTGCGCTGCAGGCCTGACCCGCCACACCCCGACCAGAACCTCAGCAACCCATGAATGCGCAAGATTTGCACGGCTGAACCGGAGCTGCAATGCCACAGAACCATGGCCCGTTAGTGCCGCGCCCGAGACTGCCGCAGGAGAGGTGCAGGTATCAACACCACTTTGGTTGGGCGCCAATGGCATCCGGCCCTAACCCGATCACAACCAGTCTGCGGGCCCTAGACCCGTGTAACCCTGGCCACAATAACCCAGGAATCAGAATACACACATATACATACTTGGCTGCTGTACATCGTGTCGTACACCAACTGTGCATGTTACGGCGAAATAACCTTGGGCTACAACTGAACTCTTCTCGGAGGGTCCCTGTGCGCAGGTCTCGACTGCGCATGCTGGGCGCGGCCCTCCTAACCCGAGCTGCCCGCCCTGCGCTTGTTGAAACATGACACCAAGGCATGGCCTGCAAGGCAACCCCCACGGGACCCATCCCCCTAGCGATGCGCAGGATAAACAAATATGAAAAAAGGGGGGGGCGCCCCCGCCGCTTTAAGGCTTAGGGGTACCTTCCACAGTGCAAAAACCAGGTCAAACCTAGGCCACCACTACCCCCAAAAGGGGCCCAGTGCCGCTCAACGGCCCCATGATGCTCCGTCCCGCACATAGTGCACATGGGGGGGCAAATACCTCGAGACCGTGCACCCCACCGAACCTGCGCCGGATCCTTTGAGCACCTTGCCACTGTTGGGGGGGACCGTGCTCTGCCAGACCGCAGGACAACTGGAACGTGCATGCTGTGTATTGAATTTCTTGTTTGTCCCCCCCAACCGCATCAACTCTCATTGACATGCAACCTTCCGTGAACAGCAACTTGTAGAACTGTCACACTAACCACTGGTAGCCGTAAACCAATGACCTCTGCAATTTGTTAAAATACCTTGAGTCTCACGTTTCTAGAAACCTTTAAAGTCCTCCACTAAATTATAACATAAAGGTTTCGAAGCGCTCCTCAATTAATTAATAACTACCTTGCAGTTCCCCACTCGCGGCCTTGACCAGCAGACACTGCAGCACTCTACACGGGCAGCAGCCACCTCCACCAAGGCATCGGCGCCTCGTTATGGTAGACACGGGGTATCGTGCCTTGCCCCGCTCACTGGAATGGCGAGCCAAAAGCCGGGACTCACAACCTGCTCTCCTCCCGGCTCCACAATACGGCAGTGCCGGCCGCGACTCCCCGAACTCGCAATACCTTTACACGAGTGACCAGGGTGGTAACTGACATAGTGATGATTTGAGACATCGGTGCCATCCAAAACTACTGAATCACCTTGCTCACCCAACCCTAATAGAAAATGGCCCGGAATTCGCCCTCACACTAGTGCACAGCCCGCAAGCGGGCCTGGCGGGGCATGGGGCACCCCACGCTGAGAGAAGTTCCTGTGAGAGCGGATGACTGAGGCTCGGCAGCGCCACCTTTATGACAACCTCGCACACACAACTATCAAGCTCCGGTCCAAGCTTGAATACAAACTTTTAGTACAAGGCTGTAATAATCGGACACGAACAACCACACACACAATATCGAGTTAAGCATGTTGGGAAGCATCCCAGCAACCTTGTCTTTGCTCTCAAAGAGTTTACCCGATATAAAAACACCTCTCTTTTCATAATTATGCTCAGCAAAACATCATGGCACCCTTTATATAATGGTCACCCTTGCTCAGCCAAACAGAAGCCATAAAGGAATCATGCCTACTGTTTCATAACCTGCCTTCTAAACCTGCCTGAATAGAAAGTACCTGGCAGAGATGGACAGTAAATGGTCGAGCCGAGTCAGGATTGATAAAGAGAGATGCTCATTTCTGTGGCGTGAAACCTCTGCAGCCGTAGCAGATAACTTCATGCGCACCTTCCCGGACGCCTCCGTACCTCCGATATTGAGGCTATATAAGAATAATCCCCCCCATTCTTGTATTAGGATTACCCATAATCAAGCCGGCGGAAACTTAATACCCGGGTCTCATTAGGAGCTGGCGGGGCGAAATGAGCCATGTGGTGACCCAGCGCAGCCCCTCTCAACACCCATGAAAACACCCCTGCTGCTCTCAGCCATCTGCTACAAGCATCTGTTGCGAGCATTGTCCCCTCTCAATGGGCCCCGGCTGGATTGCAGGGACCCACGTGTGAGGCTGCCCCTGATTGACGCTGCACTCGGAAAAGCAGGGACACACTGACACAAACGTGCCAACCTCTGAATTTCGTAACACTAATCCCCTCATTGCGGCGCAGCGGGCAGCCTGAGCCCCTCCACCAGGCAGTTGAGCCGAAGCGAGCTCCCACTCCACTCTGGGCAGCGGGACGGTGCCCGGATGTCAGCAGTCGGACGGGACCATCCCCTGTCCACCACCACCGCTGGGGATCCTTAACCCCCATGCGCCCGTGAAACCTACAGGGCTCACGCTATCTATCACCGGGAGCACCGAATTCCAACTACGAGGTCGGAGCCATTGTACAGAGGTGAATGACTTTGGGTGGGGGGGGCTGGTAATACCCATGCACTCACCCGAACAGAAACCGACGCCAGACCAGAGCTCCCGGACCTGACGAAACGGCGTCAAGGGCAGCGGCACAGACGGCGTGACCGGCACAAAGAGGACGCCAAGGTGGCCGGGGGAGGCCTATATAGCCTCCCCGAATCCTCGGTGCGCCGGAAGTGACACGCTTCGCGTGCCAAGGCTCTAAAGGGGGGTGGGGACTCCTACAGAGTCCCAAGCACTAGAAAGGGGTGGTGTAGTGCCCAAATGGCACTAAAGGGCCGCCCTTTATAATCGGACACGAACAACCACACACACAATATCGAGTTAAGCATGTTGGGAAGCATCCCAGCAACCTTGTCTTTGCTCTCAAAGAGTTTACCCGATATAAAAACACCTCTCTTTTCATAATTATGCTCAGCAAAACATCATGGCACCCTTTATATAATGGTCACCCTTGCTCAGCCAAACAGAAGCCATAAAGGAATCATGCCTACTGTTTCATAACCTGCCTTCTAAACCTGCCTGAATAGAAAGTACCTGGCAGAGATGGACAGTAAATGGTCGAGCCGAGTCAGGATTGATAAAGAGAGATGCTCATTTCTGTGGCGTGAAACCTCTGCAGCCGTAGCAGATAACTTCATGCACACCGTCCCGGACGCCTCCGTACCTCCGATATTGAGGCTATATAAGAATAATCCCCCCCATTCTTGTATTAGGATTACCCATAATCAAGCCGGCGGAAACTTAATACCCGGGTCTCATTAGGAGCTGGCGGGGCGAAATGAGCCATGTGGTGACCCAGCGCAGCCCCTCTCAACACCCATGAAAACACCCCTGCTGCTCTCAGCCATCTGCTACAAGCATCTGTTGCGAGCATTGTCCCCTCTCGATGGGCCCCGGCTGGATTGCAGGGACCCACGTGTGAGGCTGCCCCTGATTGACGCTGCACTCGGAAAAGCAGGGACACACTGACACAAACGTGCCAACCTCTGAATTTCGTAACACTAATCCCCTCATTGCGGCGCAGCGGGCAGCCTGAGCCCCTCCACCAGGCAGTTGAGCCGAAGCGAGCTCCCACTCCACTCTGGGCAGCGGGACGGTGCCCGGATGTCAGCAGTCGGACGGGACCATCCCCTGTCCACCACCACCGCTGGGGATCCTTAACCCCCATGCGCCCGTGAAACCTACAGGGCTCACGCTATCTATCACCGGGAGCACCGAATTCCAACTACGAGGTCGGAGCCATTGTACAGAGGTGAATGACTTTGGGTGGGGGGCTGGTAATACCCATGCACTCACCCGAACAGAAACCGACGCCAGACCAGAGCTCCCGGACCTGACGAAACGGCGTCAAGGGCAGCGGCACAGACGGCGTGACCGGCACAAAGAGGACGCCAAGGTGGCCGGGGAGGCCTATATAGCCTCCCCGAATCCTCGGTGCCCCGGAAGTGACGCGCTCGCGTGCCAAGGCTCTAAAGGGGGGTGGGGACTCCTACAGAGTCCCAAGCACTAGAAAGGGGTGGTGTAGTGCCCAAATGGCACTAAAGGGCCGCCCTTTTAGGGTGGCCCCTTGCGTGGGCCGCTGGCAGCCACAAATCTCTTGGTAGCTTATAAAGGGTGACTTACAGGCAACACAGTTTGGCTTAGGCGGGAGCTTTAAATGTATACACTTGTTCTAATTGATCGCAAAACCTCGTATAACATGTGCGATGTATGAGAGGTGGGTTCACGGCACAAGCCATATCAAGAAACTCCCGCATTTACACAACAAACCGAGTTGCAACAATAAGAACAGTCATATATATATGTCATCTAACAAGGCTATATACCGGGTATTACGTCCTTTAAAAACCACACAAACTATTGAAAATAACAGAATAATCGAGAGAGCTTTAATGTATCCCCTTGTCAAAATTGATCACAATACGCTGTACATACATGTGTAATGCATGAGAAGCGGGTTCTGGGCAGAAGCCTTATCAGAAAACTCCCTTATTTACTCAACAATTCAAGATGTAACAACAGAACGGCTATATATGGTAACTAAATGCACTGTAAAGCCTAACCTAACCTAACCTTCTAGAAGATAACCAAAACTCCTAACTATATACAACCCTTTTTTTCCAGATAGGGATGATTTGCATCCAGACTCAAAGTTCAAGACCAAAGTTCAGGCGCAATATCCTTTATCCCGAGAGTTTGTGTTCCCTCTTTGTGAAGCATGGTTTGACAGTCCAGTTCCTTTATCTCTGGGTGTAAACTGGGCTTTTGGGTTATACCTTGAAATATCTCAATATTTCCATACTTCAAATTCACTGTTTTCATATCTTTTTGTTCTTATCAGCAGAACCATGACAACAGCTACTTTAAGTTGATGGATGCGTCAGTAGGTCAGAAAATACCAGGAAACTTGCAAGGTTTTCCGACTAATATCTACAGAGGCCTGTGATGTTTCATTGAAGGACATTTCCTCGTCGTCACAGTCTCGACGCGCTCGCCCGTTCTGCCTCGGCGACCAAGGAGGGCTGCAACTGCGAGGTGGCTGCAGGACGTTACAGCGTGGAGTCGACCTCTTCAGCCTCGAAGATTACGACGGATCTCGCCTCTGCTGACCGGTCACACTGGCGCCCACGGTGTTCCGAGATAGTGAAGGGGCTACATGGCGCCTCTGAGAGGAAGCGACCTCCTCTGACTCCAGGATCAACGGCTGCGTTGGATGAGGGAGGTGGGTGCTTCCGCCTGCCTCCGCCGGGGCCCTCAGTCTGGCTGGGCCAAAATTAGTCGCGAAGGCGCCATAGGGGAATTGCCTAGTCTTCGGCGGGGTGCAGACTATATCGGCCCCAGAGAGGAAGTGACTTCGTCTTCATCCTGCATCGACGACTACGCGGAAGAAAGGAGGCTCGGCTTCGGCGCGGCCCTGAAGCCAGCGCGCCGCGACTGTGCTGCGGCTTTCTACGCCCGCGGAGGACGTTGCTGCTGACTGCGGGGCTGGTCCTGCTTGCCGCGCCGGAGGTGCTGGTGGAGCGGAGCCCTGCTGCCCCGGGGCCCGCGGATCCTGCCTGGACCGCCCGGATCTGAGCGGAGGAGAGGTGCGGAATCCTGCGTGCTCCGCGCTGGCTGTGGTGAGTGGGGGCGGCCTGCCACTAGCCGGTGACCGTGGAGGCGGCGCCGGTGGGAGTTGGGTCGCGGCCTGCGAGCTGTGGCTTGGCGTGGGGGCGCGCGGGAGGGTGGCGGACTGCGCCGGGAGGCGGCTCGACGACTGGCTGACTGAGATTACGCAAGGAGCTCGCTGTGCAACGTTCTGGCAATGCTGCTGAAGTTTGGGGTGCAGTGCAGTGGCTATTGTACTGAGACACATCAAGTGAGCACTGGCGCTGCGTGCGACTCTCTGCATCTACGTTGGGAGGCCTCCTCCCTCCGCTTTATTGTCTGGGATCACGACTTGAGCCAGGTGTGCTGCGCTCTTCTACGATCCTTGCCCCTGTTATGACAGTGCAGAACCGGCATCCATTGGCTGGCGTCCTATATCTTCTAGGGGGCTCTATTGCATTTGGCGCTATTGTACTCCGGTGAGATGGAGGAGTTCCCCCCTTGCTGAGGAGGGTGTCGCTTTACAGATTTGTGTAACAAGGGGCTTATTTATTTGTGGTGGAAGACGTCTCCCTGCGCCCTTTGATTGCGCGATCTGCTATAACTGCATAACAAACTTATAGCCCCCGCCATTTTGAGCAGAGGACTGAGCCCCCACAGTGAGATTACTACCTCGATTCTATTCCCCTCTATGATGGTAGCAACTGGCATTAAAAGAGGACTGCAATAGGAAAACAAACAAGGGACTACAGCTGCAAGCTGAGCCAGGTTCGATAAGGTGGCGGCCATCTTGGAATGACCTTGTCAATCTATAGTCCTTATGGAAAGAACTATTGGACTCTAAAAAGATATACTGGGATTTGCTTTTTTTCACACGCCATAGCAATTCCTTAACTTGTGTTTCCTACGAGGGTATGGTCCAAAAGATCTCTGACTTAACACCAACAGGGTCCACAGCTTGACCCGTAGATGTCTTGAGATAGAAGAAAGAAAGGACAAAAGGAAATTTAAAAAAAAAAAAAAAATGAAGATAAGTCCCGATCCCTCAGGATCCAACGCATTCATTATCAATGATAAAGCCACCGTCGTGCCTCCTTTTTATACATCTGCCAGATAAATAATTCTCAACTAGTTACACAAAGTTATATGGGATAAAGCCACCTTTCGTGCCTCCTACTCATACATCTGCCATAAAAACTTTTCTCAAAGTAGCTACATGAAGGCAAATGTGATAGAGAGAATGTATCTTTGCTCAGACCATAGAATCTGATAAGGGCTGACTGCCTACAGTCCGAGCTTATGGGATTGTTACTGGAATTGGCTTGTGGACATTGTCTCCTCCCAATATGGCAGGCATTGAAAAATGCTGATACTCCCCCTGCGTTTGGAATGTCCCCCTGGTTTGGGCCAAATGATGCTTAATATAAAAGCATGGTTACTGCTTGATTCCTGATTGCACCTAGGCATTTCTACCATTCAACCATGCGCCCGCCTAACCCCACCCGGAACTCGAATCTCGTGCGTTACGGACCCAACTCCTGGTCCATTAACTACCCAGACAAATTGACCAGTAATGCAAAAAAGAACTTCAAGCACAGTACTCTAAAACAACACCCGAAAACACTCATTGTAGATAACTACCACACAGCGACCAACGGCAACACGAAAACTAACTTCATTTTTTACACTAATCGCCCGACTAAATGGAAAAACACCTTCTCTCTTCACCTTAAAGTCGCCAAGTCAGTAATCATTCCCTATGGTGTAAAAATCTCCACCACTATCTCTCCGACCTTCAAAGGGGAACTCACCATTTCCATCTACAGAACTGGAACCATTCTCATACAGGCCACCGACCCGCACCTCACCACTTTTGACTGCCACTTCCCCACACTTCTTTCCTCGTTAACTCAACTGAGCCACCAAACCCTATCTCCCCTATCCCCCACCACCCTCACTAATAACCTGGAACTGATCCAATCTCCCTGCCCTGAAGAACCTCTCTTCAACTCATGGACATCCACCATCACTCACTACAATCACACTACCCCCATCATTACTCTCCGCCGCAAAACACCCACCATTATTACATCAACTGAACACACCAGGAACAACAAAATCACAATTAACAAACACCACAAGGCCGATCTCGATCTTGTCAGCTCGGACCTTATCCTCAGCCCTCCCACGACTGAAATCCCCACAGGCACTCCCCTCTCGACCCCTGATAATCTGAACACTCCCGCTCAAACTACCCCTTCCTCCAACCCAGACCCTTTTCCCCAGACCCTTACCTCCCCCTTGTCCAACGTCATCTCCAATCCAGCGGTCACTCTCCCCCCTACCACCACTGCACACTCCCCTTCCGATGTCCCACATCCACAGGCACAACCTGTCTCCACCGCTTACCTCACTGACAACCCCCGTGATTTCCCCATGTCCAACGTCTTCACCAATCCAGCAGACACTTTCCCCCCTATTATCACTGCCCACTCCCCGTCCGCCGTCGCACACCCACATACACAACCTGCCTCCACCGCTAATCTCATTGACATTCCCCGGGAAACTCTGACTTCCTACCTAGTATTTCTCTCCCTCCTCACTTGGACAATAGACCCTCTACTCCCCCTCTGAACTCCTTAAATGGGAGCATTACTAATCCGGCTCCCCGCGTCCAACCTCTCCCCTCTCCTAATCCCACTGATTCCGTCCAATCCCTGACCCCTGTTCACTCTCCCTCCATAGACCCAAGTCATTCTCGACCCCTGCCAAAAACCTTAAACTTTTTCAGCTCAATAACACAGCAACTGAACAGAATGGAGCAGAAAATTAACTCCCTTGCTGCTGATCTCCTATACTTACAACAAGACCTTCTCAACAGGACCAAGCCACCGTGCTCCCTCTCCCCGGGTAGATTTGCTCATACCCCCCTCAATACCTCTCCCATGGCCCCACAGAACACCCCCCGACCCTCCAGTCCGTCAACGAGTCAGGCACTTCGACCTAACTGGGATCGCCACCCCCTCCCCCCTTTCGGTACTGAAACCTGATGTGATCAACAACTCTTACCTCGCTCTGAGCCAGAAGTCAGCCCCTTTCCCCATCTCTGTTATTGTTGGCACTAACAGAATCCCTAAAAATGTCCACTCGCCTAGACCTCCTGCTCAATACTCCTCTATCCACCTAGCTCCCCCCACCATCAAGGCTCCCCGCCCTCTCTCTTGCATGCTCCTAAACTGCAGATCAGCAGTACAACACGCCACAGAGATTGCTGAAGCTCTACTCGCTGAAGAAATTGACATCGCTTTCCTCACAGAAACCTGGCTCAATGTCCACTCCACCCCCATTCTTGACATTCTCACCCCTCCAGGATACAACATCATCAGACAAGACAGGCCAATCAAAACTGGGGGGGGACTAGCCATCATTCACAAAGCTGGAATACAGATTACCAAACTTAAACCTGCAGAATACCTATCGTTTGAATACCTGGGTGTCGAACTCACTGCCAAGGGCACCTTTCCCATCAAATTCCACACCATCTACCATCCTCCTGGAGAGCGTACCCTTTTCCCCGATGAACTAACAGACCTAATAACACGTTTCTCCATGACAGACATAAAAGACGTGTTCCTGGGTGACCTCAACATCCACTGGAATGACCCAGAAGACTCCACTGTCCAGAACCTATCCAACCTACTTGAAATATACAATCTCAAACAACTCTGCAATGAACCAACTCACACCAAAGGTGCAACACTGGATGCGATCATTACCAACAATGAACTGGTCTCTCTGAGAGCGATTTCTCCCATTGACTGGTCAGACCACCACCTCATTCTGTTCAAGATTGATGCACTTGTCAGACACCAACCTATTCGTGATGACAAACCTAAGCACTGGACCAGAAACATCAAAGAAGTCCCTTTACCCGAACTTGAATTCAGGATTCATGCCCATCTACAACTCCAACCCTCATCAGGGACGGCCGATGACCTCACTACACACTTTAACTCAAAAATGACAGAGGTTTTAGACCAAGTAGCTCCACTCAAACTCAAACAAATGAGGCAAACCAAATCTAAACCCTGGTTCAACGTGGATCTGAATAACGAAAGACGTCAACTCAGACAAACGGAAAGGTCCTGGAGACTAAACCCCTCGACCTTGCACCTAGCGCAACTTAGATCCGCTCGGCAGGCATACAAAAAACATATTTTCAATGAAAAGGCGTCTTTCTTCCGCAACCAACTAGATCTGGTGAAAAACAGACCGAGATAACTCTTCAACATTGTCAAAAGCCAAACAAACTGCACTCCCTCTAACGAAATCAAAGCCACCAAAGAGCGATGTGAAGAAATTGCCACCTTCTTCTCTAATAAAGTCTCAAAAATTGATCAATCCTTCCTCCTAACCGCAAACCCTCCTTCCCTCTTAACCTGCCCCCCTTTAACCACCCTTGACCAATCAGAAAGAGCTCCTACCAAGGACAATCAGGTCTACCTCCAGCTAAAAAACAATGCGCATTGGTCCGACTTTGAGCTAATGCCGGAAAACGAGGTCTTCAGTATAATTTCTACCCTAAAACCTTCCTCCCACACAATGGACCCCCTCCCATCCTCAATTATAAAAGAACTCAACCACACCATTTCCCCTTTCTGGACAAAAATTAGCAACGCCTCTCTCATCTCAGGCTGTGTCCCAGACTCCCTTCAACTAGGACAAATCACACCCATTCTCAAGAAACCAGGGGCCGACCCTAATGATCTTAACAACCTAAGACCTATCTCCAACCTCCCGTTCCTTGCGAAAACATTGGAGAAATGCGTTCTCCACCAACTCAACAAACACATTGATGAGTTCAACCTCCTCGACACCTTTCAATCAGGATTCAGGAAAGGCTGGAGCACTGAAACAGCTATGCTCAACATCTCTGACGATATCCACAAGGCTTTAGATGAAGGTGATGCCTGCCTTCTCATCCTTATTGACCTATCTGCGGCATTCGACACTGTAAATCATCCAGCTCTTCTGGAGACCTTGTCGAAGCGCTCCGGCATTAATGGCACAGTACTAAAATGGTTCACCTCCTTCCTTCAACACCGCTCGCAACAAATTAAAATCAACCTCTGTCTCTCGAAGCCAACAAAAGTCACACTTGGGGTCCCGCAAGGCTCGATCCTCTCCCCGTCCCTCTTCAATCTCTTCATGGAGCCCCTCACAATCATCTTGAAAAAAGCGGGAGTGAACTACCACCTCTACGCTGATGACACCCAAATCTATTTCAAAATCAAGTCTCCCAGCGACATCCGACACCTCAATGTCACTTTAACCGAGATCCAAACTTGGTTCAACGCTAACCACTTAAAGCTCAACCCAGGTAAAACGGAACTAATCCTATTCTCTCCAAAAAGCAACCATCGACCAATCCAAGAGTGGCTCAAGAATCTGGTTGCACTAAACTGTCCCCTCGTCCTATCCGACTCAGTTAAGTCTCTAGGCATCACCCTTGACAAGAACTTATCAATGGAGGCCCACATCAAAAACTCTGCAAAAGGTGCTCTTTTCTCACTAAAACACCTCAAGAAATTGAAACCTTTTCTTCCCCAGGATGACCTCAAGACAGTAGTTCAATCCCTAGTTCTCTCTAAAATCGACTACGGGAACGCCATCCTAACAGGGACTCCAAAAGCTCACCTAGCCCCACTAAGGGCAGTGCTGAACATGGCCGCTCGACTGATATCTGGAGTGAAAAGATTTGAACACATCACTCCAGCCCTCAACTCCCTCAACTGGCTTCCCATGGAAGGGAGGTGTATATACAAGCTGGCCTGCATCACACACAAAACCCTTCACTCTCCGGCCCCCAACTACCTGAACAACAAACTGGTAAGAGCAGGCCAATCCAGAACGCTGAGAAGTTCTAACTCACTCCTTCTTATCCCTCCGAAACTGAAAAAGAAAACCATCCAATTCCGATCGTTTTCTGGCAACGCTCCCAGGATATGGAACGCTCTCCCTAGAGTCCTCAGATGCAACCCCTCCTTCTCCTGTTTCAAAAGGGACCTGAAACTCCATCTCCTTAACAAATACTTTCCTGACCAACATCAACCAACCTAGACTTCAATATCCGAGTTGACTCCTCTCTCTCTTGACATTCAAGGATGGTGGTGACCGGACTGTGTTGACCACCTTCGCTTGTTTTCTCTCCCTCCGCTGCACTGTTTATCTATTTTTCATGTTGTATTTTTTTATCTCTGTTTTGCTTCCTTACTGCCTTCCTACTATGTAATGCAATTTCCTTTGGTTTTTTACAGTGTGTATGTAAAGCGCTCTGATACCTACGGGTCTAGCTAGCGCTATATAAAACTTTTAAAATTAAAAAAAATTAAAAAAAATTCCAGAGTAGCCACATACATTTGTCTCGCATTATAGGTTGGACTTACGTACAGATGATTACCCTGCGGCATTATCCTCCTCATCGCTGTCCTCGGCCCTCCCTTCCCGGCATTCCTTTGGCATGTCCAGTAAAATAATCTCTTGCTTGTCACTTACAGGTCGGGCATGGGAGGGAGGATGGATTTTACAGGGATGTCACTGGAGGTTAAAAACTGAAGAAAGACTAGTCGGAAAGGTCGCCTGCCTCAGTCTTCCTCGCCCCCGACCCTATGACTCAGGTAAATGAAGATAATCAGTAATTAATAGGTTGATTACGTGCCACCTGAGATCCCGCCCACTTTGGGAAGGAACTGTACCGGTCCCATCTCCTACAGCCAAAGTGAAATCCCCCACATCTAAAGTGAAACTTCGCCAATTGTGGTTTGGGAGCACAGTCCATCTTGCGTAACGTAGTTCTTTCTCCCCGTCGCAGGAGCAGTGTTTCGCTTTAAGCACCGTCCATGCCTTTATTTATAATCTTTTACCTCTGTAACAGTTCCATCTGAGAATGCCCTTGTGTACAGCAAGAAGCTCTCTCTGTACAGAACTTCGGTTGCAGGTCCATAGGTAAAAAGCATCAAACATTGTCAAGAATGCGAATGTATTTGTATAAATTGTTTTGTGTTCACTCGCAGGCATCACGGTGAAAGAATATTTTCATATCACCACTTGAGGGCGAACACGTCTCGTGGATTTTTTGGTAACTACACTGAAAGATGTTTGCAGACGTCTGACATTGATGTGTCATGTGTGGCTAGTGGCGCGCCAATGGGAAACAAATTAGCAACCGAAGGAAAACATTGAGCAGATTATATGGTGTACAAGCCACTCCATTTTAAATGAAAATATTTTCTAACAATAACTATATATCCATGAAATGAATAAATATGAAATCCTTCAGGGCATGTGTATCACTTCCCTCGGCCCCACTTTTATCCTCGCTCCTTGTGAACAACAAATTATTTTGATCACTAATATTTCAGACACATATTTTGTCTAACGTGTAAATCTACTTTGACGCCTTAATTTAATGCTAGCTCTACACAAAACACCAAACAGGCAGGCGGGTTCATTAATTTGGTATACATCGGACATAGAGATTTTGTAAGACACAGCAAGTTAAAACGTTTTTATTTGAATATGTAGGTTCTGGAAGTTTGTTGGAAGTAAACGTGTTGTAGCTGATTCTTAAAGTCCAGACTTGTACATCATTCGTGGATGTTCCAACTGACGATTTACAAATAGCCCAGTACCAGAATATGTTTTTTTTTAAATATATCGTAGACAACATATTCGCAGCAGAATAAATATACATTTTATTTAGCCTGTAGCATTTAAACGTTAAATGAAATAAATATGGCATAGCGACTAGAGCTGCCGACTGTAGATCTGGGGGACCAGGTCGAATTGCACGCTCAACAAACTGATTTTAGATGATTTCGATTTGCATCCCCCCACTGCCGCCCCCCCCCCAAAAAAAAACTCGTGTAATGTCTGCTTCGTTTGCACAGAGCTGTGATGCCCTCCGGCTAAGTTCGCACCATATAGAGGTGCCACTAACAATGTTTTTTGCACTCACTTTTATTGGCATTAGAAGGATCAAAGTGTGAGTTGGATACAGCGAGATACGAACTTGTGGCCTTCTTGTATTGCAGCGCCTAGATGCTGATACTAGGAACAGTTACCAACGGAGGTATTATGCCGGTTTTACATGCTGGCTAAGCATATTCTCTGGTAAGCTAGCTCAGCGAGTTAATGTGCTTGCTGCAGAACACAGTGTCTAATCTCCAGAGTCCAGTGCCTAGGACAGAATCCTAGTCGGGTGCCAAAGTAATGTGATTGTTTGTAGCAGAGATCTGCCTGTACATAACCTTTAGGCTGTAACTTCCAATCACAGTGAGATAGCTCAACTGTAAATGCGCCGTTCAGATATACATGTAGGTTTGAATCCAGGGCTAACTAAAATTTCCATTCTTTTGAGGTCATCAAGGTGGTGCATACACCTTTTATAAAGTGAATAATTAAATATGAGTAGAATGGTTATTATTATTATACTTCCCCCTACACAATTTACAAAATACAGTTTGACTAGGTAAAGTTGTACTGCCACTTATTTTCCAAAACACAATTCCCTAATGCATACACACACACACACACACACACACATATATATTCTGATTCCTTCCCGTTACACGAGACAAAACGTGGGCACTCCAAACAACGTGTCAATTCATAATTTTTATTAGCAGCAGTCCAACACTGACGCGTTTCGGCTGTCCTTCAGCCTTTCTCAAAGTGCAAGGCCCACCGCCCAGTGAAAGATTTAAAAATCATTAAACATAGACATGGAGAACATACTCTCATCAAGCTTATTTTCTTTTTTCCTTTTCCTTCAAACTCTATTTTTCTGTTTCTCCCCTATTTTTCATTTTTTCATAGAGGAATACTACAACTAGTAGTTACAAATAGCATACAACAATTTCATAACATAGTACAAATTAATACATTATATACTTATACTATTTTCTCCATTTTTTTCTCCTCGTTTTTTGCTCTTTTCTTTGGATTAAAATTATTTGTACCATTTTTTCCACTGTTTGTAGTACCAAATTTTAAAAACATTGGTACATATTTGGAGCCAATGGGGTCAATTTATCATTATCGGGCCAGTGCCCTAATTTTTAACATCTCCAATAGCAGCAATGTCAAAAGGCAGACCTAGATACATTCACTTGTCAAAATAGTCAAACCACCATTATCCATGAACATTACAAATCCGATCAAAAGTATCTTTCACATGAAATGTCGTTCCTATCTATCTAAATATCTCCTTATATGTGAAAAATAGCAATAATGTGACAGTTGATGAATGGTAATAAATAGTGATAAATATTCGTTTAATCAAAAATTTGCATTAAAAATTACAATAGAATCATAATACAAGCATAAATAGCCAATTTAATCTCAAATAATCCCATATAAATATGATTGTAAACAGCTATTTTCAAATGTGCAAATTCGCAAATGTAAACACATTCATTTAAGCCATATCACAGAATCAAAATACATTAATAATTAAATAACTTAATTAATATAAAAATCATTGATCCATTATTACACTGCCTCCAAAAGATTCATAAAAGTTAATTCAAATAAACCAAAACCTCTAATTCATATGTTCCATAATCATCGGATAAACGTTCAATGGATGTAAGATTCCTATCAGTTAGAATTCATTTAAAACAAGAACACATAGTAAGAGGGCAACAGAAGATTAAGAAAAATTACCTCACATGTACTTCCATCTCCTCATCCCTATTCAATCGTTCGGGAAATTTAGTATGTAAATCCAGAATATATCTGGATTCCAAACGTATCAATTTCATCACTCTATTTCCTTCTCTAGAATTTGGGGGTACTCTGTCTACTGCAAAATAATTTAATCTTCCTGGATCACTGTTATATTTCTCATAAAAATGTCTTGCCACCAGATCGCTAAAATCATGATTTCTAATAGCTCCTTGATGTTCTAGTATGCGTTTTTTAAGGGGAAATATGGTACTACCCACATACACAAGTAAACAAGGAAAAACTAAATCATATACACAGTGATCAGCATTGCAATTATAAAAATCACTAATCCTCCTGTTTTGGCCATCAGAGGAAGCATAATCCGATGTATTTGTGACCATACTACATGCCTTGCAATGACTGCATTTGAAAAACCCCTTTGTCTTTGATATCCATGTCTTTTGTTGGCGACCCATGAAAAAATAGCTGTGAGTTAATTCATCCTCTAGTGGCCTCCCTTTCCTGTAGGTTATGGAGGGTACACTAGGTAACTCTTTTCCTATTACCACATCGCCTTTGGCTATCGACCAATGTCATCTGATCACCTGGCTCACTTTCTGTGAGATGGAATTAAAGCATGTGATTAATCGAGTTACAGGTTCTTCCTTTTCTGGTCTATCGTTAGGATACAGCAACTGATTTCTAGTTAAACTTTTGGATTTCTTCATTGCCACGTTTACTGTTTTCGTACTGTATCCTCTTTTTAAGAATCTCCCTTTCATCTGCGCCAATTGTTTATTGTATTCCTCTTCTTGGCTACAGATTCTTTTTAATCTGAGAGATTCCCCTTACGGAATACTTTTTTTGAAAACTTTTGAGTGTTGACTTTTGAAGTGCAAGGTGCTATTTCCTGCTGTGTCTTTACGGTGCACTGATGTATTTATTTTGCCAACATGTATCTTTAAAACAATATACCAAAATGCTATTTCACTGGAACTTATGGAAACACAGATTTCAAGTTGTAAGGATTGTTATTTAGTTTCTCTATATACTCACATGCTTTCTCCTTTGCTCCATTCCATAATAAAAACAGGTCGTCGATGTATCGAGTCCAAATTAAGACATTTTGTACATATTCAAAATTATCATCCACCCAGGCCACCTGCTTCTCAACCAGCCCATCACCAAATTGGCTAAGCTTGGGGCAAAGCAGGTGCCCATTGCGGTACCGACATCTGTCAATATAAAACGCCATCATGCATGGTTATGCATGATGGAGTTTTAGATTGACCTGAATCATGGTAATGAGCATTTTGTTATGTTCTAAAAAACACGCTGGTCTCGTTTTCAAAACATGTTCACAAGCTTGCATGCCAAACGCATGATCAATGGACGTATATAGTGCAATCATGTCCAATGTAATCATCAAATAGGTGTCTGTCCAAACCAAATTATGTGTCTTAGTTAAGAAATCCCCACTGTCTTTACAATATGCTGGTGAAGTTTTTACAAAAGAAAACAAGAAGGTGTCTATATATATGGCAGTGTTTTCTAAAAAACTTTCATTAAAAGAAACAATCGGTCTTCCTGGAGGATTAATAAGACTCTTATGGACTTTGGGTAAGATATAGAATGAGGGTATTCTAGGATGTTCAGATCTTAAAAAATTATATTTATCTTCATCTAAAATTTCTTCTTCCATCCATTTTTTCAAGCAAGTCTGATAAAAACTCACAGATGTTTTATACTCCTCCATAGAAATCACTTCATAAACATTTCTATCTCCCAATTGTCGCATCACTTTCTGTTCATAAGTATTTGTGTCTAATATAACCACATTACCTCCCTTATCGCTGTTCTTAATCACAATAGAGGTATCTTCTTTAAGGGACTGTAATGCCTTTCTTTGTTCCTCGGTAAGATTATCCATATTCATACTGCCATTTTTTCTCAATCTGATTGAATCTTTAGACACCATCTTGTGAAACACATCCAAATTATCATGGGGAGTGGTCGGTATAACACGTGATTTCAATTTGAAACCACTAGCCGTTCTCGTATCAATCCCCAATGTTTCCATGAGTTGCTCTATCTCAACATTCAATTCAACTCCTTCACTTTCACGATGCAAAGTTTCCAAGGCAATCAATCCCTCTATCTCCCCAATTTGTAAATCACATATGGTCGCTTGTTTGGAAATAATGCTCGGTTTAGCCTTAGATAATTTATGCAATTTGCTCAATTTTAATTTTCTTACAAATAGAGATCAATTCTCAATTGCGCATAATTAAATCCTGAGCTTGGACAGAAGGAAAGTCCTAGTTCCAAAAGCGAGGTCTCATCTTTGGTTAGACTTCTTTGGGATAAATTGAGGACTGTCAATCTTTCTTCTCGGTCCTCTTCTTCTGGCGGGCTGCACGTTCGTTCTGCGGTGTTCCTACTGCCCCCTCTTCTGATCCTATGCCTTTGTTGGCATCTTTTCCATTTCCCCTTCCCCTCCCTCTTCCTCTTCCTAGGGGGTCGGTCCTTTTCGGTTTTTCGGCTTCTCTCAGCAAGCGGTATTCATTGTGAAAACCCGAGGTTATAATTCCTCTGGCTCGGTTGTCACCATCATCACTTTCCTCAATGCTGACATCTGAGCTGGATCCAGTCGAGACCAAATCTTGTCTTCTCTCTGAGGCTTCTTGGAGCATCTCATTCCTGTAAATATCATATTTTCTTGCGAAGGTTAGTATTCGTCTTTCCGCTTATTCGCGTTTATCCCTCTGAAATTTCTGTTGTTTTTCCATTTTAACCTCCTCTTCATATTTGCATAATTGCTCCACCATTTTTTCTTCAAATTCCTTTATTTTATATATATATATATATATATATATATATATATATATATATATATACACACACAAATCAGTCCTCAGAAAATTCTTCGTAGGAAAGAGAGGAAGCGGCACACCAGCTACGGCACACCAATTTATTAGTGCACTGAAAGACAACAATGATTACCAAAGCCTTTGCCAAGTACATATATATTACCTACTGGCGATTGCCAGTAGGTAGTTATAGTTGGGAGCTAGTTTCCATAGGAATAGCATTTTTTTGTTTTGCTAATAACTTTGGCGCCGTTTGATGAATCTTCACAACATTTTCCAAACTAGTTTGCTGCTCACTTTGGCTGCTGTCTAATTTTTTTTAGGGGTGATCCATTAAGCAGGGGCCGAGAAAAAGGGGGGGTCCCAAAATGCTTTTTCCCCCATGCAATTTACCATAGAGAGTTTAGGCACGACTGCAGCACGAACCGCTGAATGGAATTACACCATATGTGGCAGAAAGCTAGTTCTTGGTCCAAAAAGATCTCTTTTTGTAATTTGGTGTAAATCCATTCAGTAGTTTTTAAGTGATAAAAAAAAAGATTTATGTATCTCTAGAGAAGGGGAGGCTCAGCGGATCCGACAGATATCCTGCTGAGATCTGACTGGCTGCCACCACTGCAACCAGGAAGTGGTGGTAGCCATCTTGAGACTCAGGACTCGGCCCGAGTCCCATGAAAAACGCACACAAAAAAACCCCACAGGGGGCAGGGTAGGAATACCCTGACCCCTTAGGCCTGGTGGTGGGTCCCCACAGGGACCCAGCCTAAAGCCAAAAGTGTTGTTTTTCTAAAAACATTTTGTGGCAGATCATCTGCGAATTTGCTGCAATTAAAAATAAAAGCTCAGTCTCCCGCGCTTATTTTTTGAGACCCTCCCCCAGTTGGGCCACGTCTGGGGGGGGTGGGAATTACTTATAATAATAAGGGGAGGAAGACACATGTGGCTCTCCTCCCCAGGCAGATTTCGGCCCCGGGAACCCCATCCCGGGGCCATATTAGTAATGGGGGCTTTGTGGCCCTCCTCCCGGATCCATTAATGGCCCTGAGGACCCCATCCTTCAGGCATGGCTCCTGTTATGTCCCGGGGTGCCCACCTCCGGGACATATTGTTTTTCCTGCCCTCAGTGGCACGGCAGGGAAACCTGTGTTTGCTCTCGCTTGGTGGGAGTTTTGAAATTGCTCCTGCCAAGCAAGAGCAAACCCAAAGTTCGCTTTCAGCTCGGAGCGGACTGCAGATCTGTTTCTCTGCCCGCATCACTGCGGACAGGGAAACAGAGCTGAATATTGCAGATTTAAATCAAATGAACATTATGCTACAGTGCAGAAACCTACTAAAGGTAAAGGAATTATGAAAGTGCACTACTGATCCCAGCATGCAACACTAAGTTGAACTCATCTGTGAAGCCCACTGAGGGCTAGTTAAATAAAGGACATGCAGAGGAGAGTGCCTTTCCACCTATCCTGTGCAGTATCATGAAGCCTGTGACCAAGGAGCTGTTGCTCTGAAACGCGTACGGCAAGATATGCTTCTGATTGGAAATGCCAGTTTCCTTTTATTAAAGAATCAGTGGAATTCATCTGCTCTACGAGTGCGTCTTCAACTGGGAATGTTTTGTTGAGATATATATATATATATTTATATACAAAAACCCAATGATCAATGATTTTCCGGGTCTATTGGTCTCGGATATTGACTTATATCAAGATCTGTGTCAATTGGAGAGCGGGGAACAATTTAGCAGCCAGAATATCCCTTTTTTGTCTGGTCAGGCCAGGCCAGAGACCCCATTCAAAATGAAATCAAAATTTGTCCCCGTGGCAGCACATGATGGTCTTGATGCGTTTAGTGATCAAGTTGTAAGTCAGATCAAGAAATTAACTCACACCACTAATAGATCGAAAAAGTTTATACCAACAGAGAGAAAAGTACAATCAATTGATTTTAAAACTACAGAAAGAGGATGTGGTGATTCGAACCTCTGACAAGGGCGGTAACATCGTCCTTTGGCCTATGAAAGACTATCTGAAGGAAGCATACAGTCAACTAAGTGATCCACAATGCTATAGAAAAAGTACTCCACTTAAATACAAGAGCACTCAGGACTCCCTGTCCAAGAATTTGTTGGCCTGGAAGAGTTTAGGACTTTTGAGTTGGGATGAATATAAATTTATCAAAAAAGAACATCCGTTGGTGCCATATATGTATTTCATACCAAAAGTCCATAAGAACTTGGAGAATCCGCCAGGTAGGCCGATCATTGCAGCGTGTGACGGGCCACTGGAAAATCTCTCCAGGTACATAGACTATTTTCTACAGGTTCATATGAAACAGTTAAAATCATATATCCAGGACACAAGTGACTTTTTAAATAAAATCAATGATATGTCATGGGATTCTAATCTATTGCTTGTAACACTAGATGTATGTTCTTTGTATACCTGCATTAGAAACCAGGATGGCCTGAGGGCTGTGGAGTATTTTCTTAGCACAAGACCTATGATGTATGCACAACACACACGTATGTTGTTAGATATGTTGCTTTTTAGCTTGGAAAATAATCTATTCCTTTTTAATGGCCAGTTTTACCAACAAACTCAGGGTGTAGCCATGGGGGCCAGTTTCTCCCCAGTTATGCCTGTTTGTTTATGGGCTGGTGGGAGGAACTGGTCCTCATGAGAAAATATGAACAAGTATACACCACTAACATTGTCTCTTGGATGCGTTTTATTGACGATCTTTTTATTGTGTGGCGAGGAAGTGAAGAAAGTGCCCTAAAATTTGTAGATGAGATCAATCAAAATGATTTTAATCTTAAATTCACTTTTACCATCAGTAGGCACTCAGTGACTTTTTTGGATGTTCAAATTTTAGTAGAAAATAATGTCTTAACTACCACCCTTTTTAGAAAACCTACGGCAGGGAATACACTTTTACATGCGTCGAGCGCACATCCTGCACATTTAATTAGGAGCATTCCCTATGGGGAGATGCTCCGCATCCGTCGCATCTGTAGCAATCCTGAGGATGCAAGGATGAAGCAAATGGAAAGTCGTGCCAGATTTCTAGCCAGGGGCTGCAGCACTGAAATAGTGGATGCCGCTATGAGAAAATCTCAAGCGAGGACTAGGGGGGATCTCCTTGTCTATAAGTCTAAATCATCCAAGGTGACTGAAGAACAGAACACACAACCTGTAAGACTTATCTTAACCTACTCTAAACAGGAGCAACAACTGAGGAGCATCATTAGACACAATTGGCACTTTATCCAGGATGATCCTGTGATAGGTGACCTGATGCCCTCTAATCCCTCGATAACATTCAGAAAATCAATGAGTATGGGGAATATGTTAGTCCAAAATTGTCAGGAGAGTAGCCGCAAAGATATGTGGTTGACTATAAGAAATGGTTTTTTAAATGTCTATCATGTAAGGCCTGCCAATTTGGAATCAATGTCAAGACATACACAACTGCCTTTTCTGAAACAATTAAGGAAATCAAGCAACATCTAACATGTAAGACAGAATATTGTGTGTATGTCTTGGAATGTGACTGTCATTTGAGATACATAGGCAGCACCAAATTGGCAGTCCATAAACGCATATTGCAACACATTAGGGCAATAATTAATAAGGATCAGAACTACCCAGTAGCAAGGCATTTTCAAACTGTACATGATAGCAACCCAAAGTATTTGCGTTATTATGCCATTGAAGCCATCCCCATAATGAAAAGAGGGGGTGATAGAGAAGCAAAACTGAGACGCTTGGAGACAAGTTATATATTGGAGTTTGACTCCAAGTCTCCGGGCGGGCTCAACATTACAGAAGATCTTTATACTTTTCTATGATTAATATGAATGTATCAATGGCATACAACAATAGACGGGTCAACCTTTCTTAATGTGAATTTAAAGCAATGAAATTGTTATCATTATTTTTATAGAAAACTTTATAGTGATACTCTTTAAGGTTTTCTTTCTATTGCCCCTGGTTATGAGACAGCAGTTCAACTATCCGTTGTTTTAGAACTAGCCTTGCTTTTTAAGGAATGGTTTTAGACATGGGTGGTTTTATTGTAGTGTTTTATTTTTGGTCATTTTAAACAGGGTTTTAATGATACCTTTCTATTGTTATTGTTGGTTGGGCCACTTTTTAGCAAATATCAAAAATCTGATTTACTATGAGATTCCCTTAGGGACGTAATGGATCCAATGTTGTACTGTGATTGATTGTATATCTTCAAAAATTTGAACTTCTAATTTCGCTATAGCTGAATTTTAAAGGCACAAGTCACTTTATTCCGAAGTACTGTTGCACAATGTCACTTTATATATTTATTAAAATAAGGTGATATAGATCTTGAATGGCCCACTGAAGTGCACAAAAGGCATTAATGCCAGGAAAAATTGATGCACAGCAGTGGAATACTTCCAATCAGTAAAGGCCCAATATAAGCCTTACATTTATTATGATTGTATGAACAATATGAGGCATATTGAGCAGAGGAATTCGGGATTTTTGATAAATTTATTTATTATGTATTTTATTTAAGTTAATTTTGTTGACAAGGACTTGTTGCAATTAGTTTATTTCCACGTTTAGGGGCACTTTAAGTTTGTGTATATATTTTTTCACATAATATTGTAATTCAAGAAATATGACAAGACGGGTCAATATGCATTTAAGCTGTCATCCTGATGTATTATAGCATTTGGACTATATAGTTTTTCCAATATTTATATTCCTACAATGATGAATATTTTATATGCTAAGAGCGTAATGGATATTGAAAATGTTATTCAATATGTATTGAAAGCATTTAAGCGAAAATTTGTGGAATGATCCTACTAGTTTGTCTATTTTTATGAATAAATTAGCACTGGCACTTTAAATTTGCGGGGTGACATGCTGGGCGCTGTCATGTGATCAAGGCCGCTTGTACGGCCGAAACGCGTTATGGCAGAAGACTGACACAAAATAAAATAATCTGCACTACTGGAGGTCTGCACTCGTTTTTGTTTCGCTGGTAGCAGATGCATTTCGAGTAACCGTGATTTATATTTATATATATATATTTATTTACTTATTTATATATATTTGTAAAATGATAAATATGTATTACTTTATTAGCTTTGTATTTTCAAATGTAATAAATTTAATTTAAAAATAAAATCAAATTACACTTTTCAACTTTCTTAACAAATTAAGAATTATTTAAATTAATTCAAATCTTAACACTTATCAGAATTGAATACAAATTAAATATAAATAAAAAGGTTACTCTTGGTGGGGATTTTTAAATTATTATTCAAACAATATTATTTATAAATTAAATAGATATATTTTAATTAATTAATATACATTTAATTTTATTAGGTAATGTGCTGTAACATTTTATTTTAAAATTTTAATTGTTAACATAGAGCTAATAAATCATTTCACATTTATATGTTCTGTGAAAATAGTTTTAATAGTTTTTTTTAAAGAACAATACATTTTAATAAGATTCCTTTTACTTTCCTATAGGGCGATCTCTGACACTGTGGCAGAGGCCTACGTTATTAGTCGAACTTAAACTGAAAGGGTGGAAACATGTAAGTCTACACGTAGATGTAAATCTAAACACAGAAATTGCAGCACAAAAGTTTAGATTTAAAACTAGGCACAGGAGTAAATTTGCACATGTAAAATTACCTTTGTGTTTAGGCCCCAATATGCATTGACCCGATAAGTAACATTCTGGCCCAAACCAGGGGACATTGTGTGATATATCTGCTATGTTACATTGCTCTTATAGAATCCTCCAGATATGTCTTTGCATTTTCTTTAGGATATTCTGCCTTTTCATAAGGTTTCAGGAAGTAGATTTATTTCATTTCTCTTTTTTGTAGTTACACAATATGTGAAATGATTCTGCAGACAGGGTCTTGTTCTACCTGTCTGACCTAAGATGCCCCATTTTTTTCTGGGCGGTGTAGCAGGAGCTAACTGTTTTTCCTTAGACCATCTCACACCAGCTCCCATCAAGGATATATCAAGCATCCAAAATACAACTATTACTGAAAGCATAACTGAGTGTCCTTGTATAATGATGATTATATGGATTCCGAAGGACAGGTGGGAGTGAGGGGGTTTTCTTTCTGTTGCTGTTCTCATTTCTGATTAGGAGATGCAACAGCGGACTCGCTTTTGCCACTATGGCTTGCCAATAGGTCTTCTTGCCTAAGTTTTCTCCTAAGTTTGGAGAAGAAGAAGGGATTTTGGGGACCCACACGGAAAATATATCCCTCGCTGAACCCCTCTCATTTCATTGACCTGCAAGGGGCAAAAAAGTATGCTCCCTTTCATTTCCCACCCTGGAATGGTGCTTTCCTTTAGAAACGCACATTATTGTGTCCATTTTAAAGTAGGCAACTGTCCGTAAAAGTGTTTGTGATTATCCACGTATGTTGACTGCATTTTTCATGGCCACTTGCCTTTCCTCACATAGCCCTAAATTTACGACAATTGTAAATTTCCCACAATCGTAAATGCACCTTGTGATTCAAAAAACAGGATTATAGAAATTTTCAAGTAACAAATATAAACGCTGCATTACTTGTGCTAAACAAAAAACCTTTGTCAGTCGGACTCTTACAACTTCATCTCTACTTGGTCTCCTGTCTCAGGGGATCCAGGACACCAGAAACCTCTAATTAAGAGCATAATGTTAATTGCTGATGCTCGCCGGGCCACAAGGGATAGGTACAATACAGATTACTGCATCCCATAAATTTTCTCACAATGGATGTGAATGGTAAAAATTTACGTAATGAGTTATCGTGAAGACCTGATGTGTCTAGCGCTCTGGGACTAATGCTGGACACTCTGAAGTAATTTGGCAAACTATATTCTTGTTTACTGATAGGAACCGACTGTCTTCAAATGAAAGGCCTTTTGACTACAATCCACAGTGGGCCTGATTCGCAAAGGGCTTCTGCACTCGTGGCGGAGGCCCCGCAGTAATGGCGGGGGGCCCTCACTCGTGGCGGGACCTCAGAACTCCGCAATTTCTCATTGCGGAGGTCCCACCACCTCCCGCCACGACTGTGGAGAACCTTTGGTCCCGATTCACAAAGTGACTTACCAACCAAATGCCAGTTATTACAAGCAAATGCTATTCTCTGTGTAGCAAATGTACTTTTGGAAAACAGATTCCACTTTCAGCACAAGAATGCTATTGACCATTTTCACGATGCACACCACAAATGTCATTGTCTTTTAGTTCTTAAAAAGATCTATTTAGTGAACAATGTTATATTTGTTCTTGTGGGCGCGCTGTATCCCTAGAAAATCTCCATGACAGTGATACACCCGGTGTTAGGTGGATCGGGGATGGTGTTAACCTCAAACTCAATGATGTAACCTGTCCCCAGAGACAAGATTCAAAACAGCATTTCAAAATACAGTCAATAAGGCTGACTCAAAACGGGAGTTAAAGATTAGAATTTAGAAAAACGTAGATTTATTAAAGGTTAAATTGCAAGATAAAAATTTGAAAAATGCAGTAGCAATCTCGTTAATATGTACGGAAAATATTTGCCATTAAGGCTCTCAGTATTAGACTATTATTTTTACTACTCCTATTTCTGTTTTTGTCAAAGGAGCTGATTCATATCTTGGTGGTATAGATACTCCGTTGCAACAGTGACCGAGTATCTATACTGCCAAGATAATGGTCCGCCCACCCGATATAGATGCAAGCGGATCATAGGTTTAATCATGGCAGAGACTACTCCATCTCCACCATGATTAAAACCCTCCGTTGGCTCTGCGAAGTAAAGGTCGTCAGAGGCAGACTTGTAATTCCGCCCACCTGATTTAGACGGGCGGAATTAGAGGTCAATTTTCACTGCCTGTCACCGCCAGGTAAACCCTGGCAGTAACGGGCAGTGAAAACAGCTAAATGTTCCCCACGCTATGGGAGAGGGCTCCCATGGAAAGGGAACCACTGTCTTTTTTATTTTAAAAAATGTGAAAATTAAAAAAAGGAAACTGTTGGGTGCAGGGCTGCATCATAGTGAGAGTGCCATGCACTAAACAGCAAAATGTATTGACAGGAAACACTGTGATGGCGGTTCCTGGCAATGCTTTATAAATGACTGCCATCCCTACAGCAATAGAGTAACTTACTCCATCGCCCTGGCGTAACAACGGGCCTGCACCAGGAATTAAATCAGCCGTAAGTCTCAGATTTGCAGCAAAATCAATAAGAAAGCAAACAGCATCCATAAAGTCTCAGGAAAGGTGACTGACTCACCTCCAAATTCAAAGGCTTATATACAGTTTTCTTGCATACCAAATTATTGAAACTGCAAAGCAGTAGCGGCTCCTGGTGGGAGTGCTACCGGGCGGTGACGTGGGGCGGGGCAGGGGCAGGGTGGGGGGTAGTAAACACCGGAATAGGGATGAATGCAGGTAAGTAGACAATTAAATCAATAAAACGAATTTCGTTGCGCGCGCTGCATCGCCAAATGCATGGTACAAGCATTATTACACAAAAAAAATCACAATTGTTATTTTAAAAACATTAAATAACCCTGTCATCTTAGCACTAACCCTCTAATGAATATTGATTGCCCCTTCTGACCTAATGTTGTCCGGAGGTATTAAAACAAACTGATTACATTATCAACAGATAATCATAAAGAAGGTGGCTGCGTTGCCTAACTGAGGCCTAGTTAAATCAAAGACAGAAAAACATACTTTAGCACATCATAATAATTTCGTTTCAATTGTAATACCGCCATGTCAGAATACAGATGTGGATACAGGTGCAAAGCAACTAATATTAATGCATATTTTAGTTAAAAGGCATAAAATCTTCCTCATTCTCAAGAACCAAGCACAGCTCATGAAATATACTATGGTCTGGAAACCTTACTTTTAGGTAGAGCCTACCAAACAGCTCAAGCTGTCTGGTTGCAAAAGGGCAATTGTCAGCTTACCGTAATGTTACAGTGTGCTTAAAGCCCGCTAATTGCTCACCGTTGGTTAGCAGTATTGTCACTCATCTGTTTTATTCAATGGCTTGCCTTGTCCATTTTGTGTTTGTAGCTCCAGTCGAGGATTTTTTTTTAACTTGTGTACTCCCACTGCTCACTTTTAGGGAACTACTTTTTGTCTTTCTTGCTTAAGCACTCTATCAGAGCGCATGTGTTTGCCAGCTGTCTACCTCGTGTACTTCTCTCTTTGACTCCTGCTCTGTGTTGCTCTCTCCTTTCGGATTTTCTGCCTCCAGCACTATTCTTGTCTGTGTGCTTTTGTCCCCCCACCCCGCACTCCGTGCTGATTTCTCACACCCGTGTTCTTCTAGCTTGTCTCTCCGGCTTGTGCTTCGCCCCATGCTCCATCTGCTGATTTTCTTGTTCCTTCCCCCACCAAGTCCTGTTTTATTCCCCAACCCCCAAAACCCCTGCAGTTCTTTTTTTTTTTCATTGATGCTTTTGCTGTGAAAAATCTTTCTTTTTTTGTATTTACCGATTCAAATGGCGTCTGCCTTCTTGGGTCAGTAAATAAAAAGTTTAATCATTCTTCTGATGCCTGTGCGCATCAGTGGAATGGCGAGGCTGCCCTAACATTTCTGCTCATCATCCTGATGCTGTACAGCGCTTCCAAAACCAATTGGCAAAGCCAATATGTCCCAAAGGTGATATCTATTGGTTTTGCTAGTGCTTGTTGTTGATAGCTAGTGATTTAGAATTTTTTTAAGGGAATTTGATTTTTTTTCTTTTGACTACATTACCCATTAAAAAAAAAGTATTGTTTTTACCTGACACCGAGGTGCTTGTTTAATGGAATCGCATCCTTAGCAATTCAAAGTTGAATCCATCAGTGTGAAGTGTGGCTCAATGGTTAGAGCGGCAGACCCTGATGCAGAGATCTGGCCCGGGACCAGGGTTCAATTCCCGCCTCGGCGGGTCTTGGGCTCAATTTCCTCGGACCTGATAATTCTCGCCTCGGTGCCTATTCTAATCATGGGTGCAACTCTGGGCAATAGCTTGCTTAATCTCCACAACGGCCCCAACAGCGCTGGGATGCCTGGCTTCACCCTGGGGGTGCCCAGGAGTGGACATTTCACAGGGAAAAGCCAGGAAGGGTTCCACAGCGGTATGCGTACAGCGCCAGGACACCCCTTTGGGGGTATAAGTGCGCTTTACAAGTACAAATTTCATTTTTCATTTCATCAGGGGCATGTGTCTTTTGGCGTAAATACTCCAGTTTCGTTTAAAAGTCAGTTGGTAAACACTGGCCTGTATCACAGCACACATCCACTGCTTCTAGCATAAGTTCAGTCGCTCACCTTTTGGCAACATGTCTCTAGTTGCATGAAAACAGCCTTACTCAAGACCTTCCCAAACATCAAAATGGGCATGGATGGATCCTCGTTCATACATCATGCATTTCTCAAAACCTTTCATCTTTCATTGACCAATGGCACATTCTTTGTTGGTCAATTAAGAGGACCCCATACGAGTGTAAAATGAGTCTTTCTTAACCATGACTTAACTACTACTTGACAATTTCTCTGCACCTGTAGACTTTAATGTACATTCCTTCACATAGTAACCTATGTGCTGCTAAGAGATCAATGAAATATACATCATGGGCATGCATCAGTGACACAAGGACAATAGTAGAAATCAACTCAGCTGACGAACTCCAATGCCCTATCATCATCAATGGTGTCTACCATCAATGACCAACTTGTATGCGCCCTACACTTTAACAGAATCTTGCTCATTGTTCAATTTAGGGGTTTCATAGAATTTAATCAACATTCTCATTGACCAATTTCACTGCCGCATAGGAGTGAAAGACCAAGTTCACTGTCCCTTAGACTTAGAGCCTGATTACGATCTTGGTGGATGGGATACGCCGTCATAAATGTGATAGAATTGTAAAACGGCAGACAGGATATCCATTATAATCTATGGCACTTGTAAGATGGCGGACGGGATATCCTTCACGTTTGTTGCTGGTTTGTGTTAATGGCTGGGGGATATTGGGTTGAAATTGAGACTGCATCAGTTACACTCATCGTTTCAATGGTGAGAACAGCATAAATGGCATCTCAATGAAATCCACCTCAATCTCAAGTAGAATTTACTAGCCTTTCCTTCCCAGAGGCATTAAAGCGCTTCAATGGGGAATCCCAATGACTGGCAATGTCTCAATTAACCCCACACTCAACACTTTTCAGACATTAATTAGTACTCATTCAAAAGTGTCAATAACAATAGGATTTTGGGAGGATTTTTTTCAGCAACATGGTCAAGTGGAAGCTAACAATAAGCAAACATGCTCAAAAAGTTCTGAAAAACATATGCATTTTGCTATTTCATGTTACTTTTCAGGAGATAAATTTCAGTTTAATGAATGCTCTCAACCTAAAGATTCTTTCAGTGTTGAAGAGTCGTCCATTGGTAGGTCCCCATCCAATATCAACCCAATCTGGCACTGACCAAAGTTATCATGCTTTGGGTGACTGGGGGAATAAGTAAAATAAGTGTGATATCTCATCTCAGTTTATGGTAAGGGACAACCCACTTTAAACCACACTCAACATCATTACATTTGTTTACCAAATTGAAGAAGTTAGTGCAATGATGCCAGAGATATTCTAGCCCTCAAAGACGTGTATCCACACCCCTTTATAGCCTCCTCACTCACTAGATGAAGGCGGCTGTGGGGTGCATTTTGCATGCATATTTGTGTCTGTGTATGCCTGGCTGTGTGCATGTATGTGTGCATATGTTTGGGTAGGTGTGTGTATGAGTGTGTGTTTGTGGAGGAGTGTGTTTGTGCAGTGGGACCCGGTTTCTCACAGGCAGCACACACACACACACACATCAGTGTATCAGTGGGCAAATTCCAATGAAAAGGTGCAACTTTTAATAACAAATTATACCTTGGCACCAATTAGGGAAGATGCCTTCCGTTGCCATCACTGTGCACTGTGATGTGATCTTAGTTTCCTTTACTCTGTTGCAATACTGCCACAGAACTTTCTAGAACAGCGTATTTCATCTGTACATGACACTGCTGATCTTCGAGTTTGATGTTAGAAGAAGACGGACCTGTAGCATCCAGCTGTCTACATGGGTGTCAGTGTGTGCTCCACCATCACTTTTAATTAACACAAATCTGGATACTAAACATAGTCTCCTGTCTCCAGCCACCTGCTTCGAGGGCAATAATGGGATTGAGTTTTGTGCTCATATAGATGTTGCGAAAAAGCTGAAATTTGCAATCGGGCATTACTGAGAAAAAAGCAAGATGATTGAGAAGGCCGCTCTTTCCACTGTCAAAGCAGAAGACTGAAAAAGACAAGATCCTTACCTTGATGGTGAAAAAGTACTGTTAGTTGTGCTCAGGTAAAATTAGCCTTTGAATGAGTGGGTGGATTAAAGCGTCCAGTGCTGACTTCTGCAAATTGCTCTGAGGGGCGTAGGGATGGCTCCTGCAGCCCTGCGGTGCATGGGGATCCAAGCATTCATGGGCCTTCCCTTCAGCATTGCATGCTGAAACCTAAGGAACCATTCATCACATTTTGCGATTCCCACTCTTCTTCCCAAAGGAGGTAGGAATTTTGTGGATTTCTGCAGATTCCAGATATTTCACTCGCAGAAATGTGAGGAAAATGTGTGATTATAACCAAAGTTTGAGGTTTGCAGGACATTCTTAGTAAGAGACTGTAGTGGGATCCACACAAGTCACATCGCCCTGGACTCCCCTGGTGTTTAGCTCTCAGAAATGTCTGGGGTTTTGTAGGATTCCCTGGCTGCTGGGTGACTCCGAGGCCAAATAGTGCAGCTGTTCAGCATGGCAAGTGAGAGGAAATTGGCATTTATCCACAATTTGCTGGGCAGTATGTCAAAACTACGCCCAAAATAAAGTTGATTTTTCACAGCCCGATGGGCAGAAAATCTGGATTTTATTAAAGATACAGAGGCTAACATTATGGAAATCTCCTTTTTTTGCCCTCGCAGCAACAATAGAAAGAATTTAGAACTTTAAAACATTCCAGTAAAGTATATAGTCTAGCAACATGCAGCCATCTTCCTTATCTTGTGAGCAGCAGCAACAAAAGAAGTACACTCTGCTTTTTTCCTTTATTAATAAGGGAGATTTGTCCTGCTGTTGGAGGGACATATTTAGACTTGTAAATTGCTTTCTGCCACTACCGCTTTCATATTGTTTCGCATTTGCGCTGTTTATCTATTTATCGCAAATTTCCTTACAATTTCCTCTCATTAACATTCCCCTTAAATCCTTTGTACTTACGCTTTGCAGTTACACTGTAGGGTTGCTTGATGCACTTTCTTACCTCCTGTATCCCTTGTTCTTGCAGGGAGAGAGGTGGTTAATTGGAGTTTTGAATAATGCTGCCGAGCCGGGATGCACTCGCGCTTTTGTGCGCCTCCCACTCCTGACTTGGCAGCTTGCAGGCTGCAGAATGCACGCCGGCTCTTTCCTTAACAGCTGCGTGTCTCCTTGCAGCTATAGGGGGATTATGCCTTAAGTCCAGGGCTTCAGTGCGACGTGCAATCTGACATGTGGCCGCACCAACGATCCTGACATCATTTGGCTCTCTTCGGTGCGGCGCACTTCTCAGCAGGAATCTGCACCGATTTTGCTCAGTTTGTTCCACTTCCTCGGTGTGGCCCACTTACTTATGGGTCCGCAATGATTGGTCATTGTACTTCCTGTTTCGGACGCCTTTTAAGGAAAGCACCCTAGCAGCCGACAACGCATCAGGCATGCGTGTCGGCCACCATTTTAAGTGTATGGGCTAAGGATAATGCCAGACAATAGGTACGGCCATTTTTAAACGTTGGGCACGATCTAATAACGGTCGCAGAGGCCTTTGGCAGGTGTAGTCCCCTCACACACCTCCACTGTTTTTTCATGGGCAGCTGTCCCTTCACTGATCTCTTATCATTTGGTTAATTAGGCCGTTTCTAAATCTTGAGCGGGACGCCTTGCTGAAATGTCGCTACATGGAAGATGTATTTTTTAATCCAGTGACCATCTCTTGGCTGAGCCTTGATAGTTAACGGCCAACGGATGCGGGATGCCGTGCCGGGATGTCGCTGCATGAGGCATTATTTTGAGAGATTATTTGAAAATCCAACGAATGCGCGACTTATACGCCGATGCAGAATTAGCTCTTCGAGAAGCCCTAAAGGTGTTTTCACAGTAGTTCTACGAGTGAAGATTTCCCTCCTTATGTTGTGTTCTTTGACTCGACGGCCATTAATGGGGAAAGCATCTTATGCTGTATATCCAATTGGAATTAGAGAGACCGCAGCTTTATAACTCCTTGTTCTTTCCTGGCTGTATTTTATCTGAATTTGTGCAGCGGCCCTCGATTTATATGAGGAGACATAATTTCATATCGTTTTCCATCTTTATTATGATAGACAGGTCCCATTGCCAATTTTTCCTTTAATCACCCTATGCGCCCTGAAGAAGGTGATACCCAGAGAAGGGGTGTTTCAACGAAACGCGCGTCGGCGCTGTGAATGTGTTCCCTCCATGAACTCATCTGATTCACCTTTCCTGGAAAATCAATGAATATATTTGAAAAGTTTCCTCTAATGTTAAATTTTTGACAATAATTTTTTCTTTCCTGACATTATACAAATTGCAAATTAATTCTGCAGATGCTTATTATGATATGATGAAGACCCGTGTCGGTTAAATTTCTATCACATTATTGTCATATGTGTTGAGGGGACTTGGTACATATCATGTTTTTTTGATATATCTGTTATGCTTTTATATGTGGTTTGTGTGAGGATGTTTGAGTATGAAATTGGATGTATGTTGTGAGTGATTGTTGTGGAATGGGATCTGTTCTTTCTATAATCTTTATGATATGATATTTATTTGTGATATATCTATTTGTTTATGATGAAAAAATAAAGTAATGTTTAATATATTCTGGTTGTTGTGAAGAATATGGTTTTTGGTCTAGCCAGAGTGGTCAATAAATAGATGACGTATAGCATATTTTAAAATACATAGGTAGAGTATCTTGTTTGTGTATTTTAGCTAGTTTAGCCCTATTATCCCTAATACTTTAATTATTCTAGTGGGACAGAATGTCTGAGGAACAGCTGGATGACAGAATTGAAGGGAAATTGAGGATATGGTGAATAGGGCAATTGGGAGATTGATGGGGGTCACTAGATGACACCATCAATAGGAAGTTAGAGGTGTTCTCCAAGAAAGGAAAGGGTTTTAATTCTACAGACCAGCCCAAATGCTCTGGATGGATAGGTAAGACCCAAAGAAAAAGAGCTTCAGGCGGCAACTCTACAAAAAAAGCAAAGAAAACCAAAGAAACAGAAAAGGATTTGACACCGGAGACTGGCACTGCAGATGGCAAAGGAAAAGGCCCAAATATCCCTATATGTATTGACAGCGATGAGGCTGTTGAACCTGAGATCGACCTCTCTTTTTGCTCTGAATTTGACTTTGACCACGAGGACATCAGGAACAAAGATGGGCATTGTTGATACTTTAAGGAAGGATATGTTCCATCCCCTTCTAATTAAGCACCCCTTATCCCCCTCAGTGGGCACCTTCACAGCATGTCGCTGAGTACAATGCATTCTGGTTGAGAAGGGAGATCCCTAAGGAAGTAAGATCTTGCCTCAAATTCGAGTGGCCCGCCCCTCCCTCCTTGACAAATACTGGACCTTGGGGTCCAATTCTGGGGTCACTGTGACTTTATTAACAAAGGGGGCAAAGACCCAAGGAAAGGGCTTGATAGGGGCTTAAAATCCTGGCAAGATCGCCAACTAGACGTCATTGGTCCTTTGACCAAGATGTTCAAAATGGCAGAAGTCACCTACCTCAGTGAGACTCTAGTTGATCCCAAAGAGTTTCACCAGTGGGCCCAACGAGCTGTCTGTTTCTTGGGCAATGCTAACACAGCTCTCTCCAAAGAGAGGAGAAAGAGCATCCTCCTTAAAATCAATCCCAAGATGATCAAATTGGCAAGCAAGGAAGGGGGGCCCTCCTCTCAGGGGCATCTCTTCGGAGATGACTTTATTAACCCCTTAACTGCTGGGCCTTTCCCCCCTCCCCATGCTGAGCCCTTTTTTAGCTATTTGGTGTAGTTCACGCTCAGAGCTCCCTAACTTTTCTTCCAGATATGGTATCCACGCCAAATTTGCGTCCTTTTTTTTCCAAGATCCTGGGTAATCTAAAGGTACCCAGGGTTTGTAGATTCCCCTGGAGGGGACCGAGAAAATTGACAAAATTTAGCAAACCTTGACTTTTTAAAAACAAATATGGAAAAAATGCATCAGATAAGTGTCTGTTTTTTTCTAAAAATGGCATCCACGAACGGTTTACTGCACTAAAGTTACCATTTTCCCAGCTTTCAGGAACATGCAGAGCTGAATCAGGCTACCTCTTTGAACAACGCCAAAACTGTAGTACAGAATTAGGTTTTCTATTTTCCCTATTTTTTGTGCTCTCAACCTACTACCAGTTTGTGGTAGAAACAAGTGTTAAACCTATGGGTAATCCAGAAAAGCTATAGATTTCTGAAATGTAGACAAAATTCTGAATTCAGCAAGGGGTCATATGTGTAGATCCCAAAAGGTTTTCCCAAGGAAAATAACTGTTGAAATAAAGAAGTATTGAAAAAGAGTATAAAATAACGGGCATTTGTGACATTTTCATCTGTTACGTTTTGTCACGGTGGCCGATTGACGCAAGCAATAGATCATTACGTCCGCCAGACCTTTCTGGTTGTGGGTGATAACGCTGATTCTTATCTTATCTCCCTTAAGAATCTTCAGGTCGCCAGGATCTTTTTACCTGCTGAATAGTGTGAAGGGAAGAAAATCCTTTTCAGTTATACGACAAAATTTAGAATCCATTTTACCTTAAAAGACCACTGACTCCAAATTCAATTTTGTGGGTTTATTACAGCCAAGAATAACTGCACGTGCAAGCACCTCAACACGAGGTTAAAGAAATAAATGGGCACTAATACAAATAGCATCCTCCGCAGGAGTCTCATTCGACTCAGGATAAGAAGAATCGTTAGCTCCAGAAGTATTAGACAAGCGATAACTGCTCCGATCTCTATATTATTCTTCATTTATCTAAATAAACATAAAACCATTAGCTGTCCCTACTCTATCACTAAGGTGGCATACCTACTTAACGAACTTCCCAGGCAAGAGTAAAAGAAAAGGTGTCAGCTGTGAAGACTTCCTAAGAAGTGCACTCACTTAGCATTTCGAGCTCGTTCTAAGATGCTCCTTCCTAAAATTTCTCTCTGCCTTTCTCTCTGGTCTCCTCTACCTCGTCTCTTACTTCCTCCCTCGGGGCACTGTCCCTAATACAAAATGCACATACACTCGAACACGCCCCTCTCACGCCTCTTCGGCCAGGTCTTCCTTCTCGTACTTTTCCATCGAACTCTTACTTCATCCAGGACGGTTACGATGACTTTGAGTCCCAGGCACCTTCTCCGCTGAAAGTATCATCCCTACATTCCATTATACTCCCATCTCCATGCCTCCCACCACCCTAACTCGTGAAACAAAGAGCCAGTCATTCGCTAACGAGGCATGTGTCCTTGCACCTGCAACAGAAGATACGTTTCAACAAACTTTCCCTCTGCACGAATCTCCCAACTGTGCCCAGAGAGCCTTTCCAAGAGAACCTTCTCTGCCTACAAAATAAGCTAACATAAGAACGAATCAGGCCTTCCCTTTACGTATATGCAGTCAGGCCTTTACACAATTTAAACACACAATTATGATCACTTCTATAAGCATTAGTTCATTACATTTCATATGCAAAAGGGAACTACACGTGCAACTCAATACGGTACACGTTTAAACTACTGCATCTCGATTACACATGGCCTAATCCATCAAGGCATCATTTTGAACACGTTTCAGTTAAGCGTTACATTTGCAGGATTATAATAGCACAATTACTTTTCTATTCACTCCAATAATGCAAGTTAACTACATTTTACTAGCCATTCATTGATATATAACTGGATATATGCGGGTACAGACTAACGATGATTATGATGCACCCCTACAATTTTTACGAGAGCATAGCGCTCTATCAGTTCCCCCTTTGATGACTCCTGTCATCACATCTTTTCAACTCCCTTGGAGAAAGAACCGACCTAAACAGAACTTGTTGCCATTCTCCCCTGTCGGAATCTCTCCAAACTCTTAATGTTTCGATAGTGACTGTCCTGCAGTCTGGCCATCCTCGTCTCATTTTCTCTCAAGGCCCTCTCAGCTCTGCCTGCCCGATACCACTTATATGCTCTGATCAGACCCCACAGACAAACCACACCAACCACCACAATAATGAGAGGTCTCAGAACATAGCCAAGGAATCCCTTTCCCAAACTTGCAAACCAGCTCCCTACTTGACCAAATCCTTTGCCAACTTTCTCCCAAACTCCCTCTTCTGTCAAATCCGCTATTTTCGTATGGATCGTAGTGATGTTACTTATGTATTTCTCCAGATCCTTGCTGTGGTCTGGTATATAAGTGCAGCACTCTTGAACCTTCAACATTTTACAGACTCCGCCCTCTTTTGCCAATAGGACATTCAAAGCAAGGCGATTCTGCAAAAAGATTGTCCTTATCGACAACATTTCTCCATCCACAAGTATCAACGACTTTGCTGTATTCATCGATAACTCATCGACCACAGTCGCCAATCTCCGGACCTTCACATCATTCAAAATCACTCCCAAACTTGGTATCATTGCTCCAAATATGTCTCCTACTACAGCTCCTGCACTTGCACCTCGCTTCACTCTCGAATGCTTTCCATCTTCCAAAAGCTCCAAATCCTCTGCATGATAAATCTTTGGAAATATTATTCCCAAGTAACAAGTACCATACCAGTTCGCTGGCAACCTCACATAAGCATTCTTTCCGCACACAAAATACACCATAGGTATCACTTGTACAGGGCCTTGCAGAAAATTCTTTGCTGAATCTTCCATGGTGAAAACATGATCACACGTACTCTGTCCCACAGGGACTTTTTCAAGATAGGTCTGATAACGTCTCACACACAGCTTTCCCCTTTGGCCGATATCCAATGCTATAGGACCATAACTTCCTTTTGTTCGGTGCAGTCTTTCCTCATCTGTCCAATTTACTGGACTACCTCCCGTGTCTCGTGTCTGTGTTAATTTTCTATATCTATCTTCTACCTGGTCCACAAACTTCTTCTCTACATCCGACAATGAGCATGTCAAATTATGTCGGTGAGCGTATGCTGTATCTAATTCCAAAGACAGTATGAAATACTTTCTAAGCCTATCCTCTGACTTATAATAGTTGTATTTATTCAAATGTTTGTAAGCTGGAACTTCAGGAAGCACTACATCGTAATTGGAAAAGAAATACTCAAACTGGCCTCTTCCATAAAATATACTAAGCAATAGACTACATGAAATTCCATACGTCAGTGGAAGATGGTGATATCTAATACCCTCATCCACTGAAGCTGGCAACTGCATACACACATAGCAATCTTTCGCATCCATCGCATCTACATACTCATATAGCAGCTTGGCATACGCATTAAGCTTAAAATCACTTCTAGACAAATCTACATGCAATCTACGACTCTCTTCTATTAGCAAAGCTCGATCAGCTCCTATGTTTCCCTCCTTTTTGCTAGGTGTAGTGGTAGGTGTAGGAGTTCCTGGCACCCTCTGCACTTCTAGCTTGTGTGGAACCGTATATGAAACTATAACTACTATGATTATAGAAATTATCACACCCCCTATAAAGGTGCCTACAATCACTTTGGATCTACGATGTGGATCTCCAGTCTCCATGGTCTCGAAAGTTCGTGAGCACTCAAAAAGTCTCTGTCTTCTCCACACGTGACTTGCTTAACCCACTCGAGCAACACTTCGAAACCTCTGGAAATCCCCTTTTCAGCTACAGGGTCTTATTTACATAGTCCAGAAAAAGACTTCCCTAAGTTTTCGTTCCTCTTCGGTGGAAAGTCCCTAAGTTTATTCTTCTTTCACTCGGATCTAGGTTATCTTCTTCTTTAGACTTTTTATTTACCACAGATTATATTTCATCCACGATAAGATCATCTGCAAGCGCTTCCAAAACGTGATACAAAAGTTCAAGACGAAGAATTACCATTTCATGTGAATACGGCTCAAATCCAAAAGACGGAAATTCGAGTCGATGCAGAACCAATTCTCGGACCTTACTCAGAAGCGGGGGATTCGGAATGGTGAGGGTCAGTATTCCTTCAACTTCGAGCCCTGGCAACAACAGCACCACCTTCAGTACCACATTCAGGCTCTTGCTGACCACCTGCACAGACCTAAGCCTCCCCGTACTCACTACCCCCTGCATCAGTCACTGTGTAAGTCCACTCTGGGGTAGCGTATCTCTGGCAAGGCACTCTCGTTCTTTTCGACCTACTCCGACCCTCTTGAGTCTGCTCTCCGTCACTTGCTTCTGATTCAGACGTTTCAGGCACTGGAGCAAGATCTCTTTCGGGTGCCAACCTCAGGTTCAGTCGCCTCTGTCTCTCAGGCCAAACCTCCTCAATTCTGATCGTTCTTCCGCCTTCCCCTTCTATACCCTGTGCACCACTTCCTCCTTCTGCTGAAATTGACTCCACTCCACCCACTGCACCACCTCTGTCTTCCGAGTCAGAGTCGAGGTTCTGGTTGTTGAAACCCCCTTCTGCTTGCTCAGGTGCACAACCAGCTGCATCAGCGGCCCTCACAGCTTGACTTGTCCTCTCATGTGGCCCTGCCACATCAGCTGGATTTTCATTTACGAGAGGAGCTGTTTCTTCTGAGGGTGACTGTTAGATTTGGGGGTCTCTAGTTGGCACAGGTAGGTACTTGTGACAAATAGGGACCCTCGCCTCTAGTCAGGGTAGGGGTGTACACTCCTAAAATAACCCCTGCTCACCCCCTTGGTAGCTTGGCACGAGCAGACAGGCTTATCTCAGAGGCAGTGTGTTAAGCATTTGTGAACACATACAGTAATCCAGTGACAACACTACAGATGGACACCACACAAGTTTTATATCAAAAATAAGTATTCTTTATATAGATTTAACACAAGACCATAAACGACAAAAATCCACAATACTGTACTTAAGATGGTAGGTTTAGCTTAGTTCTCTTCAGTTCTTAAAATGCGACACTTTGAGTCAATGTACCTTACGATGCGTCACGCTTCTACAACGAAAGTGTTGCAGAGATGGAGATGCGGCAAAGATCCGGTGCAAAGAAATAAAGACGTCAAGTTCTTCCTGATGCGGCACGCTTCTCCGATGTTGCGAGAAGTCTCGGCTCGATGCGTCAGCTGCAGCGGCGACACCCTTGTTCCGTGATGCGACGACAGCGGCTTTGGCGGCGACACTCTTCTCCAACGTTGCGAGACGCTTCCGCTCGATGCGACAACTGCAGCGGCGACACCCTTGTTCCGTGATGCGACGGCAGCAGCTCCGACGGCGGCACGCTTCTCCGTGGATGCAAGGCGCTTCTCTTGATGCGGTGCAATGCGACAGCTACAGCGGCGACATCTACGATGCGACGGCAGCGGCTGCGACGGCGACACGCTTCTTCCTCGTGGCGAGACGCTTCTCTTGATGTGGTGCAATGCGACAGCTACAGCGGCGACATCTACGATGCGACGGCAGCGGCTGCGACGGCGACACGCTTCTTCGGGGTTGCGGGACGTTTCTTGAGATGCGGTGCAATGCGACAGCTACAGCGGCGACATCCACGATGCGACAGCAGCGGCTGCGACGGCGACACGCTTCTACCTCTTGAGTCGCGCTTCCAGCTCCTTGCGACACGCAGTCCCTCAGAAGGCCCAAAACAGCAGCAGGCACTTCCAAAGAACTCTTGGGGAGCTGGGGGTTGAAGTCTGTTGTCCCTGAGACTTCAGCAGGAGGCAAGCTCTTTTCTCAAGCCCTTGGAGATCCTTCACAAGTTGAATAAAAGTGCACACAAAGTCCTTTTCTCCTTTCTTTGGCAGTCAGGCAACCACTGCAGGCCAATCCCCCAAGCAGCACTTCAGCTTAGGGATAGTCTCTCCTCAGTTCCTTCTGGTTCCTCTCCTCAGCAAAGGTTTCTTCTTGTTTCCAAAAGTGATCTAATTTCCTAGGGGTCTGGGTCCCCTTTTTATACACAGTTTTTCTTTGTTCTCTGAAGGCAGAGAGGCCTTTGCCTAGTCCAAAACCAGTTCTGGTCAGTCCTGGAGCACTTTGTTTACAGGACTCCTTCCTTCCTTTCAGAATGTGGGGCAGAGTGCTCAGCCGCCCGGCAGGAGGTGGAGCCAGCATTGTGGAAGGCAGGCACAGCCCTATTCAGACCCAGGTGCAACTCCTCCCTCCACTCTGGATGCAGATCTCTCTATTCAGCCCTGGCTGCCTCACCCTGTCTCCTGGAATTTCCCCAGCCCCTGTCACTCACAAACCCAGACAATGAATACACAACCTAGCAGAGGCAGGCTTGGAAGTTTAGGCAAGAAAATACCCACTTTCTAAAAGTGGTATTTTCAAACACAGAATGTTAAAACCAACTTCACTAAAAGATGTATTTTATCATTCTGAGTTCAGGCATAATAAATTCGTTTTTCTACCATGTTCCCTGGGTCAGGTAGGATTATAAGGTGTAATAATCAAACCTGCCCATTCTGACCTATGGAGAACAGGTAGCCTTGCAATAGTGAAAAACGAAAATGGCTGTAATTCACTATTAGGACATGCCACACACACCAGGGCATGTCCTACCTTATACTTACAATGCACCCTGCCCTTGGGCCTACCATAGGGGTGTCTGACATGAAGAAAAGGGAAGGTTTAGGGACTGGCAAGTGGGTGCACTTGCCCAGTCAGTATGACAGTACCAGACTGCACAAAGGCTCTGCAATGGCAGGCCTTAGACGCACTTTTCCAGGCTGCTTCTGTGGGTGGCACAACCAGTGCTGCAAGCCCACCAGCAGCATTGGATTTACAAGCCCTGGGCACACTCAGTGCACTGTACTAGGGACTGACAAGTAAACCAATCATCCAATCAGGGAGTCACTAATACATAACACAATTTATCATAGGGAGCACTTGCACTGTGGCACTGAATAGCAGTGGCACAGTGCCCAAAGCATCTAACACCAGCAAAAACAGATCAATAACATTGGAGGCATCATAAAAGAATGGAAGGGAGACCCACGCCAAGGATGCCAGGTCTAACACGTGTCCCCTCCAGCTGAAATGTGGGGAGAACTACCCTACCTCATGGGAGTTCTCTTCACTAAGGCGGAAAAATCTGGACAGACCATCAGCATTGGCGTGTTCTGTACCAGGGCGGTGTTCCACCGTGAAATCCATCCCCTGTAGGGAAATGGACCACCTCAACAGCTTTGGATTCTCACCCCTCATCTGCATCAACCATCTGAGGGGCCTGTGGTCTGTCTGAACCCGGAAGTGAGTCCCAAACAGGTATGGTCTCAGCTTCTTCAGTGCCCAGACCACAGCAAATGCCTCACGCTCAATAGCACTCCACCTCTGTTCCCGTGGCAGTAACCTCCTACTGATGAAGGCTACGGGTTGATCCAGGCCCTCCTCATTCATCTGTGACAGAACAGCCCCCACACCATGCTCTGAAGCGTCTGTTTGTACTACGAACTCTTTGGAGAAGTTGGGTGCCAGGAGCACGGGCGCCGTGCACATAGCAGTTTGCAGGGCCTCAAAAGCTTTCTGACAGGTGTCAGTCCAAATCACTTTCTTGGGCTGCTTCCTGGAAGTCAACGCCGTCAAGGGTGCAACAATGTTGCCATACCCCTTGACAAACCTCCTGTAGTAACCCGTGAGTCCTAAAAAGGCTCTCACCTCTGTCTGGGTTTTGGGGGGTTCCCAAGTCAGGATGGTTTCAATTTTGGGTTGTAGGGGCGCCACCTGGCCGCTCCCCACCTGGTGTCCCAAGTACACCACGGAACCGTGCCCGATCTGGCACTTACTCGCCTTGATCGTGAGGCCTGCCCTCCGCAGCGCCATCAACACTTCCCAGAGGTGGCGCAGATGTTCTTCCCAACTGGCGCTGAACACCGCGATGTCATCCAGGTAGGCGGCACTGAACGAGTCCAGTCCAGCCAACACCTGGTTGACCAACCTCTGGAAGGTGTCAGGGGCATTCTTCATCCCAAAGGGCATCACCCGGAACTGGTAGTGCCCATCTGGTGTGGAGAATGCTGACCTCTCTCTTGCCCCATCAGTCAAGGCGATCTGCCAGTACCCAGACGTTAAGTCAAACGTGCTGAGGTACCGTGCAGCCCCTAGCCGATCTATGAGCTCATCAGCTCTGGGGATGGGGTGCGCGTCAGTCCTGGTGACTGAATTGAGCCCTCGGTAGTCCACACAGAACCGGAGTTCTGGTGTGGCACCCGGTGCGGCAGCCTTTGGGACCATGACCACTGGGCTGGGACAAGGACTGTTAGAGGACTCAATCACCCCTAACGCAAGCATTTTGGAGACCTCGTCCTTGATGCAAGCTCTCACCCTGTCAGTCACCCTGTAAGTTTTGTGCTTCACAGGTGTACTGTCCCCAGTGTCCACGTCATGGATGCACCAATCTGTGACACCGGGAACCAGGGAGAACAGGTCAGAAAACTGTCCCAGCAACTGGCGGCAGTCATTCTGTTGCTCAGGGGTCAGGGTGGAAGAGAGGTTGACACCATCCACTGACCCATCTTGCTCTGTCGCCGACAGGAGGTCAGGAAGAGGCTCGGTCTCCTCCTCCATCCCAGCATCTGTCGCTAAGAGCATGCCCACTTGGGACCTCTCCAAGTGGGGCTTCAGGCGGTTGACATGCAGGACCCTCAAGGGGTTCCTGGGAGACCGCAAGTCCACCAAGTAGGTAACCGGACTCTTGCGCTCTACAGCCTCAAAGGGTCCGGTCCACTTATCCTGGAGCGCGCAGGGCTCCACGGGGTCCATGACCCACACTTTCTGACCAGGCTGAAGCTCTACCAGAGTGGCATTCTGGTCGTACCACCGCTTCATCTCCTCCTGGCTGGCTTCCAGATTCGCCTCAGCGAGTTGCCTGAAACACCTAGTTTGGTTCCTAAAGGCCAGCATGTAACTGTATACATCCTGGGGAGGTTTCCTGGGAGATTGCTCCCAGCCTTCTTTGACCAAACTTAGAGGTCCCCTCACTGGGTGTCCATAGAGAAGCTCAAAGGGACTGAACCCTAGAGATTTCTGTGGCACCTCACGGTAAGCAAAGAGCAGGCATGGTAAGAGGACATCCCACTTACGCCTCATAGGTTCCTCAAGACCCATAATCATGCCTTTGAGGGTTCGGTTGAACCTTTCAACCAACCCATTTCCTTGGGGGTGGTAAGCAGTGGTGAACTTGTAGGTTACCCCACACTCCTGCCACAGGGACTTCATATATTTGGAAATGAAGTTGGTCCCCCGGTCAGACACTACCTCGCGAGGGAATCCCACCCTGGAGAAAATTCCCATCAGTGCTCGTCCCACCACGGGGGCCGTCACTGTCCTCAGAGGTATGGCTTCCGGGTACCGGGTGGCATGGTCCACCAAGACCAGGATGAACCTGTTGCCCATGGCTGTCTTGGGGTCCAGTGGCCCCACAATGTCAATCCCCACCCGTTCAAAGGGGGTGCTGACTACAGGGAATGGCTGGAGAGGAGCCTTTTGCTTCTTCCCACTCTTTCCACTTGCCTGGCAAGTCTGACATGTCCTGCAGTGAGTGTCTGAACTCCTGCGCATTTGGGGCCAATAAAAGTGGGTGACAAGCCTCTCAAAGGTCTTGTCTTGCCCCAAATGTCCTGCCAATGGAACATCATGAGCCAGCCCCAGTAGGAAGGCTCTGAAGCGCTGGGGTACCACCAGCACACGGACTGACCCAGGCTCAGCAACCTTAGGCTCAGTATACAGGAGATCATTCTCCCAGTAAATCCAATGTGACCCAGACTGATCACCTGCGGCCTGGTCTGCAGCCTGTTGCCGCAGACCCACAAGAGAAGGGCATTCTTTCTGCTCCTTGCAGAATTCTTCCCTGGAGGGTCCTCCTTCTTGCTGCCAATGGGTCAGCTCAGGCAGGTCCCCCAGTTCAGCTACCTGTTCCCCTGTAGGCTCCAGGGCATCCCCCTCAAGGTCTGCCTCCTCCTGGACCGTGGGAACTTCGGGGGCCGGTTTCCCGCACCCCCTGCCTCTTCTCGTGACGGCAGGTACCTGGGCCTCCCTCTCAGGCTCCAGGTCCTCTTGAGCACCTTTACTTGCCGCCATGGACCGGGTGGTCACACACGCCCACTCAGGCAAACCCAACATCTCTAAATGAGCACTTCGCTACACCTTTGCCCAAGGTGAGCTCTCCAAGTCGTTTCCCGACAAACAGTCAACAGGCATGGCGGGCCTCACAGCTACCTGAAGAGTACCAGAGACCCCCCCCCACTCAAAGGGAACCTGAGCCACCTTACAGTGACTCTCTGTGTTGTCAGCGGCAACAACTGGATAGAACGCATGGGGGACAACCTGCTCTTGAGACACCAGGTGACACTTGACAGCTGTCACACTGGCTCCTGTATCTCTAAGAGCCTCCACCCTATGGCCATTGATGGTCACCCACTGCCTGTATTTCTTAGTGTTATCAGGCAGCTGGGTCCTGGGGACTACCTCACAGTCTCCTAATGAGACAAGGGACATCTCTGCGGGACCCCACCCATCTTGGGCACCCATCTCCTCACCCAGGGCTACACTAGCCATCTGTCGGGGGGCTGCACCAGGGGGTGCTGTCTTTCCAAACTGGCGGCACCTGGGATCATTCGCCTTATGACCCAGGTCCCCACATTTGTAGCATCTCAGGAGTCCCCCTTGAACAGGTGGACCTGTCGGGGCCCCTGATGGTTTCTGGGGGGGAGGCTGGGAACCTTTCCCTTGGTTCCTTTGGGGACTACTTTGGGGCCTTCTTTGGAACTCCCTCTGTTTACCCTTGTCCCCCCCACTCTTCTGCTGGGGACCCTGCCCACTCTTGGCTGAGTCTCCCACGTGACCCTTGTGGACCCTGGTACTGACCCAGCGGTCCGCCTCCTCAGCAAGCTTCCTAGGATTAGTCAGCCTACTATCAATCAGGTGGTGGCGTAGCTCAGGAAAACAATTACTTGACAAGTGCTCCCATGCAATCAAATCAAGAAGCCCCTGAAAATCATCAACTTTGCTACCCTTCACCCAACCATCCAATGCTCTGCAGAAAAAAGTGACATATTCAACCCAGGTACTGTTCTCTATCTTTTTGCAACCCCTGAACCTCTGTCTATACAATTCAGGAGTTAAACCATACCTGGACATTAATGCATCTTTCATGTGGCTATAAGAATTATGGACATCAGAAGGCAAATCTAGCAGTGTGTCCCGCCCCTCACTAAGGAACCGTCCCCACAACCCCGCTCCCCAATCCTTCTCAGGGACCCGGTGGGAAGACATGGCTACCTCATAGGCCTTGAACCACTGCCCAATGTCATCATTCTTAAAAAACTCTCTGACCACATCCTTAGGAATATACACCCTAGATTCAACAGGCATTGATGGTGTGCTGCCACCAGAGGGAGTAATCTCTAAGCTCCTAGCTTTCAAATCCAACTCCCTCAAACTTTTCTCATGCTCAAGCTGCATCCTCTTTTCTTCCAGGGCCATTTTCCTAATCTCCAATTGCCCATTCATTTTGGCCAGCTCCAACTCATGCATCCTACTTCTCTCTCTGTCCTCCAGTTCTTCTGTGGACAGACCTTTGGCAGAAACACTGCTACCTGCCGGGGAAGGTGCTCTCCTTTCCCCTGGACCCGGTGGCCCTTCCAGCTGCACACCTGCATTCTCATCCCCTTCTTCATTCTCAGGGGTTTTCCTTGCTTCTACCCAGGCCCTCAGCGCCTTGTAGAACTCATCCCTCTTGGTGAGCCCGGAAATTACAACATTAAATTTTTTGCAGAAGTGCTTCAGCTGTTTCACATTGTAGCATTCTAGTTTCTCCTCTTCCCAATCAAAATCAACAGATGCTATGGATGCTGGTTTCATGATGGTTGAACTTGGCAAAAATAGAAAATCCCAGAAAAAAGAGATCTACCAAAAGTATGTGGTCGCGATTTGGTCTGCACTCACTAGTAGTGTTCACCAATCACTGTACATGAGTCACAAATGCAAGTCCAGAATCCTCACCGCTGACCACCAATGTTAGATTTGGAAGTCTCTAGTTGGCACAGGTAGGTACTTGTGACAAATAGGGACCCTCGCCTCTAGTCAGGGTAGGGGGGTACACTCCTAAAATGACCCCTGCTCACCCCCTTGGTAGCGTGGCACGAGCAGACAGGCTTATCTCAGAGGCAGTGTGTTAAGCATTTGTGAACACATACAGTAATCCAGTGACAACACTACAGATGGACACCACACAAGTTTTATATCAAAAATAAGTATTCTTTATATAGATTTAACACAAGACCATAAACGACAAAAATCCACAATACTGTACTTAAGATGGTAGGTTTAGCTTAGTTCTCTTCAGTTCTTAAAATGCGATACTTTGAGTCAATGTACCTTACGATGCGTCACGCTTCTACAACGAAAGTGTTGCAGAGATGGAGATGCGGCAAAGATCCGGTGCAAAGAAATAAAGACGTCAAGTTCTTCCTGATGCGGCACGCTTCTCCGATGTTGCGAGAAGTCTCGGCTCGATGCATCAGCTGCAGCGGCGACACCCTTGTTCCGTGATGCGACGACAGCGGCTTTGGCGGCGACACTCTTCTCCGACGTTGCGACGCTTCCGCTCGATGCGACAACTGCAGCGGCGACACCCTTGTTCCGTGATGCGACGGCAGCAGCTCCGACGACGGCACGCTTCTCCGTGGATGCGAGGCGCTTCTCTTGATGCGGTGCAATGCGACAGCTACAGCGGCGACATCTACGATGCGACGGCAGCGGCTGCGACGGCGACACACTTCTTCCTCGTGGCGAGACGCTTCTCTTGATGCGGTGCAATGCGACAGCTACAGCGGCGACATCTACGATGCGACGGCAGCGACGGCGACACGCTTCTTCGGGGTTGCGGGACGTTTCTTGAGATGCGGTGCAATGCGACAGCTACAGCGGCAACATCCACGATGCGACGGCAGCGGCTGCGACGGCGACACGCTTCTCCCTCTTGAGTCGCGTTTCCAGCTCCTTGCGACACGCAGTCCCTCAGAACGCCCAAAACAGCAGCAGGCACTTCCAAATAACTCTTGGGGAGCTGGGGGTTGAAGTCTGTTGTCCCTGAGACTTCAGCAGGAGGCAAGCTCTTTTCTCAAGCCCTTGGAGATCCTTCACAAGTTGAATAAAAGTGCACACAAAGTCCTTTTCTCCTTTCTTTGGCAGTCAGGCAACCACTGCAGGCCAATCCCCCAAGCAGCACTTCAGCTTAGGGATAGTCTCTCCTCAGTTCCTTCTGGTTCCTCTCCTCAGCAAAGGTTTATTCTTGTTTCCAAAAGTGATCTAATTTCCTAGGGGTCTGGGTCCCCTTTTTATACACAGTTTTTCTTTGTTCTCTGAAGGCAGAGAGGCCTTTGCCTAGTCCAAAACCAGTTCTGGTCAGTCCTGGAGCACTTTGTTTACAGGACTCCTTCCTTCCTTTCAGAATGTGGGGCAGAGTGCTCAGCCGCCCGGCAGGAGGTGGAGCCAGCATTGTGGAAGGCAGGCACAGCCCTATTCAGACCCAGGTGCAACTCCTCCCTCCACTCTGGATGCAGATCTCTCTATTCAGCCCTGGCTGCCTCACCCTGTCTCCTGGAATTTCCCCAGCCCCTGTCACTCACAAACCCAGACAATGAATACACAACCTAGCAGAGGCAGGCTTGGAAGTTTAGGCAAGAAAATACCCACTTTCTAAAAGTGGTATTTTCAAACACAGAATGTTAAAACCAACTTCACTAAAAGATGTATTTTATCATTCTGAGTTCAGGCATACTAAATTCGTTTTTCTACCATGTTCCCTGGGTCAGGTAGGATTATAAGGTGTAATAATCAAACCTGCCCATTCTGGCCTATGGAGAACAGGTAGCCTTGCAATAGTGAAAAACGAAAATGGCTGTAATTCACTATTAGGACATGCCACACACACCAGGGCATGTCCTACCTTATACTCACAATGCACCCTGCCCTTGGGCCTGCCATAGGGGTGTCTGACATGAAGAAAAGGGAAGGTTTAGGGACTGGCAAGTGGGTGCACTTGCCCAGTCAGTATGAAAGTACCAGACTGCACACAGGCTCTGCAATGGCAGGCCTTAGACGCACTTTTCCAGGCTGCTTCTGTGGGTGGCACAACCAGTGCTGCAAGCCCACCAGCAGCATTGGATTTACAATCCCTGGGCACACTCAGTGCACTGTACTAGGGACTGACAAGTAAACCAATCATCCAATCAGGGAGTCACTAATACATAACACAATTTATCATAGGGAGCACTTGCACTGTGGCACTGAATAGCAGTGGCACAGTGCCCAAAGCATCTAACACCAGCAAAAACAGATCAATAACATTGGAGGCATCATAAAAGAATGGAAGGGAGACCCATGCCAAGGATGCCAGGTCTAACAGTGCTGAAACTCTGCAGGTATGGGAAGCATGCACCCAGTTCGGCAATACTCCACACTTCACTGCTGTGTTCGTTACCAGTATCACCTGGTACGGACCTCGCCACCGAACATCCAGACAGCTCTTCCTCACATGCTTTCAGACAAGCACCCAGTCACCTGGACACAGATCGTGGCACAGATCACTCGAGGCCGGAACAGCTGCAGCTTGGACCTGCTGGGACACAGAACGGACCACATCAGATAGTCCTTTACAGCAATCGAGAATCAAGTCATCAGTGATGTTTATCAAAGCTGTAGCTGGTACTGCTGGCAACTGCATTGCCCTCCCCATCAAGATTTCATGGGGGGACAACCCAGTTCTCCTGTCGGGGACACTTCGAATACTCATAAGCACAAGTGGCAAAGCATCAGGCCACTTCAGGGACGTTGACGAACACATTTTTGCCATCCGGGCTTTCAAAGTCCCATTAACCTGCTCCACTATCCCCGAAGCCTCTGGTCGATAACTGCAATGGAGTCTCTGATCGACATTCAATGCGGCACAAAGTAACTTCATGATTTCACTGTGGAAGTGTTTTCCTCTATCTAATTCCAAAGAGGTTGGGAAACCAAACCTCGGGATGAGTTCCCTCAACAATAACTTAGCCACTGTGAGAGTGTCACACCTGCGTGTTGGGTAAGCCTCCACCCACCTTGAGAATACACACACCACCACTAGAATGTACCTCAACCCATTGCACTTGGGCATTTCCACAAAATCTAGCTGCATCCTATTGAAGGGTCCTCCTGACCTCCCAATGTGACTCAATGTGACTACAGTCTTCTTTCCAGCATTCATCTGTTGACACGTTACACACCTCTGACAAACTGCTTCGGCAACCGCACGAAATCGGGGATTATACCACGTCTGTCTAAACACACGCATCATTGCATCTCTTCCAAGATGTACAGGTCCATGTATCAGTCTCGCCATGGGGCTCAGCATATCCTCTGGCAGTACAGCTCTCCCATCATTGGAAACCCAAACATCCACATCCCCTCTTTCACATCCTGCTTTGACCCATCCATTCCGTTCTTGATCTGTCACCTCATCCTGCAGGCGCTTGAGTTCCTCCCAAGTGTCTGCCATGGCCAACATCATGTTGAGCTCGGTTCTCTCTTGGCTCTCTCCTGTGTAACCCTCTGTAAATATACATCCTTGTTCTGCACAGAAGCGGGCAACTTCATCCGCATAATTGTTTCCCAGAGAGACAAAATCATCTCCCCTTCCGTGCGCAGTGCACTTGACAACTGCGATTTCCTTCGGACATTGCAATGCATCTAACAGTTGTCTTACATGTTCTCCATTCCTAATGGGTGAACCAGATGATGTCAAAAATCCCCTCTGTGACCATAACTGTCCGAAGTCATGAACCACACCGAACCCATACTGGCTGTAGATCGTGATTCGGATTTGATCAGCGGCCAAACAGGCACGAGTCAAGGCAATGATCTCAGCTACCTGCGCGGAGTGTACTCCTTCTAGGCAAGCAGCCTCAACCACTCCTGAAATGGTACATACAGCAAACGCTGCTCTTAGTTGGCCAACACTGTCTCTTAGGCATGAACCATCGACAAAGAAAATTTCATCTGGGTCAGTCAGTGGTTCATCGACAATGTCAGGTCTCGGTTTGGTGCATAGTTCAGTCACATCAAGACAATCATGGTCCTGACAATCTTCATCATCGGTATTGGGTATAGGCATTAATGTCGCAGGGTTTAAGACAGAACACATTTTCAGAGTCACATTCTCTGTGGCGAGTATGACTTGCTCATACCTCGTTAACCTGTTATTCGTTAGGTGCTGAGTCTTAGTTCTGGTCATTAACAATTCAACCGAGTGTGGCACATAAACTGTTAGAGGGTGACCCATTACTATGCTTTCACATCTTTCAATGCTGACACCTGTTGCAGCAACGGATCTGAGACATCCGGGCAACGCAGAAGCTACTGGATCTAAAGTAGCTGAAAAATAGGCAACTGGTCTACGGACACCTCCATGGTTCTGAGCTAGAACTGCTAATGCACAACCTTCTCTCTCGCAACAGAACAGTGAGAAAGCCTTATTATAATCAGGCATTCCCAAAGCTGGTGCAGAACACAACTCTTCTCTCAGTCGTAGGAATGACATCAAGCACTCCTCATCCCATGGTACCGGATCACTCACATCCTTGTGCGTAAGCCTCTGCAAAGGCTTTGCTCTCAAGGAAAAACTGGGAATCCACTGACGACAATAGCCGACCATTCCCAAAAACATCCTGACTTCCCTTTGAGTGGTGGGCACTGCCATGTTCATTATTGCCTCAATTCGATCTGGTGACACCTTCCTCTTGCCTTTTTCCAGTCTGTGACCCAAATACTGAACTTCGTTCAGACAGTACTGCAATTTGTTTGGGGATACCTTGTGTCCATTTTCTGCCAAATGATTCAGTAGGGCTATCGTGTCTATCCTGCAAGCATCTTCTGTTTCCGATGCCACAAGTAGGTCATCTATGTACTGCACGAGAACTGAGTTCTGTGGCAATACAAGACTCTCTAGATTCTTCTTCAAGATCTGATTAAAGATCGATGGACTTTCTGTATACCCCTGAGGGATACGACACCACGTTAACACGCGATTTTCCAGCCGGAAAGCAAAAAGAAATTGGCTTTCCTCGTGGAGCGGTATCGAGAAGAATGCTTGACACAAATCTACGACAGTAAACCACTCGGCTTCGTACGGGATCTGAAACAGTATCACTGATGGATTCGGTACCACTGGACAACATGGAATAACTATTGTGTTAACCCTTCGCAGGTCTTGCACGATCCTGAACTTCCCGCTCGGTTTCTGTAGTCCCATGATAGGTGAATTACATGGGCTACCCCTTATCTCTTTCAGAATGCCTTGCTTGATCATAGACTCGATTACAGGCTTAATTCCTGCGACCATTTCAGAGGACAGATTGTACTGTGGCGTCCTAGGGAATTTGACATTCTGCTTAACCTGAATCTGTACAGGTTCAACCCCCTTGATCAGTCCTATCTCTTCTCCTGTAAAGTCCCACACCTCTGGTGACACAGTGTCTCTCAAGTCCGGTGGAAGTTCTTCCACTGTCACCACTGGATACAAGTCTATACACAGATGCTGATTAGCAACTTTAAAGGTAGCATCATCATCCTTTGTCTGAACCTCCACTCCCCTTGGTGTGCAATAAATAGTGCAGTTTAATTTACATAACAGATCTCTTCCCAAAAGACAAACTGGACTCGTATCGCACACCACAAACTGGTGTTTAGCTTGGAAGGAGCCTATCCTCACTGGAATCGGTTCAGTCAATGGGCTGGTTATCTTCTTGTTTGCCACTCCAACAACTTGGATCGATTGTCCCGAGAGGGGTAGGTTGGGGACTACTGCTGATCTTACAGTAGACTGGGTAGCACCAGTGTCAACCAAAAGAGTGGTAGGATGACCATCAATGTCTGCCTCCACAAAAGGTCCTCTCTGGTCTACCTCCAAGACTGCTCCAAGTGTGCAGTCTTCCTCCCCCCTCAGGCACAGTCAGGCTAATGGGTCTGGACTGTACTCATCATACCCTTCAAAAGGGGCATCTGCTGGTAAGTCCGCATTCCTTGCGAAATTCTTGGTGGCTGGGGGACCTGCACTTGTGGGTTATACGTCCCCCCTTTCATCGATCTGGGCCTCATCACAGTATTAACTACCTCCGGCACAGGTGCCTGAACCACTTCTACTTCCTGCTGCACCTGGTTGGCTGGGTTCAAGGGACACTCGCGCTTCCAATGTCCAATCTGATGACAAAGATGACACGCAGTGGTCTTCTTCAATGTCGCCACATCCACCCCCGTCTTGGGATCTATAGGTTTCCCTTTTCCCTGTCCTTGCCCATTTTGGTTCCCTTGATAATTTCCCTGTCTCCTTCCCAGCGTCCCTCCACTAGGCTGGACCTGAGCTGTTTGCATCTGAACGAGCATCAGCTTGTCCTTTAGCTTCCGGTGCTTCGAGTCTACTTCATCGCTACAGTACCTCGCATACCGCAAGATTTCATCTACCGGCTTGTTCTGCCAACAGATCAAATGGTGCTGTATCATGAGGCTGACCTCTGGTCTCAATCCCAAGACAAACTGTCCCATATCCTTGGGGTCCAAGGCATCTAATCCACTATACTGCTTAAAGGCTTGCAAGAGTCTTTCATAATATTCATGCACTGTCTCCTTGGGTTCCTGCACAGTTCGATCTATCTTAACCCAATCGATATCTTGAGGCAAAATCTTCAGCTTCAACCATGTAATCACTTGCTCGAATTTTTTCATGACAATGGGTGACGGACCATTTGTAACAGCATCCCTTTCAGGTTCAAAGGTCGGCCACTCAGCTGCAATTTTACAAGCTGTCCACAAATCTCCTGGTACCACTATATCAAACAAAGTGTTCAGATCAGTCCATAGTACCTTCGAGATTTTAACGAAACGCTCAACCTGTTTGTACCACTCTACGGGTTTTTCCCTCAGCCGAGGAAAATCATTTGTAAACGCAGCCAAGTCACCTCTACTCCACGGCACATGCACGTACCCTCCGTTCTGTACTTCCCGTAAAGGATAGTTCCCGACGCCCATCGCCCCTCCCCCCGGAGGTGGCGTTTCTCCCACAATTATTTTTGCAATCTTCTTCTTTGACCACCTTTCCTCCCATTTACTCAACATCATCCATATACGCATCCATACAATCAGGTCTTTAGTATGCGTCCTTAATCCTATGATTCTTTTCTCCTCCAATTCCTGATCACTATACTGCAACCTATGTGACCCTTGCAACGATTTTGTTTTATTCAAATCCACCTCATATCTCTTAGCCAATTCTGTCAATTTCTCATATGCGGCCCTTGCTTTACGAGTCACATCTTTTGCCACGAAAAGCAGCTTGTCTGGCCCATAAATCTCTATTCTCTCTAAAGGCAGGTTCCCACTAATCATTTCGTCTACCTCCGCCTTTAGTCTTACTACATCCAGCAACCTTGCCTGCACTGCACTCCTCAGTATTTCTTGACAAGCCGCACCATTCCGCTCGTCATAATCATTGCTTTGTTCTCGTGACCTGCTCTCTTCTATTGTATTCCTGGAACCTGGTCTGTCTCCTAAGTTGTCTTACTCCACATCTCTTGGCATCCTATCGCTCTGATTCCTTACAGGTGGTACCCACATTCTTAAGTCTGATCTGGACTCGATTAAGGACCTTGGTCTTACTGGTCTCACATCCACCTGTCCAAAAGAGGAGTCTACGGTGGCTGGCAATGGCGTGCTCGTTTCTATGGGCTTCGGAAAGTGGACCAATTGTACCCCTACGCCATTCCCTGCAACGCTGGTCCCCGACCCCTGTCGTCTGCATTGGACTTCCTTCACTTATTCGATCTGGGTCATATACAGATACTATAGGACCAATGGTAACAGGTACCGTCAGGGAGTCCGGTAACCGCATATTCCCCCTGGAAGACTGGGTTCCCACTCCCTCCATCCCTGTGGAAATTTTTCCCACTACCCTCATGTTTGTCTGATTCCGTAACTCGCCAGTTTCTACTGCTGAAGCTGATTTTCCCTCTTCTGAATCTGGATTGAATGGAGGTGGTCTCTCTGCTAGCAACCTATCTAACAGGCTGTCATCTGTATCACTGTTGTCTTCTTCGGCCCACCTCTTCTTAGCCTCTCCTACATTTATCAGCAGTGGAAACAGCCTATCCCCCTCAATAGTTTCCACTCTCCACCTTTTCTCCAATGCATCCCATCTCGCATCTTGAAATGCCCTGATCGATTTCTTCACCCTTTCCTGACTTTTGTCTCTTTTCCTGTCATACGCTGCCCTAATCCATGCATGTAGCGCCTCAAACTGTGTCGGTCTAGGCAGTGGTCGTAAAGAAGACATTACAGTTTTTAGCTGGTACAACACTTCCAACCTGAAAGTGCCATAGCGTGGGAAAGTCAATTCTCCTTCTCCTTTTGTCATTTTATGCCAATTCTCAAGCCAAATTATAGTATGCAATCCTACATTCTTAGCCATATAATGTGCTGGCGTATCCTCGGGAGGGGCTTCCTCTCCACCCCGAGTAACCACATGTCTATCACCTCTGCAAAGTTCTCGTAAAACTTTAAAACATTTCATGATGAATCAGATTTCCGTTCGCGCACAAGATTTCGGTTATACTTCCTGATTTCAATCCACCAATGCCAGCGCGGCTCACACCAACCGACCTATCGCAGCGCGGCACTGTCTGACGTCACTCTTCCTCCGCTCGCAGCAGTTCCCCTCCTTCTCAATTCACCCTTTCTCGCTCGCACGTGTCCCAATCACACTCTGAAGCAATTGTCCGTCCTACCGAACAATTACCTCTCTGACTGTCGGTCCACCGATGACCGACCAGCCTCTCGAAATTGTTGACCTCAATCTGGCAACTGTCTGTCCGCGAACGACCGGACAATCACCTCTGACACAATCGATAGGATCCAAACGCTCAATATTCTGCACACAACAACCTACGACCAGCGTCGGTTATTCACACACTCACACATATGCTTCCTATCTTCAGTGGGTTAATCAACAACGTCTCATGACCCCCACAATCTCTGGTCAACGATCTCAGCTCTGGGTGTCTTCTACACCACAATAATCAAATCTCTCGGTCCCGCGCGCGCTCACGGTCCGATCCTCAATCACACGACTCTCATTCCAACTCCGCAAGACATCACACAACAATTAAACACCGCAATCTAACAAGCATCACCCTGTTCATACTCACTCTACCACGAACTGCTACTTTCGCCGCACCGTCACTCTCTGTCAGTTCTCATCAACTGCCGTTGTCCTCCTCTTACGATCCACTGGATCACCATCACTCGGGTTCTATGGGGCAAATAATCTCTTATCCTAATCTAGATCTCCCCTTACTATCAGAGGAAACCATCCTCTGCTACCAACTGATAACGCTGATTCTTATCTTATCTCCCTTAAGAATCTTCAGGTCGCCAGGATCTTTTTACCTGCTGAATAGTGTGAAGGGAAGAAAATCCTTTTCAGTTATACGACAAAATTTAGAATCCATTTTACCTTAAAAGACCACTGACTCCAAATTCAATTTTGTGGGTTTATTACAGCCAAGAACAACTGCACGTGCAAGCACCTCAACACGAGGTTAAAGAAATAAATGGGCACTAATACAAATAGCATCCTCCGCAGGAGTCTCATTCAACTCAGGATAAGAAGAATCGTTAGCTCCAGAAGTATTAGACAAGCGATAACTGCTCCGATCTCTATATTATTCTTCATTTATCTAAATAAACATAAAACCATTAGCTGTCCCTACTCTATCACTAAGGTGGCATACCTACTTAACGAACTTCCCAGGCAAGAGTAAAAGAAAAGGTGTCAGCTGTGAAGACTTCCTAAGAAGTGCACTCACTTAGCATTTCGAGCTCGTTCGAAGATGCTCCTTCCTAAAATTTCTGTCTGCCTTTCTCTCTGGTCTCCTCTACCTCTTCTCTTACTTCCTCCCTCGGGGCACTGTCCCTAATACAAAATGCACATACACTCGAACACGCCCCTCTCACGCCTCTTCGGCCAGGTCTTCCTTCTCGTACTTTTGCATCGAACTCTTACTTCATCCAGGACGGTTACGATGACCTTGAGTCCCAGGCACCTTCTCCGCTGAAAGTATCATCCCTACATTCCATTATACTCCCATCTCCATGCCTCCCACCACCCTAACTCGTGAAACAAAGAGCCAGTCTTTCGTGAACGAGGCATGTGTCCTTGCACCTGCAACAGAAGACACATTTCAACAAACTTTCCCTCTGCACGAATCTCCCAACTGTGCCCAGAGAGCCTTTCCAAGAGAACCTTCTCTGCCTACAAAATAAGCTAACATAAGAACGAATCAGGCCTTCCCTTTACGTATATGCAGTCAGGCCTTTACACAATTTAAACACACAATTATGATCACTTCTATAAGCATTAGTTCATTACATTTCATATGCAAAATGGGAACTACACGTGCAACTCAATACGGTACACGTTTAAACTACTGCATCTCGATTACACATGGCCTAATCCATCAAGGCATCATTTTGAACACGTTTCAGTTAAGCGTTACATTTGCAGGATTATAATAGCACAATTACTTTTCTATTCACTCCAATAATGCAAGTTAACTACATTTTACTAGCCATTCATTGATATATAACTGGATATATGCGGGTACAGACTAACGATGATTATGATGCACCCCTACAATTTTTACGAGAGCATAGCGCTCTATCATGGGCATGTATAGGGTTTTTAAGTTCTCCACAAACCCAAGGTACCCAGAGCCAAAAACTGAGCTGCACTGTACAATGGTTTTTCATTGAGTACAGAGTATAGTCCAATTCTTATAGCAAAATATGCAGAGTGAAAATGGGTATCAAGAAAACTAATGTATTTCTGAAATGGACACAAGATATAGAGTTCAGAAACAGTGGTTATTTCTACGTCTTTGAATTTGTGGGTACCCGTACTAGCATATGATTTGGAGGGTATGTTTCAAAATGTCATCTTTCTTATAGGCTGGCTTACATTTGAAAGGCATAAATGCAGGTAATTCCAATTGGTAACAACAAATGTTCTACTGTTCCATGCTTCCACAAGTCTCCTGATAAAAATGGTACCTCACTTGTGTGGGTATACTTTGAGGCTGCAACAGGAAACGGCCCAAAACACAACACGGACGCAGCACACTTTGGGTAGCTCTACATTTTCAACCCTAGCTCAGCTGGCACCTAGGGAAACCTAGCCAACATGTATATTTTTTGAAAGTAGACACCTAAGTGTATCCAGGGTGGGTTGACTTGCATGACTCTCACCAGTTTTTTTTTTAACCCAGAATCCCTTGCAAGCCTCACAATTTGTAAAAAAGCACATTTTCCTCACATTTCTGTGATGGAAAGTTCTTGAATCTGTGGTAAGCCACAAACTTCCTTCCACCTGGCATTTACCCAAGTCTCACAATAAAAATGGTACCTCACTTGTGTGGGTGAGCCAAGAGCCCACGACATGGAAGGGCCCAAAACGTATTGTGGAGACATCAAAATTATATATCACAAAACGACCTGGTTTTGCAAGGGGTCACCTGAGTTTTTGGTCCCGGGCTCAGTAGCCATCTAGGGAAACCGACCAAACCCAGACATTTCTGAAAACTAGACATCTGGGGGTGTCCAGGAAGGTGTGACTTGCGTGGATCTCCCAACTTATTCTTACCCAGAATGCCCTGCAAACCTCAGAAATGTGGCAAAAATGTGATTATTTAAATTTGTTTAGCCAGATTTGTGTGGAATTATAAAGTCGGCAAATTTCCTACCACCCAGTGTTCCCCTCAGTCTCCCGATAAAAATGATACCTCATTTGTGTGGGTGCCCCCTCAATCTCTATCTTTTATCGGGAGACCGAGGGGAATGCTGGGTGGTACGAAATTTGTGCTGGCGTGGTGATCCTACACAGAAATGTGAGGAAAATGAGATTTTTTAGCTAAATTTAAGGTTTGCAGGAGATTCTGAATAAGAAAACATTGGGGGATCCACGCAAGTCACACCTCCCTGGACTCCCCCAGGTATCTAGTTTTCAGAAATGTCTGGGCTTGGTAGGTTTCCCTAGATGGCTGCGTAGCCTGGGACCAAAAAAGCAAGCGCACCCCTCGCAAAAACAGGATGTTTTGGGATATATTATGGAGACATCAAAATTATCTGTTTTGGGCCCTTCCCTGTCGAAGGCACTTGGCCCACCTAAGCAGGAGACCTGGTGGAATGCTGGGTGGTAGGAAATTTGTGGTTGCCTGCAGATTCTTGGACTTTTCCTTCCAGAAATGCAAGGAAAATTTGTTTTTTTGGCAAAGTTTGAGCTTTGCGGGGTATTCTGTGAAAAGAAACCCTGGTGAGAGCCGCACAAGTCATGCACCACTGTACTCCCCTGGTTGTCTACTTTTCAAAAATGTGCAGGTTTGCCTAGGTGACAGCTAAAGCTAGGGCACAAAATTCACAGCTACCCATAATGGAAAAAAAACAACCAAGGAGTTCTTACTAAGAGCCATCTTACCACCACAGATATAAATATGGTACTAATTTGTTAAAGTTAATCCAGCACTTACACTGGTTGGTTTTAGCACCTCCAGAATGCTGTCTTCAAAGCACAAATACTTATCAAAGTATCTAAATATTGAAACCAAGCCTTCTCAAGGTGAGCCATAAAGCCACTTCAATGCACCAACCCCTTTATGGTCCATTCACACGCCATTCACGCACCACATACAAGACTTTCATACTGCCAGCCACTGGCCCAGTCCAACAAATCAATGCACTCACATCAACATACCACCGCCATTCAAGGGCCCATCACATTCATACGCCACAGGACGGAATCAGTTTGACTACTTTTTACTACCTGTCAAGCAACCAGTATTGTTAAAAAAGGAGGCGAAACGAATGCATGCCTGGTGAATCTTTACTAATGGATCCCATGACAGCCACATGAGGCTCAGGAAAGCAAGTCTTTCATGCGCCTTTAGTCACCCACTGTGCTAAATCCAACTCCTTCCAGTTTGAAAATGCAAGTTAGGGGTGTCTGAGTATGCACCAAGGCTTATTCGTCGAACTGAGCAAGCATATCTACCTTTGAAACTAAGGCAAACATGCTGGGGAATTTTTCAAAGTTTCCTACAGAGAACATCATAAACTAAGAAGAACGGTCATTTTTGAAACAGGGTAGTCCGTGAAAACGTAGCATATGTCCCATCCGCTGTTATGTGCAGTGCTGTGACTGTAATGCACTTATCATACAGCAAACTGAACATCTACTAAGTTCTGATGGAAGATGAACATGATAAACAGTTCAACCATTGACCCCCTTCATGCCATAGTAATTCAATGCGAGTGCGGCACCAATGGGTTTCAATTCATAGGTGAAGATGAACTCATGACGTGTATCTGTACTACCTTTACTATCTGCCGTCTACCTATGCAATATCCATGGGAAAGCACACCTCCTGGAAGCTTTTCTTACCCATTTGTGGCTTCGTCCTCATCAGGGGGTTCCACATTTTGGTGCTGCTGGACCTTTCAGTGATGTTCGATAAGGTGGTCCCCCAACTAGTACATAGATTGCACCATGTTGGGTTGAGGGACACCACCCTGATGGAGTCCTTCCTCTCCCATAGACATCACACTGTGAGCTGTGGTCAGTTCAAGTCTGGCTCTTTCCAGCTACTGTGCAGGGTGTCATAGGCTCCTCTCAACCTGACCTTGTTCAATCTTTATGTGGCCCCCCTTGCCAAACTGATCTGATCCTTTTACTTCCAGGTATTATCGTACATTGATGAAACGCAAATTATTGTGTCAATTGCTGACGATGTTCATGTGCTGGCAGAGAGGTTTAAACAGTGCATGTTAGGCATCAACTCTTGGATGAAAGAAAATTGCCTCAAAATGAATACTGACAAGCCTGAGATCTTGGTTTTTGGAGGGCAAAGTTAAGTATGGTCAGAATTGTGGTGGCCAGAGACTTGCAGTCCCCTCCCTCTCTCAGTCATTGAGGCTAAAAATGTTGGGGTTGTTTTTGATTCTTCCCTCTCTTTTGACATGCAGGCAAAGAAGATTGATATTTCCTGTTTCTTCATCAGGAAGGTCTTTCCTTTCATCCTTGTCAAACTTAGGGTTGCTGTGCTCATTGCGCTTATTACTTTGCGCATTAACTACTGCAATGCTCTGTATCTTAATATTAATAGAGGCACTTTCAACATACTCCAGATGATTCAGAATGGGACTGTCCATCTGGTTTTAGACATCCCTAAACGTCTATCAGAGAGGGCATCCTCTCTCTGCACTGGCTGCCGGCTGTGAAACGTGTGAGGTTTAAAGCCCTTTTGTCTGGTCCACACAGCTCTCCACTGCCAAGGGCGGATGCATTTGAGAAAGTCCTTTAAATGGTACATTCTCATTAGACAGTTGAGGTCTGCCTCTCTTAGGAAGGTAGAGGTTCCGAGATTTCGAAAAGTGAGGTGGGCCGGGGACGTTCTTTCCGCATGGCTGCTGCCAGGCTATGGAACTCGCTGCTCACCCATATCACTAGCATTTCATAAGAACCTGAAAACCTGTCTTTTTTTCTTGTGGTGATGAATAGGCCTTGTTGCCTCTCCTGTTGGTGCTTGTTTGGTTTGCTAGCCCTTTGACACCTTCGGGTATAATGCACATTATACGTTTTCGAATTCAATCAAAGTCCTGACTAATCCTGTATAATTGTCAAGTGACCCTATACTAATGCCTTCCGTCTCTAGCTACTTGAAGCTTGAGAAAACGTGTCTTTCATGCGCCATCATCACACTTACTGTGCTAAATCCACTCCTTCCAGTTTGTGGATGAAAGTTGAGGTTGTCCGAGGATGCCCTGCGAGGCCTGTTCCTCAAACTGAGTGAGCATATCTACTGTTGAAACGAAGGCTAACATGCTTGGGAATACTGCCTAAGTTCTCAAAAGTAATAAGACAAACAAATGTCCTGTGGGACTCATCCACCAGCACTTTTACTTTTGCTTTGACAGTGTGAAAACTCAATTACTAACTTGCATCATACCCAACGTTATTGAAAAAGGGTACATGACGCAATATCTTGTGTGATGATTGTTTTCACATCTTATACTAAAGATGTGAAAACAATTATCATACAATATATTGGGCCAGATGTACGACCAACCAATTTGCTAGTCGCAAATTGCGTCACATTTGCAACTCGCAATTTGCGACTCGCAATTTGCGACTCGCAAATTGGGATGCACAACAGTGTCTGAGACACTGTTTGCGAATCCTAATGGGGTCGCAAATTGCATGCCTCATGCATATTAATGAGGCTGTCGCAATTTGCGACCCCATTGGGAATGGCTGGCACTCCCAGGGATGGTGGCCTGCTGGGGTCAGCAGACCACCATGTCTGGGACTGCTTTTAAATAAAGCAGTTTTTTTTAAAAATGCAGCCCGTTTTCCTTAAAGGAAAATGGGATGCATTTAAAAAATAAAAATGAAACTTTTCAGTTTCATTTTTTAAGGGCAGGCAATGGTCCCTGGGACCACTGCCTGCCCTTAAAAAATATTTTTAGAGCCACTCACAAAGGGGAAGGGGTCCCCTGGGGACCCCTTCCTGTTTGCGAGTGGTTTACCACCCTTCTGTGAAGGGTGGTAAACTGCGACTGTTTTGCAACCGCAATTGCGGTCGCAAAACAATCATACATAGCTTCAGGAGTCACTATTAGGAAGGGACGCTCTTGGAACGCCCCTTCCTAATAGCGAGTCGCTAATCCTATTTTGCGAGTCGCAAATTGATTTGTGACTCACAAAATAGGATTAGTACATGAGCCACACATTTTTTGCAGTCGTAAACAGGTCTAAAACCCATTCGTGCCCGCAAAAAACGTTAGTACATCTGGCCCATTGTATCCTGTGCCCCTTTTGTATCATAACCAATGGTATTGAAGTTACTAATTGAGTTTGCACACTTTCAAAGCAAGTAGAAATTTTGGTGAATAAGTCACAAGGAACATTTGTTGGACTTATTACGCTTACTCTGGTTCTCATGGGCAATCAGGGTGGTCCTTCTGTAGTATACATAAGTTCCCTAACAAGCACTTCAAAATCCAGTCAAGCCTTTAACATTTTGCCACACAGGGTACTCTGTGACAATGTGGCATATGTTCTGTTCGGCGATAGACAAGTGCATTATAGTCCAGACACTGCACATACTGGTGGACAGAACATATGACACATTCTGAGGGAGAATAAAGGTGTCAAGCAGGCCATAAGAAAGTCCATGATTTCCTGAAGTAAAGGAACTAAAATTCTGCGGCTGCTTGCGTAGCGAAGTAGTGGCCCATAGACGGTAGGTATTCATTCATAGCCATTGAAAGGTTTACCTAACGGCAGCTCCACCTCAGTCAATTTCCCAGTACTTCGCTTTAGTATGATAGAACAGAAAGCAAGTAGAAAAACATAGAGCTGGTTGAGATGGGCACTGGGGACAGTAAACATGACTCTACTGCCTCTTTCTCTGCATCGAGCACACTTTACAACGACATGGTCGCTCCATTTTGGGTGTTTTAAGAATGCAATCAACAAAGTGTTGCTTCTGCAGCCTTGCCATATTCTCCAGAACATATGAAGTGGAGGCTGCTGCTTCTTTAGCAGTGAGACATGAGTCATCCTGTGGTTGTCTGACAATAAACAACATACTCATTGTATTTTGCCATCTGGATCAGGTGGGTAAACAGTTTCTTGTACCAAGAGCAAGTTTTACGACTAGCATTGTATGGCTGAAGAACATGGTCGTTCTTGTCCACTCCGCCCATGTACTTGTTGTAATCCAGTATACAGGTGGGCTTGTGGACTTCAGCCATCCGACCCCAAACCGGACGGGGGACGTGCTCTCATCATGAATTGTAGTGAGCAAGTACACATCATGACTATCCGAGAACTTGATTGCGAGCAGTTCGTTGGAACGCAACGCAGTGCTCTGGGATTTCTGGAGCTTCTTGCAAACAAGCTCCTGAGGGGATACTTTTCCACAAGAATGAACTGTACCACAGGCCACAGTGGCAGCTTTGTAGAGCTCAATGAACATCTCTACTCCTGTATAGAAATTGTCCACATAAAGGTTATAGCCTTTGTGAAGGAGTGAATCGACAAGCTCCCATGCAATCTTTCCTGTGACCTCTAGCGTGGGAGGGCAACCTACAGGGTTTAGGGTGGAGTTCTTCCCTGTATACACTCTCATGCTGTACACATAGCCAGTAGAGCACTCACACAGCATGTAAAGTTTGATGCTATAGCGAGCTCTTTTGCACGCAATGTACTGCCTGAACAGTAGCCAACCTTTGTACAGATCAAGGACTCATCGACGGCTAGATTCTTTCCAGGAGTATAAATCTCTGGAAACATGGCAGACGAATGTTCCACGACAGACCGAATTTTGAACAACCTGTCATGGTCTGGATGGTCCCGGGGCAATGCAGCAGAATTGTCATTGAAATGCAGCATGCGCTGCAATAGCAAAAAACGATCTCTGCTCATGTAAGGTGCGAAGATGGGGGTTGCCCAAACCATGCAAGTAGACCAGTAGGACTGCAAGGTTGGTTTCTGCACTAACCCCTTTTTAAGCGTAAGGCCCAAAAATATTTTCACCTCCTCCAGCGAAGTGGGAGTCCACTGGTGTGCCCTAGAATGGGGCCCTAGAGTGCCGCGAGGCTCCCTCAAATTGTTCGGCATGCAAAATTGTTTGCTGCACAATTTGCTCAAGGAAGTCAACATCCAAAAAGAGATGGACGTAGTTAATTGGCAATAAATTGGCCGTATCGAATTTACATCGAGAGTCGACAGTGAAAGGCGGAATTTGGGGCTGAATTAAATTGGGGGGCTGCCAAAAGAGCACTCTGTCTGTGCTTGCCGCTGCACGTGCCTGCTCTCAGGGTTGGTCTAACATGCTACTGTTGTCCTGCTGCAAAGGGACAGCTTGGTAAGGGACAGCATGACTGTCATCATCGTCTCACACCAAATCGCTGGAAGATGAGACGTTGGATGGGACTCCGACGGCTGAAAAATCACTGCCAGATTCTGCTCCATTGTCCTCTCCCTCTGATGCTGTCTCAGTATCTGCTGTCTCTACCTCAGAGCTACCCTCCATAACCCAAGTTAGGGCTTGAGCAGCAGCCACCAACCGAGACGCCATCTCTGCTACTGTATAAAACTGTCCTTCTAAAACACTATCCTACATAGAAGGCAAAAGAATGTATGAAACAGTTGGTGGGTTTAAGCGTGAGTGGTGTGTGCAACAGTAGATAACGGCAAAATCACCTTATCTAGTCTTCTTTCCTAAATCAGCAGGTTCTCCAAAGACACTAAAAAAGAAAAGAAAAAGACACAGTATTACTTCACCCCGCCACATACCCCTCATCACAGCCTGTAGCGCTGGTGGCGCCCAGTGCGACAATCATTCCCCCCCCCCTACGACCTCCTGCTTGGATTCCCTCATTGCCACCCAGCAAAAGTGCCCCTCATCTCTCCATAGCCCCTCTTTCACATACATTTCATTAGTTTCAAAGCGCTGGTAACAGCTGGTTTTACTAATCCACTCAGCTATCCACATAAAATACAGATCTGTTCTTTTCAGCAGGCACATTTCCCTCTGCTCTACTTTATGACATATCAAAACTGCCACAAGACAAAACTCCACTCTCTCTCTCTAGCAGGAACATAATCACAAGCTATCTTGACATTTGGCGTTCTGTATAACCATACATATATATCTTCTTAAATACTATTTGGGTATTAGGCATATTGCCCGGCGCTAAAATCTCAGTGTACTGATCCCCACCAGTATAGTAGTAATAATACAAAAAAAGTAACTGTACTGAGTTATTGCCAAAATTACAAAATGTTCATACTTTTGTAGATCGTCTTTTATCCTTTCTTTATTGAATCACTTGTTGTCTCTTTATACAGCTAATACAGTCAACACGTGTTTCGCGCACACTGCGCTTCTTCAGGGTTGTTCACAAAATAAAGAATTTCATATAAGTATATATTCACAAAAAATAATAAAAACATCATAAGTTTATCATGTTTCAAAAAGGAAACAAAAATTATAACACATGAACATAGTTACTGTTACAGAAAAACAGAAATTATACATCAGAAGATTTTCATAGAAACAATCACCATCATGAAAAAAAGTTATAAAATATGAACATATTGTGTGAGTATATAAACATTTCACCACATCATTATGAATTCACCACCATATTGATAATATAATCACCAAAATTATTAACAAATGTGTAGGCCTATCCATGGGATAAGACTATAGCTTATTCTCTTGCGAATTAGCAGCCGTGTTTGTGCTTCACATTGCATCAAGTTGTTTTAGATAATTTAGTAATAGCTAGCAGACAGTAAACCTTTCTCTCTGTATTTTTAAATTGATAAAAAATTTCCTTCTGGACTCTTATTTTAATAGTATTAATATAAAAAATAGTTTCTTACATTAACCTCAAATCATCAATTCTGTATTTTATATCCAAATTAGCAGATAATTACCTTAAGAATAATACTTCTTTCTCTGGGAGTATCTAATTCTTGAAAAAACTCTAATGTGTCTTCTGGGCTTGAAATATTTCCATCTTCTTTTAAAATTCTTTCCTGTAAATAATAATTCATGGCTATTTCATTCTTGTATACCAACTTCATTAGTGAGCATTTCCACATAATCTAGAATTAGAGTAACCTAACTCTCCTAATGGGATATGCTCTACTCCTCCATCTTGTAGAATCATAACATTTTGTTATTCCGAGTCTCCAAAATCCACAACATATCTGTTAAGAATATCATGTACAGCTAAACTATTAAAAAAAATATTAATTTTCCTAAAGCCAGAGCAGTTACTATTATATGAGTCAAAACGCACCTTGGCAGAGCAATTGGTTTCAAAAACGTTGGGCCACAGCATGCACTTGAATTAGTGTTCACTCCTTAATCATTAAATCCCCTTGATACAGGATCCTAAAAAGATTAATATGTTTTGAAATCTTGTGTCACAATCTGTAGCAGACACATACACTATATATCCTAGTATTAATCAGTAGCTTATTCCCACATAATCAGATTGGCAATAACCCAACACATTTCCAAATTCTTACTACATCCTGCACTCAAGCTGTAATGTCAATACCATATAAGCGATCGATGCTAATGCCTCATCATTCAACATATAACTATTAATTACAAATTATTTCCCTGCATCTCCCCTCCACAGCGTTCTCCCTCCCCATCTTTATGTTTTCACCCAAAGCACTGCTAATCGGATAAAGCAAATGTTAGAAATGGGGGTCTCTGGTTGGCAAGGGTGTGCACCTTTGTCCAAGTAGGAACCCTTCCTTCTAGTCAGGATAAGGGAGTTACACTCCTAAAATAACCCCTGCTCACCCCCTTGGTAGCTTAGCATGAGCAGTCAGGCTTATCTCAGAGGCAGTGTGTAAAGCATTTGCACATAACCAACAGTAATACAGTGAAAACAATACAAAAGGACACCACACCAGTTTTTGAAAAATATCCAATATTTTATTCCTGCACACAAGACCAAAAACGATAAAAGTCCACCATACAGTTCTCAGAAATCTAAATAACCAAAAATAGACTTAAAATACAGTTCTTTGAAGTCGATAGCTCCGTCCGGGGGCTATCACGGCGTCTTGAACAACAAATCGAAACAGTTCTGGCTGACCGCGGCGTCGCAGGCCAGCTACTATGTCGGGACCCGAAAATCAGTACCTTTTAGAAATGCAGGGCGTCGGCGACCTCTCGATGAGCCCCGAAGAGCCAGCATCCGCAGGCGTCGATTCCGGAGGTCGGTGCAGGAGTCGTCGGGCCCTTAAAGTCACACGCGTTGCAGATCGAACTCCTCGCGGTTGAAGTCTGGATCGCCGCGTCGGCGGGCGTCGGGGCTGCAGTGAGAAGTGCAGTGGTGAGAAGTGCAGTGCCCTCAGGTCGCGGTGCAGGCAGCGGCTCGGTGACGGTCACCCAGCGGCATCGGTGAGACCAGGGCTGCGGTGCGAAGTGATGCGATGCTAGTCGCGGTGCTGGCAGGTCACGGTGCAAGCAGCGGCGTCATCATTGCTGAAGCGCTGTCAATGGCTGATAAACTGGAGTCGATGACACCGGTGTGGGTAGGCCAAGGCTGCAGTGCGGGGTGAGGGCAGTACGTTGTGTACCTTACGAGCGGTGCCCTCGAACCCCGGTGTAAGCAGCGGCATCGGCGTGGAGCAGAGTCATTGGTGATACAGGGTGGTGGCGTGAAGGGATCACTGACATAATATCGACGGTCCGACTATTGACCTACAACAATATCGAGTCCAGAATATCGATGGACAAAATATCGACATCCTATCTCTACAAAGGTAAGTACAAAAATATATAAACCACAATATTGTTGTTTAAAATATCGTTGTATAAAATATAGTTTTTTTTAAATGTCTTAAAAATAATTTAAAATTAATTAAAAAATAAATATAATTAATAAAAACATAGGGGCCTATTATGATGGCGGTCGGATGTCCACCGCCGGGCCGGCGATGGTGCCCGCCGGACCGGCGGTGGACATCTGCCCGCGATCGCAAGCCAGAAAACCGCCGGTCAAATTAGGATGGCGGTGGAGACCGCGGCGGTGAGAAATTCCGACCGCCACTTTTCCGCCGGTTGCCATCCGCACTCCTGCCTGGCGGATGGAGCAGGACCGGGATAATGGTGGTGGTGCAGAGTAGACTCCGCCGGCACGATTATGATGCCGGCGGTAGCCAGCTTTTCCTCAGCGGTCAGACCGCCATGGAAAGGCATGCGGAGATTGTCTTCCGGGGACCCGTTGCGGGCCCCCAATGTGTTGGGGGGGGTGTGGGTGCACAGGGGCGGTACCCATGGTCCCCCCTACATTTCCCTGTACCAGGTGTCAGGCACTGTGCAGTGCCTGCCACGCAGTGCAGGGAAATGCAGGACATGCTCCTTTCGGCATCGCGGCGGTGCTGTGGGCAGCAGCAAGCGCCGCAATGTTAAGACCCGCAATCAGACCGCCACGGTCGGATTTCGACCGCGGGTCATCGTAATTCGACCGGCGGTGATGTCGCGGGTGGTCTTTTCCCGCTACCATGGCGGTCGGGGAGGTTTTCCGACATCCATCATAATAGGCCCCATAGTTACAATTATTTAAAATAGTTAAAAATGATAAACAATAAATGTAATATATAAAAAAATAAAACATACATATTTAAAAAAAATTATATTAACTTAAAAATATTAATAAATATTTATTTTATTTAAATATCAAATGTTAGAAACATAATAAAAAGTATAAATACATATATATATACATAAAGCTGTAATATAAATATAAAAAATAAATGTTATATATAATAAATTAAAATATTAAAATTAATATTTATTTGTAAAAAAATATTTTACACTACATTAACTATAACAATAGGAAAATGTTGGATAGCGTAAGGAATAAAATTACTATTCCCACTGCAAAAACTGCAACAGTAGGGAAAGTTTTGGATAGCGGAGGGGAATAATTTACTTTTCCCACTCCAGCAAGTGCAACAGTAGGGAAAGTGTTGGATAGCGGAAGGGAATAATTTACTATTCCCACTCCACAAAGTGTAACAGTAGGGAAAGTGTTGGATAGCGGAGGGGTTAAAATTACTATTCCCACTCCAGTTATTGCAACAGTAGGGAAAGTGTTGGATACCGTAGGGTAAAAATTACTATTCCCACTCCAGAAAATGCAACAGTAGGGTAAGTGTTGGATAGCTGGTGGGTAAAAATTACTATTCCCACTCCACTGAGTGCAACAGTAGGGAAAGTGTTGGATAGCGGAGAGGTAAAAAATAATATTCCCACTCCAACGAGTGTAACAGTAGGGAAAGTGTTAGATAGCGGAATGGTAAAATTTACTATTCCCACTCCAGCGAGTGCAACAGTAGGGAAAGTGTTGGATAGCGGGAAGGTAAAAATTGCTATTCCCACTCCAACGAGTGTAACAGTAGGGAAAGTGTTTGATAGCGGGTGGATAAAAATTACTATTCCCACTCCAACGAGTGTAACAGTAGGGAAAGTGTTGAATACCAGAGTACTAAAAATTACTATTCCTATTCCAGTGAGTGCAACAGTAGGGAAAGTGTTGGATAGCGGGTTGGTAAAAATTACTATTACCACTCCAGTGAGTGCAACAGTAGGGAAAGTGTTGGATAGCGGGGTGTAAAAATTACTATTCCCACTCCAGTGAGTGCAACAGTAGGGAAAGTGTTGGATAGCGGGTGGGAATAATTTTCTATTCCCACTCCACCAAGTGTAACAATAGGGAAAATGTTGGATAGCGTAGGGGAATAATTTACTATTCCCACTCCAGCAAAAGCAACAGTAGGGAAAGTGTTTGATAGCGAGTTGGTAAAAATTACTATTCCCACTCCAGTGAGTGCAACAGTAGGGAAAGTGTTGGATAGCAGGGGGTAAAAATGACTATTCCCACTCCAGCGAGTGCAACAGTAGTGAAAGTGTTGGATAGTGAGTGGGAATAATTTACTATTCCCACTCCACCAAGTGTAACAGTAGGGTAAATGTTGTATAGCGTAGGGGAATAATTTACTTTTCCCACTCCAGCAAATGCAACAGTAGAGAAAATGTTGGATAGCGGAGGGGATTAATTTAGTATTACCACTCCTGCAAAATAATTAACATTAATTAACAAATAATTAATTTCTCAAAAATAATTAACCTCCCACCATATTCCCCTATAAAGAACACCAACTTTATAAAATATTACACAACATAATTAAATATCAATTAATTAATTAATAACAATTAACAAGCAAATTAAAAATAATCAAATTAAATTAGATCACACAATTAACATTGTAAAATAACTTTAAATAAATATTATATATAAAAATATTAAAAAATGTATTACAATTAAATTACTTCCCACCCACTCCCCTATCAACCCACAACCCACCCCTAAAAAATTTACACAATTAACATATTTACCAATTAATTAATAATTAATATCTAACTAATAACTAATCAATAAAAAATTCAACACAATTAACAATATAAAATATTAATTGCATAAATATTAATTAATAACATTATTAATTCATTAATTATAATTAAATTACTTCCCACCATACTCCCCTATAAAACCACAAACCACACCTAAAAAAATTACACATTTACCATATTTACCAATTAATTATTATTAATTAATAATCAATTAAAATTTAATTAATAACCAATTAATTAACACAATTAGCATTATAAATTATTAAATACATTAATATTAATTAATCCATTTATTAATTAATTAATTTCAATTAAATTACTTCCCACCCTATTCCCCTATAAACACACAACCCGCTACGGAACTAAAATGCGCAAAAAAAAATTAACATAAAATGTATTACTTATTAAAAATTCAAACATACAATAAAAAAATAACTTATACTTTTAACACATATACTAACATAAAAAACACTAAAAAAAATCGATATTATTAACAACGATATTTTGACTTTCGATATTACTAACTTCGATATTAAGTAAAACGATATTTCTTACCTACATATCGATATTCTTGTAGTCGATATTCTTGCAGGTCGATATTCTGTCATATCGAAATTTAAACATCGATATTATAGCATATCGATATTTAGAACTCGATATTATGTCTGCGTACCGGCGTGAAGCGAGGCGGTGCGGAGTGCGGTGCCCACAGGTCACGGTGCAAGCAACAGCTCGGTGGCGACATCGTGTGGTGGCGTCGGTGAGACCAGGGTTGTGGTGCAAAGTGCGGCAGTGCCCTCTGCGGTGCCTTCAGGACACGGAGTCAGCAGCGGCGGATTGACAGCGTCGGGTTGCTTTTTCTTCTGTTGCAGCACAAAACACACAGTCCCCAGTGCTGGTATCAGATTAACCTGAAGTCTTTGCTGTTCCTGAGACTTCTTGAACAGGGGGCAAGCTCTACCTCAAGCCCATGGAGAAACTCACACAAAGAAGTTGTAGAAAGTTCAGGCCAGTCCTTTCACTGCCCAAGACAGAAGCAGCCACTGCAGGGCAACACAGCAAAGCACACAGCAAAGTGGTAGTTCCTCCTCACGGCTTCTCCGGCTCTTCTTCTTGGCAGTCTTCTTGGTCCCAACAGAGTTCTAAAGTTCTGGGGTCTGGGCCCCAATATTTATACTCGAAATTCCTTTGTTCTCTCAGGCAGAGAGGCTCTGTGCTTAGTCCAAACCAGTTGAGTCCTCTCTGGCCCAGCTTCCCAGCAGGAAGTGGAGACAGCATTGTCTAAAGCAGACCAGGCCCATTCAGGTGCAAGGAAATCTCCTCCCACTACTCTAAATGCAGCCCAGTCTATTCAGCCCAGCCCTGACTCATCCAGGAAAGGCAGGACACACCTCAACCCCCCCAGTGGCTGTCTGAAGAGGATGCACATCCCCAGCCCCTGTCACTCCAAAGCCAGACAGTCAATCCACAAACCCAGCAGAGGCACACAGAATGGCTAAGCAAGAAAATACCTACTTTCTATAAGTAACATAAAAATCACCTTTACTAAAAAAATGCATTTTTACATTCTGAGTCCAGGCATACTAAACTCCATTTCCCTATCTTGTCCCAATGGGAAGTTATGCTTATAAGATGTTATAAGCAACCTCCCATTCTATCCTATGGGACGGATAGCCTTGCAGTAGTGAAAAACGAAATACACTGTCATTCACCACCAGGACAAGTCACACACACCAGTACATGTCCTACCTTTAACATACACAGCACCCTGCCCACAGGGTTACCTTGGGCCTACCTTAGGGGTGACTTACATGTAAGAAAAGGGAAGATTAGGGCCTGGCAAGTGGGTGCACTTGATCCACAAAAAATGAAGGGAAGAGAGATTGAGCCTTCCCTTGTTCTCCGACCAACTATGCTACTCACTACACAAGAAGGACTTATCTTGAAAGGAAAGGAACACATCAGAATCCCCTAAGTTTAAGAGATAGACAAGAGGTGAAGAATCATAACCCCCTTGGGGAATCCCAATGTGGTGTAAATACTGCCCTTACCCACTCAATGAGTGGCATGCTTCATCATAGGGCCGCTACGACTCCCTGGTGCAGACCAACATCCAGAGAGGAGCGCTAAGAAAAAAGGATTTATAGAAAAGAAAGAAATCTTCGAATAGGGAACCCTCACGCAGAGAAAGTTTTAAGACTGTCTAAGTGGGTATCCTCCAACTTTATTATGGATCCCACTTGGCAGGATTAAAAAGGAAATTCAAATTGAGGGTATATGGGAAAGTTACGATCCCACCACCCTATCTACCGTATCAACATGTTTCTGCCGTCATTAGCCGCCCATGAGGGTCGAAGGCATTCGTCAGGATACGGATCCCTACACAAGGTACAAGATATGTAACCTCCTAGTCTTGTCACTATTTGGTAGGGCACTTAAGCTTGGCTATACTTGCCCTTTTTGTAGACACACACACCGTCTGTGTACCCGAGTTTCATCAATGATGATCCTAACTCGGGGACAGAGTGGGAACCCCGTCCTGTAGTCATACGTATTTCAAGGTACGGGAGTCTCCTAGTAGGCCACTCTGGTCCCTATGACGGTCAAGTGGGTGCACTTGCCAGGTCGACGTTGCAGTTACAAACTGCGCACAGACACTGCAGTGGCAGGTATGAGACCCCTTTTCAGGGCTGCTTGGGTGGGTGGCACAATCAGTGCTGCAGGCCCACTAGCAGCATTTGATTTACAAGCCCTGGCACTCTCAGTGCACTTTACTAGGGACTTACTAGTAAACCACATATGGCAATCATGGAAACACCAATCCATAACATAATTTACAACAGGAGCACTTGCACTTTAACATTGAACAGTAGTGAAAAAGTGCGCAGAGACATAAAACCAGCAGAAATAGGTCAAAACCGGGAGGTCAGAAAGCAAAAAGCCAGGGGAAACACGCCAAAAGATGCCAGGTCTAACAGCAAACATCCCCTTTTTCCTTTTTTCTTATTTTGAAATTCTCCCTACATAATATCCGATTGAAATGGCCCTACAAACATGCTGTCAATGTATTGAAAACAGACGAATCTGATACTTAATAATTCAGCTAACATCAAACAACCGCCGGTTCTCTCCTCGTCTTCCCCTCCACAACAATATCTTTCCTCCTTTATGTGTCTGTACCTTAATAGTTAGTTTCTCCTTTTGACATCACAAAAAGCTAAGCCAACTCGTATGTCCCACTAAAATCTAGGCTCCACACACTCAACGATAAACAGAGACCGGTATGCCGTAGATCACCATGCGGCAATTCCGATCACTAGACTCACCATATCTCTTTCAAACAGCACTGGGGAGGTAGTGCGTGTGTCAGCCATTGGATGACACAGACATCAAGGAGTACATGGCCAAGTATGTAGGGGTTTTCAGCTCAATAAAAATCAAAGAAAGACATCAAGAGGGTATTCCAGGACAAGGTTGTTGGTAGAGCTGGGAGATCGAGGGGTCGGTTTCTCGGCCGAGGTCAGGCCTCATCCAGACCCTTCATGGGACATGGCAACAGGTTCGCACAGAGAAGCTTTGGGTCCCACCAGGGCTTCTACCCCAGAGGCAAAGGTTCCGCAGCAGGACCTCCAGAGGAGATCGGAGGCAAAGAGGATTTTACGCAAGTAAAGGTTTTGAGCGACCCTTCAGATTCCCCTATAAAGTTGGGGGACAGGTTGGCCGAGTTTTTGGCGAATTGGAGGATGGTGACGAAAGATCCATGGGTCCTGGATGCTGTCAGGGGACACAAGCTGGAGTTTATAGACACTCCAATTCAGGTGAAAACTCCTCTGGAAATAAAAGTCTCACAAGAAGACTCAAAATTGGTTACGCAAGAGGTAGAGGGCTTGCTGGCAAAAGGGGCTGTGCGGGAGGTCTCGGCCAGGTTTTCTCAGCAATATTTTCCTGGTCAAAGCGAAAGACAAAGAAATGAGACCGGTATTACATTTGAAGGAGCTAAACAAATGGGTGGTCTATCGCCACTTCAAAATGGACGGGATTCACCTGCTAAGGGGGACTGGCTAACAAAACTGGGTCTCAAGAATACGTATTTCACTATCCCGATTGTGATGCCTCATTATTCTGTAAAACACTGCTGCAACAAATGCAAATATAAAATGGCATTAAAAAAATATTAAAGAAGGGCAGGCTTTGGGAATGCTGCAGTCTCCCTTTGGGCATTTCCTCAGCACCCTGGTGCTTTACCAAAGTCCTGCGCCTGGTAGCGGCATGGCTCCAGGCAAGGGGAGTAAAGCTAATAATTTACCTGGACGATATTCTATTAATGGGTCAATCCAGGGAGTTAGTGTTGAAACACACCAAAATGACCATTCAGTGACTAGAAAAGCTAGGCTTTATAATAAACCAGAAGAAGTCTTGCTTAGCACCAGGCCAGGACATGCAGTTTCTAGGCTTTATTGTAGACACAGTTCAGGCAGAGCTGAGCCTTCCAAAGGAAAAGTCAAAAAAGCTGCACAGGGAATTGAGGAAAGTATTAGCAAAAGATGAGATATCGCTGAGGGTTTTAGCTAGGATTCTGGGTCTGTTATCTTCCATGATTCATGCAATATTCCCAGGCCCCCTGTACTACCAGCCCCTCCAAAGACTCAAAACAAGGTGCTTATGAACCAATCGGTCGTACTCACAAATGTTGTCCCTTGATCAGGATTCAAGGAAGGAGCTGTTGTGGTGGCTCAGAAACGCAGAAGTATGGTTTGAGCACAGGAATTTCTGTTGTGGCGGAATATATTCCTGGGTTAAGCAATGGTGTGGTGGACTAGTTTTCTCTGAATTTCAGGGACTCCAGCAACTGGAGATTGAACAGGAAGGTGTTCCTCAGTATTCAGGAGAGATGGGGTCCCTTCAGAGCGGACCTCTTTGCGGACAAGTTGAACAAGCAGTTGACGAGATTCTTTAGCTGGAGGCCAGAGCCGCAGGCTTGGGGAGTAGATGCTTTTCTGCAGGATTTGAGAGGTTTAGCACCCTATGCTTTCCCTCCATTTGCCATGCTGCCAAGAGTCCTTTTGAAAACATGCAGATGCAGGGAACTGCAGTGGTGATAACCCCGCTTTGGAGGTCACAGGCTTGGTTTCCAGTCAGGTGCAATAATCTAAATTTCCTCTTGCTTGCCGTGGCGATGCTATAGTTCCTAGGTGTCCAGAACAAGTGTTTAGGCTTTAGGGGAGAGGGGATAGGCCTGATGCCAGGGTGGTCCACCCATACGCCATATGTTTTCCTAAAACACACACACACATATATATATATTCACTGAAAAAACCACAGGTTTCAGGGCCGTTATAGTTAGTTGGACATTTCACTCGTACAAAACCAGAGAAATTCGTCCATTATAGTTAGTTCAGCTAACTATAACTCGCTGCCTCGCAATGCACTGCTGATGATGTCACATATTACATCATTCATGACATGGTCAGTGACATCACTGATGACATCACTGATGACATCTCAAATGACATCACTGATGACATCATCCAGTGACTGTGTGTTTCTGTAAAGTTTAAATATGTTTTATATATATATAGGCCAAGGTGTATTGAAGAATGAGTGGGTGTATAAGTGTCTGAATGGATGATTTAGTAGGTGCGTGACTGACTGTATAAGTGAGTGATTAAATGTGTCTTACTGAATGCATAGGTTAGTGACTGATACAGACATTCACACAGTTTAGTTTGTCAGTTGGTGTGTAAGCGGTTGCATGGGTTGGTGAGTAGCTAAATGAGGGTCTATATGGGTTATTGATTGGTTGTCTGAGTATCTGTATGGGTGCCTGAGTGTCTGTGTGGGTGGTTGGGGGGGTGTGACTCTGTGCATAGATGTGTGAGTGGGGGATTCACTGGGTGTATGGGTTCAAGAGTGCATCTGTGAAGGGCTGTATGGGTGGGTGAGTGTGTGTATGGGTGTGTTGGTGAGTGAATGGATGCCTCAGTGGTACATGTGTGAGTAACTGCATATGTGAAAGGCAGTATATGTGAGTGTTGGAGTATATAAATGACTATATGTGAGAGTGAGTGATTGTGAGAGTGGCTGTATGGATGAGTGTGTGCTTGTATTAGTTATTGTATAAGAGTGTAAGTATGTGTTAATATATGTTTGAATAAGTGAGGTGGTGTGTGTATAACTGTATAGGTGAGTAAATGGGAGTGTGATTGATTCTTTGCATGACTGACTAGGTGTGTGAGTAACTCTATGGATGAGTGGCGGTGTGTGAGTGTCTGTATAAATATGTGAGTGCATATGATAGTGCCGTATTGATGGTTGACTGCATGTATGAGTGACTGTATGGGTGAATGAGTGGATGTGTGTGTAGACCTACGAATTAGTGAGTGGTTTTGTACTAACTGGTATTGGTGTGTCTATGGTTTCGAAAATGGTAGTCTGTATTTTAGAGTGGGTGTATCAAAGGTTATATTAGGGTATGAGGAGGTGCATCAGATTATCACGTGGATGATGTCATCAGTGATGTCATCAGTGATGTCATTTGAGATGTCATCAGTGATGTCATCAGTGATGTCACTGACATGTCATGAATGATGTAATATGTGACGTCATCAGCAGTGCATTGCGGGGGCGCGAGTTATAGTTAGCTGAACTAACTATAACAGACGAATTTCTCTGGTTTTGTACGAGTGAAATGTCCAACTAACTATAACGTCCCTGAAACCTGTGGTTTTTTCAGTGAATTTCTAAGGTTTTTTAAATGCTAATTTCTAACTATAAAGTGCCTGAAACCTATGGTTTTTTCAGTGAATTTCAATGGTTTTTTAAATGCTAATTTCTAACTATAACGTCCCTGAAACCTATGGTTTCTTCAGTGAATTTCAATGGTTTTTTAAATGAAAATTTCTAATTATAATGTGCCTCAATCCTATGGTTTTGTTAGTTAATTTCTAAGGTTTTATAAATGCTAATTTCTAACTATAACATCCCTATTAAGTCCCCTTGAATCCTGAAGGTCCCTGGTGGCCAAGTAGCCTACCAGGTACCTCCAGTAAGCGCCACAGAGCTGCGTTGCAGAGAGGTGTTCCTAGGCCATGCCCCTTTTTACACCACGCTGCAAACGCAGCTTCTGGCGCACTGCTCCTCTGACGATGAAGTCCACTTGTGTCCTGAGGTCCTCAGGACACAAGAGGACCTCATCGCCCCACCAGCAGTGCACCACAAACTGCGTTTGCAGAATGGTGTAAAAAGGGTCATGGCCTCGGACCACCTCTCTGCAACGCAGCTCTCTGGCGCTTACTGGAGGTGCCTGGTGGGCTAGTTGGCCCCCAGGGACCCTCAGGATTGAAGGGCACTTAATCCCCAAAGTTACAACACACCAGGGGGCGCGTTTGCACACTTGCCATATCAGGCCCCGCCCCCTCCCTGCACCACTGTGCAAACGCGCCCCCCGGCGCTTTGTAACTTGGAAGATTAAGTCCCCTTGAATCCTGAGGGTCCCTGGGGGCCAACTAGCCCACCAGGTACCTCCAGTAAGCGCCACAGAGCTACGTTGCAGAGAGGTGTAAAAAGGGGCGTGGCCCCAGACCACCTCTCTGCAACGCAGCTCTGTGGTGCTTACTGGAGGTACCTGGTGGGCTAGTTGGCCCCCAGGGACCCTCAGTAATGAAGGGAACTTAATCCCCCAAGTTACAACGCGCCAGGGGGCGCGTTTGCACACTTGCCATATCAGGCCCCACGCCCTCCCTGCACCACTGTGAAAACGCGCCCCCTGGCACGTTGTAACTTGGAAGATTAAGTCCCCTTGAATCCTGAGGGTCCCTGGGGGCCAACTAGCCCACCAGGTACCTCCAGTAAGCGCCACAGAGCTGCGTTGCAGAGAGGTGTAAAAAGGGGCGTGGCCTCAGACCACCTCTCTGCAACGCAGCTCTGTGGCGCATACTGGAGGTACCTGGTGGGCTAGTTGGCCCCCAGGGACCCCCAGTATTCAAGGGGAATTAATTCCCCAACTTACAACGCGCCACAGGGCGTGTTTGCAGAGTGAAGCACTGGGGGGGCGGGGCCTCCGGCGCGATGCCGGCTTTTTTTTAATTAATTTTTTCTAGAAGGGGGGCTGTGTGGCCCCCATTCTTTTACAATATTTGGGGCCTTTCCTACACTACAGCTGCGTAAAGAACCAGAAGAATTGTCTCCAGTGAGCTTGTGTGTCTGTAACTTTGCCACCGCGCCGGGGTCCTTTGAGTAATCTGTCCATCATAGTGGGGAAATGGCGGGAAGACGTTGCATACCACTAGTGTATGTGGGGCGGGGCCAAATGGGCGTGGCTTCTATGTGAGTTCACATGCCTCTTGTTTATAAAGGGTCAGAGCAGGATCTGAGCAGCAGATGATGAGAAAGAACCTCCTGGTCACAGGAACTGCACGGGGATTGCGGTTGAGAAAATCAAGGATGCAAAGACCTCCATCAAGGATTACAGCTAATTTTTGACTGTAGATGTGGGCAGAAAGCACTCCTGCTTAGCCTCGACCATGCTCGCGAATTTTTTGGGCTGATTAAGGCGTTACAGAATTTGAGCTTCAACTCGGGCACCTGCTTTATTTATATCTGTAAGTGCTTCCTGTTGAGGTTTAATTTTTGTGACAGGAGCATCGTGCCAGAATGAATCCTGCCCTGCATGTTTAACCAAGAAGATGCCACGGTTTCGTGCAATACCTCTACTCAACTGGAGTACTTTCTACTGGCTAATCAGTAAATGCTACCTCGTTGGGTAAATGTATAGTGCCTTTCCTACACTACAGCTGCGTAAAGGACCAGAAGAATTGTCTCGAGTGAGCTTGTGTGTCTGTAACTTTCCCACCGCGCTGGGGACAGCCGGCAAGTGGAGAAGTGCGCCGGGGTCACGATCACAGAAACGGCATGCCCGAATGCACCAAGCGGTGTGATTCTGTGCTCCAGGAGGAGCGGGCGGCTCGGCACACGCAGCTGCTTACCCCGAGGCCCACATGCCTCTTGTTTATAAAGGGTCAGAGCACGATCTGAGCAGCAGATGATAAGAAAGAACCTCCTGGTCACAGGAACTGCACGGGGATTGCGCTCGAGAAAATCAAGGCTGCAAAGACCTCCATCAAGCATTACAGCAAATTTTTGACGGTAGATATGGGCAGAAACCACTGCTGCTTAGCCTCGACCATGCTCGCGAATCTTTTGGGCTGATTAATGCATTACAGAATTTGAGCTTCAACTCGGGCACCTGCTTTATTTATATCTGTAAGTGCTTCCTGTTGAGGTTTAATTTTTGTGACAGGAGCATCGTGCCAGAATGAATCCTGCCCTGCATGTTTATCCAAGAAGATGCCATGGTTTCGTGCAATACCTCTACTCAACTGGAGTACTTTCTACTGGCTAATCAGTAAGTGCTACCTCGTTGGGTAAATGTATAGTGCTATTATTTTTTTGGCAATGCCCCCGGGACCTGGCCCACCCGGGGGCCTCATTTAAATGAAGCGCGGAAGCCCGCGCTTCATTTTATTTTTAATTTCGGCGGGATTCGCGACCCCAACGCGAATTTTGCCTAATTTGATTTTTAAAAAAATGCTTTTTTGGGCCTTTGGGGTCCTTGTGGGACCCCCTGAGCAGGCCTAGGGGGTCAGGGTGTTTCTACCCTGCCCCCTTGTCTTCATTTTTCACTTTGTTTGACTGTTTTCTTGTGACTCGGTTCTACCGAGTCACAAGATGGCTGCCAACACTTCCTGGTTTGGAGTGTTGGCAGCCAATCACAGTGAAGCTCGTGCTCGGGAGGGTTCGCGAATTTACCGCGTCCCTAGATATCGAAACTTTTTCTTTTTCTAATTTCTTAGGAACTACTGAACGGATTTACACCATTTAACAAAAAGGACTCTTTCTGAACCAAGGGCTGCCTTTTTGCCAAATTTGGTGTAATTCCGTCAAACAGTTCGAGCTGTAGCTTTGTCTAAAGTTGCCTATGGAAAATAACATGGGGAAAACACGTTTTGGGACCCCCCTTTTTTCTCGGCCCCCGCTTGACGATTCACCCCGAAACTTTCAAGGCAGGAGCTGACCGGAGCGCCCCACTAGTTTTAAAACTTTCGTGAAGATTCGTCAAACGGCGCCAAAGTTCTTGGCAAATCAAAAAACGCTTTTCCTATGGAAAGTAGGTCCTAACTATAACTACCTACTGGCGACCGCCAGTAGGTTATATATATATATATATATATATATATATATATATATATATATATATATATATATATATGTATATATATATATATATATATATATATATATACATATGTGCTTTCTGCCCTGCTGGGGGCAGAATCTGACCCCTAGGAGGGCAGAAAGACTGTTGGGCCCATTCTAGGGTGGGGAAGGCCTAGGTTGCAGATTGAGGATAAACTTCCTCTAGCCAATCACTGGGAGTGGGAGCAGAAAAAATGTTGCACCCATCTGGAGTGGGGCACGGCACGGTGCCTGGATGGACCACCAACACCCCATCTTTTTTCTTGGCCAATTTTATTCCCTGGTGTTCAGTGGGCTTTCTGCTTCCCCACCACCACCAAGATGGCATATTAGCTGGAAACCTTCCCAATCTGCCACTGGGGCAGAAAGACTGTTCTAGGATGAGTGCACAGCCTGATGCCTGGATGGGCTGCCTCACTAGTGGGCTTTCCGCCACCGCTGTGAGGCAGATTGGGAGTAATCGCCCCCTATCAGACAGTTGTGCCTGGGAAGGTGGGAAGTACTGGCCCATGTCTAGGTGTTTTGCCTTGATGGCTTCTGATGTTGATCCCTGCTTGGTGATCGATGTGCTGGTGTGATCCCCAAGCGATCCATCCCTACCTCTGCCCCCTCAGCAAACCCTCTTAGAGGTAGAGTTATGCCTGCCAGCACCTATCAAAGGTGAAAGTAGACGGCGCCGTTAGCACAGCCTGTCACACAGCTAATGTTGCGATCTACTTTCAGTTTTTTCCTGCTGTTACATCAGCTCGCTATGTAAGCTGCTCCTAACAGCAAACAAGAACAGTCAAACTTGGGATTGGAGGAAAGTTCTTCCTTCATGTTCAGATTTTGATTTTAGAAGACAAAATGTTTCTTTTATTTTCATTGGTAACATTTATTTTTTAATAAGGAGGATGGCTCTTTGACATCCTCCACACTGCAAAGGTAGTATAGAGAAAGTAAATGGGTTGCTGTTCACAATGAAGTGATTAAAACAATGTGAAAGCTAACAGGCAATATTTACATTGTTTCCTCCTATTAAATCACTCTTAATACTTCATTAAGATAATGGAAACCTTTGTACATCAGACCCACCTTTCATGTACTTTGAGAATCTTACAAACCATCAGGCTTGTGTGTTTTATCTCATTCGATTGGATGCATTTAGTTTGCATTCCATGACGTGTGATACTTCAAATCAAGTCCTAAAAGCCATATGAAGTACAGTACATTGAACCCCAAACTGACAGTCTGCCCACCTCATACAGGATTGAGCGGCCTGTAAGTATTCGATCGACAGAGCCCCCCTTGGCCTCGACGATGGAATACTTCCTCCAACGGCCCGACGGAGTAGGAATTGTCACTCAGAGAGAGGACTTTACATTGTCAGTTGACAGTTAAAGGCCTTTTTTTGTCTGTCACTCCCATGAAAACCAGGCAGGAAAAAAATCAAAATGACCCGACACACTAGCAGAAAACTCCCAGGGTGCGGTGACCATTATTTTTTCACTACCCACCCCGAACCCTGAAATCCTTTACCACCCTAATACTCTACCCATCCCTGAACACCAAAAATTCCTTACTATCCTTAAATATTATCCACCTCAGAACCCTGAAAAGTCCTTAATGCCCACTCCTGTACCTGAAAATAATCCTTACGATCCCTAACCACTACCTAAAGCTAAACTCTATAACCCCCTTAACACGCCTATACTCTACCCTTCAGTCAACCATAACAAGTAATTACTACATCTGTACACTACACATTCCTGTACCCTAAAAGCCCTTACTACTTCTAGGCACTACCCATTCCTGAACGCTAAAAACTCCATACTATCCCTGTGCACTACCCATATCTGATCCCTAAAAATCCCTCACTACCCATATACACTACCCATACCTGAACACTAACAATTTCATACTATCCCAAACACTACCCATCTCAAAACCATAAAAATTCCAAATCACCCCTAAACACTACCTCCCAAAAATTAGAATAATAAAACCATGTAAAAATATGGAATTATTACATTATTGTAAGTTTAATATTTATTTACCATTCGGAGCTTGTGCCTGCGGCGGACTGTTGGGTCCATCATCATTCAAAAATAATCTTCTTAACGAAAGATGCTGAACTTCGCATAATAAACTGGTGAGTTTGCAAGTGGTCACCACAACCAAACAATGTGATTCGGCTTCGCAAAAGCATTTGTTAGGCCAAAAAAATGTATTACCTATAGATATAAATAATAAACCATGTCATGAACTGAGAGAAGAAATACTTTCGATACTGGTAATTACGGCACTCATAGTATATCAATTAAAGCAGCAGTATATATAATATATATGAAATTAAACTTGTGTAATTATTTACATATACTGACCATACGGATTCGGATTAAAAAATGTCATATTACATTTTGCTTAAACTAATTGCAAATTTGAAATCAATTATTTTTTGCACTTGTACGTGAAACCAAACTTGTCCGATTTATGGGGTTTCTGCTTGGCTTAAGTCCGTTATAAGACTGCCTTAAGCCAGAGAAATTCTTCACATACCATGCCCATTGTTTAAGGCTTAGGACAGTCGTAAGACTGGCTAAAATCTGGATCTATCAGCGGTTGAGCAAATGGGCATTGCCATCTAACTAAGGCAACAATGCGTCTTCTTACATCTAACTTTGGGAGAATTATTAAAATTCCTGTCTTGAAATGCAGGACAATAATACATCTTAATAGGATTGTGCAATTTGCACACTACAGAGGAAACCAGCACCACTTCTGGGCTAGAAAGTTAGATATATTGACATTTGTGTTTCATTAGTTCATATTTGTGTAACTATATGTTAACACAAATTTTATTTTATGAAACAAATTGTTTATTCAGTATTTAGAGTGTTAGATATGATTTTTCATGAACTTATGTTGTCAGCTGTATGAATTCTAAAACAGATCTAAAAAAATTAACATTATTTTAGAGTGAAAATGTAGCAAAATGTTATATAATGTCATATAATTAATACAATTAAAATGGGGTTTGACAACTGTGAGAAAGTGAATTATTAGTTGGGGTGGTTGAAAGAGCTCACCAAGCAATAATATCACTATTCTGTATCAGGTCCAGTTAGGTTCCTTTAAATCAAACCGTAGCTCAGTCCTGGGTAACTGAGGCACAGAGCAGTCAGGCTAAACTGAAAGAAAACTAGTGTAAAGCATTTATCTGTACCAAATTAATAATTAAGAAACACAACACATTCAAAACCCCACACAAATTTATAAATATAGTATATATGTGTATCTTTAAAATTACATCAAAATGACAAACCTCTTATGAAGGGAACCAGAGTTTTGATTTTTGGAAGGTTTTCATAAATCACTGCAATTCACTCAATGTTTTATACATCACTGCCTTTCACTTGTAGTGATAGTCTATGAGCGTGAACGCGAGGGCCCAGGTCAAAGTTTCAGGCTGACTGCGATGTAGCGCCGGTTGGATGCAGGAGCTAGGTTGCTCCTGGTCAAACATTTGCCTTTGCACTTAGAAACGTTTGAGGTTCTTTTTCTCATCAAAAGGCTCATTGGAATGGTTCTCTGCAGCTTCGGGTAGCATTGGGCTTGACATCAGCAGACAGGAGTAGTCCAGTGACCTGGTATGAGCCTTCATTATCGACAGGAGTTCGAGGCTATCTACCAACCAGCAAAACGTTTCCGTGGATGCAATTTGTCGAAGCATCTCTGGGCTACTGACTTAAAAAATGAAGAGCTGAGTAGCAGTACTGAAGTGCTTCTGGTTCTTTGTCAAAATATGTTAGATTTGAGCTTCAGGCTCACAAGTTGTAGTTCTTTTTTAGGAGAAAGAGTACACTGTAGCACCAGCCAAGTGTCCAGGGCCTGAGGGGCACCTCTTAGGGGCTAAGACTCTATCTCCCGGGCTCCACCAGCAGGGTCCAGGGTAAATCCAAATTATAGCTGGTCAGAGTAGCACTTTGAAGATGCAGGGATTCTTTAGCTTTTGTGTTTCTTGAGCCTAATAGGAAGCTAGCCAGATAGCTCTTGGTGTCCAATCTCTGGTCCTTGGCAGAAATGGGACCCTTTAGGGTCTCTCTGCATAACTTCAACAGCATAAGCTGTACTCTCTTTCTGAAGACATGTCTTGGTTCAGCAGATGCAGTCTTTCTTGGTGCAGCCTTTCTTTTTGAGGTCCAGAGGTTTGGCAGGTGCTAACCTCCTTCTGCTCTTTCCCAATTCCGTAGTGTTCTGAGGCTGGTAGCCAGGGGAGCCACTTTTATGCCAATTTCGAGTTGGTGGGTGAGGAGGATTCCTTAACCAATGAGAGTAAGTTGCCACAGGCAACCCTACCCACTCTAGGTTCACTTTCTGGATGATTAGCACAATACAATCCCACAGTGCATCTCTCAGCCCAAGTAAGAACCTTTCCTCCCTTGGTTAGAGCTATGGGCACACCCCTGAAGTTTGTCTAGTATAATGAGCAACTCTTCCTGGAAAACCAGTTCTGCAACAGGATTTCCCTTCTGAAAGAGATGTCAACCTGTCTACCCTGCCTGCTACTTGGTCTAAGGAAAGTGACTTGCATTTGCCCATGACCCATTATAGCCTGGCCATCTGCAGTCACAGCTCTCAGGCCATCCTGTCAGGAGGAGGGCACACCTCCTTCCATCAACAGGCCTTTAGTTCCCCTTTCCTGTGAGCCATTCATACCTCCTGGCAGGAGGGAAGCAAACTGTCTCAGGCGACAACTGCTGTAGTTACTCAGAAATGGCTACTAGAACTTTGGGGCATGAAAGTGGTGACTTTCTAAAGTAACCTTTTGCTAGAAATTGGGTCTCTAGTTGGCATAGGTTTGCACCCTGTCCAAGTAGGGATCATAATCATAATCTTAGTTGGGGTAAGCTAGCTACACACTTTAAATTAATCTGTGCTCACCCTCTGGTAGCTTGGCTCAGGGCAGGGAGGCTTAACGTAAGAGGCAATGTGTAAACTATTCTGTGCAAAACACACACACAGTAACACAATAAAAACACCACAAAAAGACTCCATACATGTTTAGAAAAATAGAGAATATTTATCTGAGTAAAACGAGCCCAAACCACAAAAATCCAATCAGTAGAAGTCGAGATATGAATTTTGAAAAATCAAAGCACTGTTATAGCATTTAAATCAATAGTTCTAAAAGGTTACTTGAGGTTGCGAGGGAGCGGGGTAAATCCAAAGTTCAGGCCGACACGATGGACAGCAGGCCGGCTATGAGACTCACGCAGGTCCCGCTGAAAAAGTACCTTAGATGGAGCAAAGTGTCGACACTGAGGGCACGATGTTTCGATCTTTTCCATGCAGTTGGGTTGCTGCGCCGTCGTCAAGCTCCGTTGAAATGCAGGCAATGTGTTGTCGTAGAGCGTCATTGGGCCACGCAGGCTGTAGAACTACTGTCGTCGGTCAGCCTCCGCGTCGGCGTCAAAGGGCGATGCGTCGGTTTCTATCAGCGCAAAGGTGACAATGCGTCTATTTTGTAGCAAAACAGCTGCAGAACCCACTTCTGAGGCCCAGGACTGGAGGGGGCACCTCTGTGAGTCCTACCCTTGCCTGAGTCCAGCAGCAGAATTGCAGGACGTCTTTTGTGTCCCTGAGACAGAAAACAGGAGGCAAACCAGCAAGCCCTTGTAGTCACTCTGGGCTCAAGTAAGATTGGTCCAGTCCTTGTCCTCAGCATTGCAGAGATCAGCAGGTAGCAGGGCAGCTCAGCAAAGCACAGGAGCAGTTCCTCAGACCAGTCAGTCAAGGCAAAGTGGTGATCCTTACAGCACAGCAGTCTTTACTCCAGCAGACTTCTTCCCAGGTCCAGTAGTGTACTGATTTGGTAGGGTCAGAGCCCCAGTACTTATACCTAAATGTGCCGTAGAAGTGGGGGGTGACTTCAAAGCAGATCCTTTAAGTGCATTGGTCCCCTTTCATCCCAGCCCTCTCTGCCAGGCTATCTGTGGGGAGTAATCAGTCCTTTGTGTGGGGACAGGACACAGCCTATTCAGATGTAAGTGTCAGCTCCCTTCCTCCCTGCCTGCTCAGGAAGGCCACCAGAATGCAGATGAGTCCTCAGCCACAAACACAGGATGGGTGGGTGTGACAGTCTAGAGGGAATGCACGAAGTGTAGCTGTCACTCAGCCCAGACATGTATTGGAGACGGGCTGCAGGCACACAGAGCAAAGTTAAGGACAGAGGAATTTCCACTTTCTAAAAGTGGCATTTCTTTTTTAACACCTTTATTTTTGCATTTTAACAAATTAACATGACACATGGTAAGGCTCCGGCGAAAGCTTCATGCTCAATAAATTGAGTGCAAAGTTCACATACATTTAGAAAATACAATGGCCGCCCTTGTAATTATCCACCATTTCACAAATGGACAGTAAAAAAAGAAAAGGGAGATATAGGGTAGGCCTCCTCCTAGTGTGGAAAGGGGCATGAGGCCATCAATCTGGATATGAATCCCCTAGTGATCCGCTCCCCAAGTCTGAAGGGGACATAACATGAATGTCCGCCGCTCGCATTATTCTAGACATCATGAGGTGGAGCCCGCCCTCCCTCTTTTGACTCTGTATGTAGGTGGCGAATCGATGCCACATTGTGTCGAATTTGGCCACCCTGTCCTTGATAATTGCTGTCAATTTCTCCCTGGCATAAATCGACCAAACCCTTCCCCACCACATGTTTAGGGATGGAGCCTGTTGTTTCTTCCATATCTGGGCAATTTTCAATCTGACTGCCAAGAGGAGGTGGGGGACCAAACGCCCCCTTGGGGTGGCAGTGGGAAAAATCCTATCTGCCCCCAGGCCCCCCAGTAGAGCTAATAGAGGGTTGAGAGGCAAAGAAATGTTAGTGACCATGTGTATCATACGAAAAACATAATTCCAGAATGTCTGGACATGGGGACAAGGCCACCAGGTATGGAGGAATGTGCCTCGATCAACACACCCCTTCCAGCACAAGTCTGAGTCCCCAAACCTCTTGGAAAGTCTTACAGGAGTTAAATACCGCAGTGTCAATATATTATATGCGTTCTCTTTGTATGGAGCCAAATGGATGATTTGGGGGCTCTCTGCCAGATGTCATCCTGTATGTTGTCTGGGTTGTCCTCATTAAGCTCCTTCTCCCATTTTTACAGATGTTAGTCAATCAAAAGTTCTTTATTCGGCGACTATTACAGTTAACCATAAAAGCACAGTTCATATATCAGAAATATAAAATCATCGTTCCAGCTTAAAATGTTTTTTATTTTTTTTAAATAAATTAAATCACATCACAATTGATTTTCGGGACCTAAAAACACTTTTAAAAAAGCAATAACAGATACAATAATAAAATAATCCTCTAACTGTTGAAGAATCATAAATGCGGGATAACATTGTCTAAAACCTAGTTTTTTGAGCACAGGGATGATCCATCTCCTTCTTGGTATAGAATAAAATTTACAAAAAAATAATATGTGTATCATCGATTGTGCCGAAATCTCATCACATGGGCAATTGCATAAAATTCTCGACCAGTCATTCTGTACAGGAAAACTAAACAATCGATATAAGATATTCAACCTAAAACGTGTCAGGAGAAACCTTTCATAATCATCGGTGATAAGGGAAATATATGGCTGCATCGTAAGGGTAACTAAAACCGGAAAATATGCTTGCACTGTTGGTTTCTTTAATTCAATTGAAGTCCTCACTTCACCCAAGTAATGCATACAACTTACTTTTAAGTCTTTCCTTGATACATTTTGCATAGTTTGCGGATCATTAAAATATTCAGGATGACCCAGTTTAATCATAAACTTTTTGACATAAATTAACCATCTTATATTTCTGACCCCATCTACTACCATGGCATCCTTCAATATTTCCCTATTCAACTCTGTCTCATCTGCGGTCCATACTCTGTGCCACAAGAGGACAGGCGTGGCTATAGATACACATTTTGCCCTATATATCGGTAAAATTTCTCCGGGTGCACGTCTTCCTAATTTTTTACAACAATTTAACAGGGCCATAATCGATTTGACCAATAGCAACCTTCTTACTTTAATCGCCGATGACCACATCCCTAAATCATCAAATAAAATCCCCAAGTAGGAGAAAGTCTTAGTATGCTCTATGGCCTTTGAATTTATAAAAATGGTCATACTTTTCTTTTTTTGTCCTCTCCCACAGTTCATTGTAAAGGTTTTAGAACAATTAACCGCGAGCCCCAAGCTCGCCATAAAGTTAACAAAGGTATTTACCACCCTTTGAAGACCCAGCGGTGTGCGGGCCATTAGGACCGCATCGTCCGCAAACAGGAGTGCCGGAATAGGGCGATTGGCAGCTACGGGTAAATCTTTGCACTCCTGTATTAATACTGATTCCAAATTATTTATGTATAGTGAAAAAGGAACGGGGCAAGAATGCACCCTTGTCTTACTCCTCTTTTAATGCTAAAGTGCTCAGTGCATTCACCGCCTCTCCCAAATCTAACCCTAGCCCTTGCACCTGAATAAAGCTGCCTCAAGAAAGTGATTATTAAAACGTTTACACCCATCTCCTCTAAAACCAACCAGAGCTTCTCATGAATGACGCAATCAAACGCCGCTGTTAAATCGACAAAAGTTACATAAAACCTCTCTTTTTTGCTTTTGTATATTTTTCTAAAATAATGTGTAGGTTTAGTCCCTGTTCTATTGTGCCCATTCCTTTGCGGAACCCATATTGTAAATCGCTTAAAATAGAGTGTTCCTCTGCCCACCCTTGCAACCTATCTAACAAGACTCGACCCACAATTTTAATTGTAGAGTCCAGTAATGAAATAGGGCGATAACACGCTGGGTTTACCCTATCCCCTTTTTAAAAATGGGCACTATAATTGAATCATACCAAGTCGATAAAAAACCTTGAGAACAGCAAGCGTTGAAAACCTGTGTTAACAAAGGACCCCAAAGAGATAAATTAAACTTAAAAAAGTCCACTGGGATGCCGTCAGGTCCTGCCGCCTTCCCTCCTGAGCTTAAATTAATCGCCGAGCTGACCTCCTTAAGAGTAAAATCTATTGATAAATCTGATGTACTTAGAGATTTCGAAGTATCCTCAACACTTACTGGAATTCCCTGATCATCTAGAAATGGAATATTATACAGATTGGAATAATGTAATATCCATTCGGGTTCAGTGATGGCAATCTCTATGGTGGCCTTATCGTTTTCTGCCAAGAAAGGTGCATTAACCGCAATCCAAAAGCTGCGGGATCCCGATTAACCGAGGCATCGCGCAACGCTTGCCAGGCTTCCTCTCTAAGCGCCAACTTTCTATCTTTCAATGCCTTCTTATATTCACATCTAGCGTCTCTAATATTATCACGATTTCTATCCCCAGCATGGAGGGCTCTTTTAAGTTTAGAATTGGCCTTTGTACAGCTATTATCAAACCAGCCAGTTTTTTGTTTCGATTTCTTACTTGGGTTCATATGAAGTGTTTCCTTGATAAAACTTGAGATGACTAAAAAATTATCTATAATATCTTGGTGAGTTGATTTGTCGTCCAGGCAGGTTAAAAACATATCTTTACAATTCGATACCACCTTTTTAGTAAAGGTCTCAGGATCCACATTATCCCATTTCAGTTGGTAACCATTTTGCCTGCTCAAAGAAATATTATCCACAAAATGGGTAGAGTCTTTCCTAATACCAACACTTTTGGTAATCACCTTCACACCGAAACTAATGGGAAAGTGGTCACTAAGCGCCATATCATGCACAATAAAATCTTTTAAACGGGTGGCAAATCTACTTGAAGCCAATACATAATCAATAGTGGAAAAGGTCCCTCGGCCGTTAAAGGTGGGCTGAAAAGGGACCATGGGCACACATAAATCATTAACGAACCCAAAATCAAATGTAAACAAAATGTCATTCAGGAGATCGCCATAAGGTGTGTGTGGGAAATGTGCGACACTGGGCCCCTTATCATACGATATACCACATACCCCATTGTTCATGTACTGGCATATAGGGGAATTAAAGTCCCCACCCCAGATAAAACAGGTCTCCTTTGACATACATGATTGTAATTTGTGTAAGTCACTACTCACTTTTCCCAATAATCCCTCAATTTGCTCAGATGATGCATTATTATAAAAATTCAGTAAAATGATACTAAAAGCTTGATCTATATGAAGACTGATGATCTGATAAAACTGATCTGTGACATTAAAAACGATTTGTCTTAAATTCAAAAAATTTGAAATATAAATACAGAGGCCACCTTTCGCTCTTCCATGTACTGATGGTACTGCAGGCGTGTGAAAGGTTTTATACCCACAAATATGTGTTGACCGTTCCACCCAAGTTTCTTGTAGACTCAAAATGTCATACTTACTCACAAAGTCATACCATAATATATTAGATACCTTTGTCTTTAAACCCGCCACATTCCAAAACAAAATTTTACAAATATCTTTTACTCCCGAACCTTTGCTATTTCCCCCATAATCCGCTTGCTTCTTTGATTTTTCCACAGCTAGTGCTATGGAAGGGGGGGCTGGGTCAATCGAGGGGTCTAAATCTAAGTCATTTGCAAACTTTATGATTGTAGGCATAGTTGTGTTAGATGGAGAAGTAAAGTCAGTACTAACTGGTTTTAACTTCTCACGCGGGTTAAGGGTGGTCTTTACTAATTCCGTTGTATCGTACGATGTGGGAACACCCTTTGGTTGTCAATCCACTGATTCCAGGTTGGCGAGTGCCTCAAATCGATTAAAAGTTAAAAGGTTAAACCCACGATTCTATGCCGAATTTGGGAACCCATATCACTTAAATCAGCACCAGATAAGTGCTGGTAGAAGTATCCCAATGGGACCAAATTAACACCTTGTTCCTGTAAGCATTGATTACCTACTCTAGTCAGAATCAATCTAACTAACTGTGGTGTTTTAAAGGTCAGCACTAGGCAGTCCCCTATCTGATTCTTTGGCCCATTTCCTACCCAACTCACTCTTCTATTCATTTTAAATTCGTTAAATAGTCTCTCAGTAAGACCCGTCCTTACTCCTAACCACTGCAGAGCCTTATTCCTCTCCATTTCCCACGCCTCCTCCACCCTATTCTGAAGTTTGGGAACATTAATTAAAACCACAACATATGGTATCGCTGCCGGTGGTAGACTCAGACGTGTTACAAATCTATCAGTCTCAACTATGTTCATATTACTGTGTGCCTTTGGGCTATTAGATACTGGAAGATGTTCAATCCTGTTAGGGGCTGTCGAGGCAACCGAGGGCGGGGCTACTGAGTGTATCATAGGGATGTTTTGTACGATCATCTGTGAAACAGATGTCGTATCCTCGGGAGGGCCAGAGTTATTTCCAATGTCACACAGACCCCTGCATTTTGAAGGATTTTCCCGATTTACCAATTGAACCGAAGACTGATGATCGAGAGGCTGGGGTTTAACTAAACTTTTAGTTAAAATCTCTTCTATTAGGCCAATCCTATGTGTTAAACCGCCTAGGCTTTCCCTCAGAAAAGTATCTAATTCATCCAATTTTGTTTTTAAATTTATGACCTCGCTCTGGGTACACAAATTATCAGTAGGTTTTAGTTTACCCCTTCTAGCTGTGTTGTTTTTCGCTAATGAAGGTTTATCCATTTTAGATTTTTTCGGCTCTTTAAGTGTTATCTCGCTATCCGTCAAACTCTTATCCCCTATTGTATGAGACGAGCTATCCGGGTTTCTAGCCCGCTTTATCCGAGGTTGAATATCCAAATCTTCATCGCTAATAGCTATATTATCCTGTGTATTTACTATACTACCATTCGCTCTTGATAAACTGCAAGATAGCGATAAGGGTAAAGATGAAACAGGCCCTTCTCTTGATATTTTGGGCGTTGGGGTTCCCCCCTCCCTCCCCGGAATACCTGGATTAAGAGCTTCCTCTACTGTAACAATCTGACGCTCGATTGCGCCCATTGCTCCCGTGAGGTAACTAAGCAGGCTTTCGCGTGGGTGCTTCCCTAGGTCCTTTTGCTTTTGCTTTGTTACGGTGGCACTTAATGTTTTTCTCTTCCCCATCGCGTTCCAAAATATCACTGTGCCCTCGTAAATCTCCTTAACAAAGCTAATCAATAACATTTTTAAGGAACCCCGCTCTACCCCACTAAACATTTGCACAATATGTTATTTAATTCGTACGTTACAATGTGCGGTGGATATTCTCCCTTTCTAAGCCTGGGGAGGAAGATATTATGTCCAAAGTACCTTTTATTGTGGGCTTTAGAGCCGTGGCCCAGTCCAGTCTCTGGCAGTCCCTGACGGGCTAAGACGGGCCCGTCTTGGCCCGGTCTTCGCCCGGGCCGAGCCCGCGCGCGTCCCGCGTCGCGTGACCGCCGCGCTGCTTTTCAAGCCCCTCCAGGGGCTCTGGCTAAAGTGCTCCGTGCGTCGATGCCGAGGGCTGGTCAGCAATGTCAATTTCCTTCAGAAGCGGTCTCCCACCTCGCGTGACCGCCGCGCTGCTTTTCAAGCCCCTCCAGGGGCTCTGGCTAAAGTGCTCCGTGCGTCGATGCCGAGGGCTGGTCAGCAATGTCAATTTCCTTCAGAAGTGTTCGTCAAGTGCACATACATTTGAGGGGTCAGAGCACATGCACTGAGGCCTGGTCAATAGGGCCCAGTGCACTTCAGAGTCCAAATATTTGTGGGGTGATCCTACAAAAATAAAAATTTCTTTAGAGCAACCAATTCTGTCCTCAGAGTTATAGGCAGACCATGATCAGGATGAAACTGATTGAGCGTTTTCTGGGTCCACTTGTTTATTATTGGTCCTCCAATGGACCTTTTTATCCGTCTGAGAGGTGATGAGAGTTAGTCAATCAAATTTCAATTTACACTGCAACCCATTGGGCTAAACGGGAATCGGTAGCCACGTTCAAAGGTTTTATTACAAGTTAATAATCAAATTCAAATACACTACCTCTACTGCATGGTGCTGAGAGTACAGAATAATAACTGGAATACCTAGGTGGCAGAAGAAATTAAGGCGAATTAGTATCGAACAGACAGGAAGTTCTGTAACTGCAATACAGAAACAATAACATTAAAATCTGATGCTCAGAGAACAATCCAAGACTCTCTCTCCTCTGAATGCTTAGATAACTAATGCAAAGTCCAAAGGATGGTTCAAGGGAAAAATGGTTCTAACAATCAGGGAAATCCCATAAAGGAAGTCTAATCGAAACAAAACAAATCAAAATAGGAAAGCGTTAGCATCTCAGAAGCTCGGTCAAGAGTCTTCTATGGGTCAAGTGTAAGTGTCAGCCTAAGTCACACTAAAGCAAAAATCAGAAAAAGCGTTGAGGCGTGAAACCTCTCAAAGTCCATTAGACTAGCAATGTCTCAAAGAAGGAGGGAATCAATTAAAGGTGGCTGCGCAGATTTCCTTGCAGATGCTTTCCTGATTTCTCACCAAGGCTTTGCAGACCCCTTTGCAGATGCAGGAAGGGATCTGCAAGGGAATCTGAGTAACAGTTCAAGGGGAACGGTATATAATAATGTATAATAATGTGTAAAGTCAATTTGGTGAAACTGCCTCGATCACATCATTAGGGTTCTATGAATATACCCGAATCATCACATTGCAGACTGCAACAATTCCATTTAGTCCCACACTGGACATGAGAATGACATCTTTCTCCCGAACACTTGTAGGTTGCAACTTTTGGACAATGGGTCATTCAGTTAGCGCTCTGTTTCTCCGTGTACCTCTCGTCAAGGTCCTTTTTTCAGGCTCCTGTTCCCCCTATCGTTAGTTTAGAATAGATACATTACCGTACTAACAATGCATTTGAATACCTGCAAGAAATGTCGAGTTGGCAGAAAAAGAAATCCGCTTTATGCAGCATAGTGAAATACAAGCCTACTCATGTTAAGTTTAGTATTAACTTCAATGGTGCATATTTAATATACATGTGCACATTTAAACACAAATAAATACATGTTTCTAAAGTATTAGGTTTCATACTACATGTGATATTGAACAAGCCATCGTAAATTTCGGTAATAACTGTGATTTAAATGTAGTTCTAATTCAAATATATGAATTATTAATGCACACAATACATGAATTGTTTATAGTTTCTGGCTAGGTTACAGTGGCGGCCTGCCGAGGGAGTGCTGCGGGGCGGTGGGGCGGGGCGGGGTCGGGGCAGGGTGGGGGGTAGTGGAGTCCGACATACGACGGACAGGAGTAAGTAAGTAATGAAATAAATAAAACAATTTACCTTGCGCACGCTGCATTGCCGAGTTGGTGATGCAGCGCGGCAAGTAAATTGTTTTATTTATTTCATGCTTACCTTACTCCTGTCCGTCGTATGTCGGACTCCACTACCCCCCCCCACCCTGCCCCTCCCCCGCCCCACCGCCAGGCAGCACTCCATCGGCGAGCCGCCACTGCTAGGTTACATTCTACTTTTGTAAAGAAATGCTTAACCACACTGTCAGTTGGTTACATGTCGTTCACGTGAAGTCGCACACACATTTAGAAAGTCACATTTAATCTCTATGGTGAATACATTTTCTACTAAATGAAGATGATTCTCTATTAATCACTCTTAATTAAGGCAAGACATTTATGTAAGTACGTTTTTCTAACCCTACAGTGAAAGCACTCTTTAATATGTCAAGTGCAACACTTACATTAATTCGTTAGCACATAATTCATGTATGGTTTAAGTGCACTCTCATACCGTGTGTTTCTCAAGTGTCTGCAACATTTGTGACATATAAAGGGTTGACAATCTTTGAGCTGCACCAAAACCATTATTGATAGTGAAATCAACGCGAAATTAAAGTATAAAATGCAGCATATTGAAGTCAGAGAAAAGTTATTAGTGATTGGTTGTGACTCATTTTTTTTATGATTACTACATACCACTTTTATGCTATCACTTTCATTTACAATGTTCAATGTCTTTTAAAACAGACATTTTAATTTGAATAAAAATATTTTTATTGTCAACATTCATAGTTAGCTACTCTTGATACTGTGAGTAACTCAATGCATCATTTTAGTTAGCATTCCTGTATTCATTCCGATGAATACTGATGTAGTGAAAGAATGTTACAATTTACCATTTTAAGTGTAAGTTATTGTTAATGTTTTTTCCAGTAGTCCAAAAAACCATTGTAATGCATATAACTATTAGTTTGTTTCCTCGAGGACAATTCATAAAAGTGTTATCAAAAGGAAAGAAGATTAATTTTCTTTGGTAGTCTAAACATACTAGGTTACAATCTCGTTTTTTGCAATGCTTGTTTGTGTTCAAATTCTCAAAATGTATCTGTTTCATATCCTGAAACACTGCTTTTGAATTTTCACCACAGTCAGTTCTGCTGAGAAGAGAATAGTCAAGACACCAGACCCGTGCATAGGACCCACACATAGTACTGCAATTTCTGTATTCAAGATGCTCCATGTAGTTTGATTATCACATGGGATAAGCTTTCCTTTCAAATTAGGCAACCCTTGTTGTCATTCTGCTTCAGTGAGCATCTATGCAATGACACTTGTCTCTCAATGGTATGCCATTAGTAAATAAAAAAGAAGTGTGATTATTTTTAGGTAAGAACAAAAACAAACAAAATACACTTAATTTTTTATTTTATTTTGATCTTTATGACAATAAATTTCCATTTACTCTGAATTGGGTTAAATGTTGCACCCTATTTAATATTTCACATGTAACAGTTGCTATAAAAAAACATGTTCTCACGGAAAGTTAAACTAGAGTTGGGGGAATGGTAGACCAAGAACTAGGTTGCTTTCGACGGTTTGGCTGTTGCAGGCCACGAGCTCTACTACAGTAGTAGACTCTATCGGTCCATTGACTTTTATAAATGCCCAGTTGTTGGGTTGTCAATGTTATATGTTGACCTATTGGCAACACACTTCAAAGAGCCTGATTCACAAAGGTAAGTTTACACTGTGAATCTGTGAATATCAAAGTAGTACATTTATTACAGAGTGTAAACTTACTACAGAAGTGGAATGTACATGTCTCCACCCCTAGAGTGATGCAATTGGCTTACTCTTGTGTGGGTGGGTGACGCACCTCCCTAAATTCCTCTTTCTAAAATCTATACTTACATGTGCAGAGACTCCGCACTTGGGTGGGGAACTCCGCACATATAAATATAGGCATTTTATAGTACTTTGTAGTACTTTTTGTAGTAGTACAAAAAGTGAAGTTTGAGAATCAGGCCCTCATTATGAAGAACATAGGAAGATGAATTTTATGATCATTTTATTTTTTACGGTCAACTAATTATAATAAGGTTTTTGTGAAGTACATTCATGTAATACCTGTGTAATAAAATTGCGAAACTGGCAAAATGCACACTAAGTAATCCCTTAAATTTGAATTATCAATACATTATAATCTGCTTAAATCATTAAAATCAGATCAGCATCTGTCAAAAAAACATTGTCATAGGTATTTTTTCAATAACCAGGAATTTTATTCTTAATTTCTAAGTTAATATTCTGATCATTTAACATCCTGTTTGCGCCATCTCCACATAAGAATGTCCTTGATTGAGAGAAAGAACATATATCTTTCAGTTTTGAACACTGTATATATTTTTTTCTTGTATTTTGTGAAAGGGAATGTTCACACAAACTTAATTTAAAAAAAATTTAAATGTAAAAGGTGCACATTGAAACAAGCTAATGCACTGCACGGCGCATGGAATAAACACTCTCAGAAGTTAATCTTGTGGCTACAAGGACATAGGCATATGTTCCACTGCATTTGCTAACATACATGGATATATGAGGCCATGTAGACTGAACAGAAGATACGTGGTGTAAACAAAATAACTCGTGAGATAGTGTTGGCAGGCACATAGCTTGTGGGTATATTGGCATAACACATTACACAAGAAGTTTCTGGAGCATATATTACACAGAAGTGTTGGGGTACAGAAATTAGACCAATGGTGGTGGAGCATGCACATTGCATAGGAAATGCTTGGACGTGTGTATCCCTAAAACGAAGTTGGACCAATTGGAAAGGCAGTGGGGTGGTGAGGCGGGGCAGCATGGGGGGTAGTGGAATTTGACATCCGACTGGATAGTGAAACGTAAATAAACAAATAAATAAAACCACTTACCTTGCACTTGCCGCATCGCCGAGTGCAAGGTAAGTGCCTTTATTTATTTTTTTATTTACGTTTCACTACTCGTTACTGACGGGATAGTGAAACACAAATAAACAAATAAATAAAAGCACTTACCTTGCGCTCACCGCATCGCGAGCGCAAGGTAAGTGCTTTTATTTATTTGTTTATTTACGTTTCACTACCCCGTTACAACGGGATAGTAAAACGTAAATATTCAAATAAATAAAAGCACTTACCTTGTGCTTTTATTTATTTGTTTATTTATGTTTCACTATCCTGTCGTATGTCGAATCCCACTACCCCCCACACCGCCCCGCCTCACCTCCCCACATCATTTACCTGTGCGAGCCGCCACTGTGTAAAGGCAGGTTAATGCATACATAATAGCTCAAGTGCTGTTGGCAATGTGGATGACTCAGCTCCTGCAACTCAAAGTATGCACCATGAGTATTGCACAAATGTGTTGTTGATACACACTGAACCCAGATGTTGGGTGAATAAATATAGTGCAAGAGGTGTTGGGCAATTGAGAACATTACAAGGAGGCGTGTATCCATACAAAGGTGTCAGGCCTGGCATATTGTTCAATAGTGGTACCACATTACATAGCATGCAAACTGCACAAAAGTGGCAATGCATATCCTTTCTACATAACATAGCACATTCTCCCAATCCATTATGCAGGCTTTACAACAATTTACAAGGCATAGAGGTGCACACTGCAGTAAATGTGATTTGCGCGACAATTTGCAAAGACTACTTCAAAACTGCACGAAGGACAAAGATTTTGACAAAATGCACATTGCACAAACATGTTGGGGGCAATGATTGCACGTGCATAGCTGGGAAATGTGCCTGGCTTGGTAGATTTTGGGGATGCACACTGCAGAGTGTGTGCATTGCACAGAAATTTTGGAGCAGGCTTAATGAAGGAAAATAGATGCATACTGCCCTCGTAATGCTATTGTTTATAATGCTATTGTCGCTCCTAACACCATCATCACCAGCATAGTAACAGTTACTTAATAATGAAATAAAGCAATATTAATCTTAGAACAGTGGCACTTTGATTACTAAGTTTGTTCTTATATTCTTAAAAGTTATAAACATGTTGCACTAATGTTTTGATAATTGTAACAACCAAAATCATCAGCATAATAATAATAACAATAATAAAAATAACAATAAGTGTGGTTATGATGCTGCTGATAAAATTTAAAGTATTAATGATAACAGTAGTGGTATTAGTGTTGTTATGATAACAACAACAAATAATAATCATTAGTAGTATCACATTCTGCAGTGGGGCCCCAAGTCTCCCATGTCTCACAAGTATTCATCAGCATTGGGCTGAATGGGGATTCATCGAAGGGTTGGAGGCCCCATTGAGGGTGTGGGCCCAATTGAGGGTGTGGGCCCCATTGAGGGTTGGGCCCCATTGCGGGTTGGGCCCCATTGAGGGTTGGGCCCCGCCTGCGCTGCCGGTGCCTGCATTGCACCTGATTTCAAAGGAGACCGTTGCTCTTGTTTACTGTTTCATTCCATTGTGCGCATAATGGGGGTTGAAGTGGTTCAAAGAACTGATATTCAATTATAATACACGGGATTCTGGAATTCCTGTATAAACACCAGTATCTAATTTCTTTAGTTGCATCATAACTCGCTGATCATAGCCACTGATTATAAAGAAAAAACAGCAGAACTGGACTATTACATGTTATTACAGTAGAGTTCTGACATCACAATGCCTGCTGCTGCCAGAGCTAGCAGCCGAGGTGAAAGGCAGGTTAGGTCACGGAGCATAATTGAAGCAGCTGTTCAAAGCAAAGAAAACAGAACGTTGCTTTTCTTTCTTCTGTTTTTTAGCATACAATGACAAGGAGAGAAAACATGTTTAGGTAGTTGGATAAAAACTAGAATCCTTCTGCATGTTTCTACACATTCAGAGCTAGTGCACCTTTCTTTTTAAAAAGAAAAAACTACTTCTATTGAACTGTTATTAATATCAGTTCAAACACATCAAACAAGTTATTTGTTGCAATTTTGCACTCGAGGTTTTGAGTATATTCTTCCTTTACCCCCTCGTGTACATTAGGCTATTGCAAGACACCTCGGAGTTCCATAACCTTCATATAGAGGAACAAGGCAGGAGGTTGAGTTCCTTTATAAGGTTATGGAATTCCGAGGTGACCAATACCCTTACAATGTACGGCAGGGTGTACGTTATCCCTTATATAGTATTTATCTGTGTTCTGCTGCATTGATGTTGTGCCCAGGGTTTGCCATCAGCTGTCCAGTTCGCCCTAGCTATGTTTTTCTGGCAAGCTCCTGACTGAGGAGAAATATGAGTCACCTTTCTTGCCAGCTCCAGACGTCTGAATTAAGATATGTCTTTTTATGAAGCACGGAAGGAAATTAATTATTATTTTCACTCCACCGCTTGTTTTAATCCGGACTGGCACATATGTATATTGAAGTACTGCAGGGCTTGCATACTGCGTAACTAGTGTTTGAGTTTCTAAACCATATAAAAGCAATGTTTTTAAAATGAAACGATGAGAATATTGATTTTTTTTTTTTTTTAAAGATTACTAGTATTGCTTTCAAAGTAAATACAGATTGAAACAGTGACTTAACGCCACAGTGCGTGAACCTGTAGCTTATGCATAAAATGTTGGGATATGAAAATTGCAACGTCATTGTACGGCACATTTACCTCGTTCAGATAGTGCGTTCGGTATGTGGTTTTCAGAGATGGTTTTGGAGAATTAACTAGAACAGACATTATTGGGGCTTGAAACTTGCACACACAGGGCTAGACTCACGTACAAACAATTAATTTAATCAGTGGCGGCTCCTCCGCTATGGCGGAGGAGCGTCACCCCACTGCTTTTAAGCAGTGCGAGGAAGAAGAAACATAAAATGATAATAACTTATAGTTAGTATCATTTTATGCTTTGTGCTGCTTTGCGGGCGGGTGGGTGGACAGGGCTGTTTTGCTCTTAGAGCAGAGCACGGGAAGAGTGGTTTGCCCACTCCTAAGGGCGCAATGACTGTTTGGTTGGCCATCTCGGGCCGCCCAAACCAGTCATGCGCACTTTCCCCGTTCTCCATGCAGGCTGCATTACAGCCTGCATGAAAAACAAGCCCAGGCCCCCATTACCTGGTTAAGCGTCGAACCAGGACGCTCAAAACCAATCACAATGCTGCACTGCAGCGTTGTGATTGGTCAGGGGAGCCTGGGTGCTTACCAATCACAGTGCTGCATTGCAGCGTTGTGATTGGTCAGTGGGGCCTGCTTCCTGTTCCTCGAGTTCCACGAGGAGAGCTAGAGCAGGGACGTGCGACCCAGCGCGGCGGCAAGGTAAGTTTATTTTGTTTTTTAATATTATTTTTATTGCATGCCCCCCTGCGTGACAGCCCCACCCCCACGCGATTCCCCCCACCCCCTCGCGACATGACCCAACCCCGCCACCCGCGAGCCATGCTGGCCGCCACTGAATTTAATCCATATAAACTGCACTCCCGCATGCTCATAATTTACGTCTGTTTTCCCTTTTTTCAAAGATTCAAGTTCCGAAGTTTTCATGAATTTGCAAACTTCTGCACCTGGTCAGTTACCTACTCTCGGGGTGCACATTTACCACTTTTGCCAAATTGCAGGCATAATTCAGTAATTTTTTGTAAAGTTATGGCAGCCGGAGGTTTCCAAGTGATCTGTTTGAAACTTTTGTGAACGCTTGGTAGAACTGTCATGCACAGGTGAAATCAGTGTAAACTGTACATGGTGCACAACTGCGCTGGCAGAAAGGCCATTGTTATTTTTTTTCCCTCCACTTAGAAAATAGAGCGCTGTTTCTCCACGGGGATATCTATTGCTTTTTTAAATTATGACTGGGTATTCCTGGTATAAGTGAGTGGGCCCTGCAGGAGTACATCACATGAATGTACTCCTGTGCTTGTGTAAGTTTTCCAGGGCGGAAGTCAGGATGTTATCAAGGTATAGCTCTGTTAATCGAAACCATATTGTTTTGGGCAGGAACTTTGCACAGACAGCATTAGGGCATGCACTATGCATAGCTACTGTTAGAGTCATGACCATTGCACAGGGGGTTTTGGGGCACTTATCATGCATAAAAGGTTTTGGGGTGTGAACCTTGTTCAGAAGATGGTGGTGCCTGTATGTTCTGCATATAATATTGAAATCATGGGCACACACAGTGGATTGATCACGATAGTGTATGTACCTTGCACATTTATTCTTGTTGGCACGTACCTTGCACTTGTGATTTAGGTCTTGTTAAATATAGCGCTACCGAGAGGTTTCCTGGAGCTAAAGCGAACAACCCACAGAACACGTATCTTTAGGAAAGCACTCAAGATATAAGATGATCTGAGGTTTGTAGTTTGTTCCAGAGTTTGTTGGCGAGGTATTTGAACCACCTGCCTCCCTGTCTCCTCTTTTTCACACAGGGAGTTTGTAGCAGAAGCTGACCTTCAGAGCATGAAGCATAGGCAAGAGGGTCGGTACCTTACAAGTGGTGGCTAGATGAGGATTACAGTAAAAGGCTTTATGCATAATTATGGCTTCCAGTTTTCCATTTTTACTGAATTTTACAGATAAATACAGACAGAAAACAATGTGTTTCCTGTATGTATGTACTTTTAAATGCAGAGAAATACAGTAAATTTTGGTTCTTGTGAATGACTCTCCATGCTGTTCTTCGTGAATTCCAGGCCAACAGCTGAACATATAGACAGCATCGGGAGGTAAAAAATGGGATGAGATGTCCTTAAATGCAGGCATAGCTTAACATATATTAGTATATAATGCTAATATTTACCCGTGGATGTAGTGTTTCGTTATTTTTGGCTACCTAATTTGCTAAAACCCGACAGGCATCAAATTATGAGTGCATGTTTATCAGTTAAATAAATGTGGAAATATACAATTTTACGACTCCATTTGCTCTCAAAAAACAAAATAAATATGGGTAAGTATCAATAAGATTGCTAAAAAATAAATATGGATAAATACAAATGGAAATGTTAAAAAATAAATACCATGAAACTGAGAGCCCTATGCATAATACAGCGACAGTTAAATTGCATTCTATGCTCTCTCTCCATCTGAGACATGGAAAACACTGCAAATGTGACAATGTCTCTAATACAAATTTGATCATCTAGTCTGATGGCTGAGTTTTGGACCTTTTGCAGTTTTTTTGGCCTCCCAAGTAGATTAAAACAACATTAAAGTTGTCTAGCTTCAAGGATAACCACAGATACACTATTGTGATATATGTTTTCTTAGACCACAATGGAAGTGTTCGTCTTAAAGCCGTAAGATGTTGTAGCTGCTGCTATTGGTTACATTCAAATGGGAATCCCATAAAAGGCTGCTGTCTAGCGATCTAAGCGCCTGAGTCTTTAACACTGAGGGGGATATTCTCAAGGACCGGCGATACCTACCGCAAACGCCAGTTAGCGGCAGTTTTTTATCGCCGCCTAACCCTGAAAACTATCGCCATGTTAGCGGTGTATTACCAAGCCGTCGCTACATGGCGATAGTATCAGGGAATGGCGGTGAAAACTGCCGCTAACATCAGCGCGATTACGATAGGAAATCCGGCGTTAGCGGGCGATAACTACAGATAGGCCCATTAGCGGCAAAAAAACTCACGCTAGTCAGCCCAACGTGAGATTTTTTTGTCTCTAATGCAAAAAATAGCCTATCAGTCAACCTCCATTATAAAATATGCATACAAAACAATAAAATGCAGAATGGAGCAGCCAGGGCCAAGTGCAGCACATATCAACAACCCCTGCAAGCCAGCCAACATCCAGGATGACCAGGATGAGAGCCTTGATGCCTCGCTGGACCTGCGCCTGGAGCCTGGATGCCTCGCTGGACCTGCGCCTGGAGCCTGCACGCCTCGCTGGACCTGCGCCTGGAGCCTGCATGCCTCGCTGGACCTGCGCCTGGAGCCTGCATGCCTCGCTGGGCCTGCGCCTGGAGCCTGGATGCCTCGCTGGACCTGCGTCTGGAGCCTGGATGCCTCGCTGGACCTGCGTCTGGAGCGTTGAGTGGGATGCGGAGGAGCTGTGGAGTCGATGAGCCGTGGCGGTAGACATTGAGGCGCAACTATCGCCCGTACCTGGTGGTGAAGTCTGGCAGGTCCCATGGAGACACGTTGCTAACCTGTGTGAGAAGACCGCCTTGCGCACCTTGGAGCTGTTAATAGTAGAGGCGCTCCTGCACCCCAACGTAGGGAGGTTTGCATCGCATACTACGATCCACCACTACACCGGGGTGCACGGAGGGGATTACTAACAGTGGGTGCCGCCTCTCTGCATCACAGACCGGATGATGTTGGGCTGGCCGGACGCTGTGGAGGGTGAGGCCCCTGAGCTGCGCCGAACTTGTGTGGCGGGAGCGCTGCAACTTCACGCCTAAGGGGGCCCTGCTGCATCAACTGCATCTGGAGGTTCACCAGCAGACTTGGCGGCGACTGCTGTACCCAGGCTTGTGAAATCCCTCCTGGCTGAGGCTCCTGCTGGCTGAGTCACAGATTTGGAGAGAGTGCAGCGGATTGCGCCACGGTGTCAATGTCCAGGTAAGGAGAAGGTGGGACGCGTAGCGCAGGACGCCTGGGGGGTCGAGTCCCCAGGCCTAGCACACGTAGATGACGCACCCCCAGTGGCGGCTCATCCGCTATGGCGGAAGAGCGTCGCCCCACTGCTTTCAAGCAGTGCAGAAGAGGAACAATCATCACATGATGATAACTTACTGATGTAACCGAGTGTTGGTGATCGAGGCCCTCCTCCACCTGCAGGTTTCCCTGCGCCTCATCCCTGGTGGTCCAGTGGGCCTCTGTCTCCTTCCTCTCACTCTGCTCTTTCACTCGTTTTCACTCGTTTTTCTACCCTCTTTTATCTTTCACCTTTCTGCACTTTTCTGCATCTCTGCTCTTTTGTGCCTTATTTCTGCTTATTTTCCCTTTTTTCTTTATCCCTTATTTCCTCCCTTTACCTTTCCCCGCCGCTGCTGCCCCCGTGGCCCCTCCCCCCCAGCGCGACCGGCCCAATCCAGCTCCCCTCCCCGCTCCCGCCTCCCAGCTGTCCAGCCCTCCCCGACCCCTACTTAATGGCGGCCACTGCTGTGCGGCCGCGGGCAGCGGGCGTGCCGCTGGCGCGCCGAAGGCGCGTCAAAGGCAAGCCCGTCTGCGCCCGTCCGCGACCCGACTGCGACCAGCGCCAGGAACCCTGGACCTCCGCCCCGCCAACGCTACGACCCAGCAGCACTCCACACACTCAACCCAGACCGCAACAACAACTGCAAGCTAGCATCACCAGCCGACACCCACGGACCCTTCAGCTGTCACCGCTGCCGGCACACCTGCAGCACCGCCAAGAACACGGATCCAGCACAACCCGCACACAAGAACACAACCGAACTGAAGAACCTGCAATGCATCCTCCTCAACATCCGATCCCTCCACAAACACGCCACAGAAATCTGGGACCTCCTCGACAGCACCACCCCGGACGTAGCGTTCTTCACCGAAACCTGGACCAACACCACCTCAGGACCGGACTTCGCCATCTCCATCCCCCAAGAATACAAGATCTCCAGGAAGGACCGCCCCACCCGCCCAGGAGGAGGAATCGCCATCGTCCACAAATCCAGCCTCCGCCTGAGCACACTCCCCGACGAGCCCACAGAACTGATGGAACACCTTCACTTCAAGATACTGGCCAGCCCCACCGCCACCCTCCGAGGAACCCTCATCTACCGACCCCCTGGACCCCGCGGACCCTTTGCCAACTCCATCACGGACATTATCTCCCCGAAGGCCATCGCATCCACCAACTACACCCTGCTGGGAGACCTCAACTTCCACCTCGACAACCAACTGGACCCCAACACCACATCCCTCCTGGACAACCTCCACAACATTGGACTCCGCCAGATCGTGACCGAGCCCACGCACTCAGCAGGACACACCCTCGACCCCCTCTTCACTACAGGAAACTCCATCACCTTCAGCCACACCACCAAACTCCCATGTACCGACCATCGTTGCGTCCACTTCACCTTCAGAACACCCACCATCCACAGACACCAGCACCTGCTTCCACGAAGAAACTGGACCAAAATCACCGACGACCAGCTCACCTCCTCACTCAACAACTCCACCCCAACCATCGCGGAAAACGACGACCCCAACACCACAGCCCGAACCCTGCATAGATGGATCTCAGACAGCACCAACACCATAGCCCCCCTCAAGAAAAACAACAATACCCGCGCCAAAAAAGCCAGATGGTTTACCACCGAACTTCGAGAGTCCAGACGCACATGCCACTGCCTCGAAAAGGCCTGGAGGAACACCAAATCCACAGAAGCCCACAACAACTTCAGAGCCGCCACCAACGCCCACCATCAACTCATCAGAGAAACGAGGAAAAAAGCGATTGAAGACAGAATCTCCACCCACTCGCACAATAGCAAGGAACTCTTCAGCATCATCAAGGAGTTCGCCCAACCCACCAGCGAGTCTACCGACATCCCTCCCTCACAAGACCTCTGTGACAAACTCAGCACCTTTTTCCACCACAAAATCAAGAGCATCTACGACAACTTCGACGAAGACAACCAACACACTGAACCCTCACCAACCACCCCGACACCTGGAAACCAGCGATTGACGACTGGACAGCCCTCACCACCGAAGACACACTGAAGACAATGAAGTCAATCCACTCAGGGGCCCCACGGACCCCTGCCCCCACCACATCTTCAACAGAGCCGCCGACACCATCGCACCCATGCTCCGCCACACCATCAACCGCTCCCTGGCGACCGCCTCGTTCCCCGACGACTGGAAACACGCCGAGGTCAACCCCTCCTAAAGAAACCCTCAGCGGACCCCACCGACCTCAAAAACTACAGACCCATCTCCCGGCTCCCGTTCCCAGCGAAAGTCATCGAGAAAGCCATCAACAGCCAACTCGCCACATTCATTGAAGAACACAACATCCTCGACTCCTCCCAATCCGGCTTCAGAAAAAACCACAGTACGGAAACCGCCCTCCTCGCCGCAACAGACGACATCCGCACCCTACTGGACAAAGGAGAAACAGTAGCCCTCATCCTCTTCGACCTATCAGCGGCGTTCGACACAGTCTCCCACCGCACCTTAATACGCAGACTCTACGACGCAGGAATCCAGGACAAGGCCCTCGACTGGATCCGCTCCTTCCTCTCAGGCAGGACGCAGCGGGTCAGACTCCCCCCTTTCCTCTCGGATCCCACACCTACCACCTGCGGAGTCCCCCAGGGCTCCTCCCTCAGCCCGACGCTCTTCAACGTCTACATGGCTCCACTCGCCCCCATCGTCAGAACCTACGGACTCAACATCGTGTCATACGCAGACGACACCCAGCTCATCCTCTCCCTATCCAACGAGCCCAACACCGCCAGACGCAACTTTCGAGAAGGCATGGAAGCCGTCGCCAAATGGATGAAAAACAGCTGCCTACAACTAAACGCCAACAAAACAGAAGTACTCATCATGGGCCCAAACCCCGACGCCTGGAGCGACACATGGTGGCCCCCCGCCCTCGGAAACCCGCCAACCCCCACGGACCACGCACGCAACCTGGGAATCATCCTGGACTCCGAGCTCAAAATGGACCGCCAGATCAACTCTGTCTCGTCTTCCTGCTTCCACACCCTCCGCCTCCTTCGTAAGACCTTCAAATGGATCCCCCTCGAACACCGAAAGACCGTCACTCAACCCCTGGTCACCAGCAGACTCGACTACGGCAACGCACTCTACGCCGGAATAAACAAAAACCTCACCCGCAAGCTACAGAACATCCAGAACGCCGCCGCAAGACTGGTCCTCAACCTGCCAAAACACTGCCACATCTCCCAGCACCTGCGCACACTCCACTGGCTCCCCGTCGAGGCGAGAATCACCTTCAAGATGCTCACCCACGCACACAAGGCCCTCCACGGCACCGGACCAGCATACCTGAACAGCCTACTCGAATTCCACGCACCCCAAAGGACCCTACAATCAGCCCAGCTCTCCTACGCCGTGGTCCCCCGTACCAGAAAGACCAGATCGGGAGGCCGCTCCTTCTCCTTCCTCGCGGCCAAAGCATGGAACGCCCTTCCGCTCCACCTCAGACAGACAACATCGCTCCCCATCTTCGCAAGAAACCTCAAAACCATGCTCTTCGACAGACCCCTCCTTGATGGAATGGAACCTGCACCCCCACCCCTAGCGCCTTGAGACCCTTACGGGTGAGTAGTCGCGCTTTAACAAACCCCTGATTGATTGATGTTTACCTTGCGGGTGGGAGGGTGGGTAGGACTGCTGCAAGCACGGGGCAAGGCATGGGCGGATTGGTATGCCCACTCAAGTGCGCAATGACTGTTTGGTCGGCCCACTCAGGCCGCCCAAAGCAGTCATGCGTTCTTCCCTGTTCGTAATGGAGGCTGCATTACAGCCTGCATGGAGAACATGCCCACCCTTCCAGCCCCAGGCTGCATGCCTTGTCCCGTTGCCAATTACCAATCCCACCGCCGCATCGCAGCGTTGTGATTGTCTCAGGGGAGGGAGCCTGGCTGGCTACTTCCTGTTCCTGGAAGCAGACGCAGGAGAGCAGGAGCAACGAAGACACAGGACCCGGCTTCGAGGTAAGACTTCCCTTATTCAAATTTTTACAACACCCGCTCACACACACATCCCCGCGTCCACGCCCCATCCAGTGTTCTTTCCAGCGTTTACCACCTCACAGCTGTCCAGCCTCCCCCCCCCCAGCACTTCTCAATGGCGGCCGCTGTGCGCCCATGCTCAGCGGGCGTACCACCCGTGTGCCAAAGGCACATACGTGGTTGCGACGCATGCCATAACATCGCATTCCATTTCAATGCATACTAATACTAGGCACATTGCAACAGTAGAGGAGGTGTTGCATAGCGGAGACATTAATATCACTATTCCCACTTCAGTGAGTGCAACCCAAAACTAACCTTTGCACCCAAAACCCAACCGTGAACCCTGAAATTCCTTTTTGAGCCCACATAACACACCCAAAAATCAAATTTGCCCCAAATGCACACCCCAATTTCCATATTTTACCCCAAAACACACCCCAATTTTCATATTTGACCCCAAAACACACCCCAATTTTCATATTTTACATCCGAAACCCATACCCACCCGAAAAACTTTAAATTACCCCATTACTGACCTCACAATGCGTTGTAATCAAATGTGATGTAAAGGCACCTGCGTTGTCGGAGTTGCATTGTTAACGATGTACTGCCTGCGTTGTAATGGTCGTCTCCCGTGCCAAAGGCAACCCATAGGCTACACCGTTTGCGTCCGTCTGCCCCTGGACCGCGCTCAGCACCAAGGAGCCTTCCTCTTGGACACTCCACCGCTACGACGCCAGCACCCTCCTCGCCATCAAACCTGGACGCCACCTCGCCTGCCAGGACCAACCTCTGCTCCAGACCGGACATCGCCATCACCATCACTGACGGCTGCAGTATCACCCGCAAGGAGCACCCCGAACATCAAGGAGGAGGCATTGCCATCACCTACAGGAGCACACTCCGACTGACCACGCACTCTAATGACCCAAGGGTGACCATGGACCACCTCAACTCCCAGATCCGGACCAAGCCTAAGCACATCCTCTGCGGCACCCTCATGTGCAGGCCCCCTGGGCCATGGCCCCCCATTCTCCAATACCATTGTAAACCTCATTGCACCCCAGGGTCTCCCATCCACCAACTACATCCTACTCGGTGACACCGCAGCGCGCAACCACCACCGATGGATCTCCAACAGCACCGACATTCGGGCACCCCTCATGGACGGCACTGCGTCAGTACCTTCCGCCTGATGGCAGGCGTGAGGGTGACGCAGTGCCACAGGGATAGTCTGGCCCCATGCATTGCTGGAGTTGCGTCATGGTTGTGACAAGACTGCAGCAATGCGTGACTTTAGCGCAGACAGATACGTCAGGATTCCTGATGTATCTATCATTACTTGCGTCATGGAGCGCTGTCCAGTGAATACAGCGCATCCATGCTGTCGCAAGAAGGGCATAGTGAGAAGTGTTGCAACGCTGTCTTGTCGCAGCGCTGCAATACTTTTCATGACTGGGGCCTAGGAATGTGCACTATCTTATTGATGGTGCGCATTCCTCCACTGTAGTTTTGTCGCAGGGCAGCACTGCAACATTGCTTGCAGCGCTGTCCAGCACCAAAACCTGCTAAGATGAGGCCCCAAGTGTTATCCCCATTTTTAAGACCAGCTATTTTCTGGTCTTAAGTAACTGGCTCTAACTGCAGTTAGAGCCAGTTTTTTTGGTCTTCAGAAGTTCAAGGTTCCCCTTGTAAATATGGAGTAGTGGTGTTTGCGGCCGTTTTTGCACGGGAACGCCTCTCCTGCATATAATTATCGCTAACAGAATTGGCGATCTTTACAAGGGTCGCTTTCGCCTAAAAACTGTCGCTAATGGCTGTTAGCGACAGCTTGGTAATAGAGCGATAAAATTATCGCCGCATTAGCGGCAGAAAAGTGCCGCTAACGCGGCGATAACTCCTTGAGAATATGCCCCTGAGACCCCTGCCCTCTCCCAAATCTTAGTCTACGACTATTTCATCCTTTTTCCTACCCCGGTAGTTCCATTTTATTGGCCTTCGATTTTAGAAAATTATAGGCAATTCACGTTTATTAATTGACTGATGGAGGTACAAGCGAGACCAGGATCCGTCCACCGCACTAGACTAACTGATGACAATCTGGGTATTGGTTGCAAAAGAAAATAGAGAATAGCCAAAAGGAGTGGAAGAGCTTTATTAGAGGCTGAACATATATGTTGCATTGTAGAGATGATAGGGAGGAGCCTTCCGAAACTCCCGATGTATAGGCAGCATCTTTAAGGTAGGTGTTGCTCATTTTTACCCTTGAACTCTAAAGCCAAAAAAGACTATTTTGACAATTCTAAGAGTGCACTGTAACTCCATTACCTGTGTTCTTGAGGTGATCGATCATGATCTTGGGGTTGACCGTGTCAAAGGTCACAGCAGTGGTGATTCTACTTGACAACTCTGAGTGCCCTTCATGAAAAATAGCCCCAAGTTTTTCTGTAGCCACTAGCGTGGCTGTTTTACTGCCTCACCTATGATGAAAACTGTTTTGTCTGTCATCCAGCATATTATTTTCCAAGTAGGCCAATCATTGACCAACAGCTAGTTTTTCCAGCATTTTGGCCAGAGCAAGGAGGAGTATAATTGGGCAATAATTGGAAACTTCCCTGGGATCAAGATTGTATTTCTACGCATGGTGAAAAGCAATGACCCTCTTCAAGAGAGTAAGCATAACTACTATAGCCATGGAATGAAGGAAACATTCTAGGGCCGGCTTAGATAAAACGGGGTCCAAAAACGTCCATACATAATATGATGTGTATGGGTCCAGTGGGGAGCCAGGCTTGATATCTCTAAGCAAGTTCTCCAGTTTCTGGACGCCTTTTAACCTACCCGACACCCTGATAATTGGATCCCCAGCTGCATTTGAGTTTCTTAAGGGTGGAACAAACTTCCCTTTATCAGCTTCAGTAGTTGAGTAGATGGCGTTTTTTTGGAATGGAAGAACTCAGGTAATTTGTCACAGAGATCTTAGGCCTGAGCTGATGCCTGCTCTAGGCATTTAAGGTGAATGAAGGAATTAAGGGGTATAAAGGCTTCTTTGTGCAATTACTCAACTTTTTAATTTGTGATGTTAAAAGTTCAGATATGGCTTTAATTACAGTGTCCTTATATATTTAATTTACACTTTGTATGCCAGCAGATCTTCTGAATGATAACATCTGAACCATCCGCGTTCTGCTTGTCATGTTTTTACTTTCTCACTTTTGGTGTCCGGTGTACCAGATTTACACCAATAATCTGGGCAAGGAACATAACCGCAGTTGTCTTCTGTATCTGTACTTTTCATGGATAGCGATTGGACATGTACATTGTGCAGATTGTGTCATACAGATGAGAACATGTATGTGGCACAGATAGTGTTAGGGGTATAAACCCTGCACATACAGTTCTGTGGCTTAGAACATGCACAGACAGTGCAGGGATAGATACTTGCATTTATGGCTTTTAGGCGCATACTTGTGCAGAGTGTGTTGAAGGTCTTGCCACTGGATAGAAAGAATGAGTGTAATATTTCATGAACAGATTGCAAACAAGGAGTTGGGTGCATTGCACCTTACATACATTAACCCTTCCTAAAAGAATCAAAGAGCTAGCAGAGGGTAATTTGCTCACAGTATTGAGGACCTGTTACTTCCACAGATGGGTTATGAGGGTCATGCCTCTTATATGTACATTATACTTACCTCACTGATCTAATAATATAGTGCATAACTTGCACAAAACATTATGGGCACATATTCCTGGTACAGAAGTATGGAGAGAAGTCCCAACATCATCTATGCAAGGTAGGTGTCTTGCAAGATAAATGGTTCAACAATGTCTTTGCAATTATAGTTTTTATACATAGTGTATATGGACACAACACTACCTACCTCTGAAGGATAAATGCACCCACTATCAATATTATATAAATCTTGAACATGTTTTGTGTGCACAGAGGAAAAGTGTTGGAAGCTGTTGTATTTGATAGACATCATTGTGGGTCATTACCTTGCACAGATCTTGTTGGGAAATGCCTTAGTAGTATTGGGGCATATACCACCAACAGTTTTATTTGTGCCATGCGCCTTTCACGTATGTTACTGTGTGCATGCCCCCATACACAGACAATGTTGGAAGTGTATACTTGTTAGATCTGACAGCCTTAGGGTGGTCTTCCCCATACCTTTTTGCCTAACTCCTCTATTTTTCTGATCTTATATTTGCTGGCTTTTAGGACTCTGTACACTTTATCACTGCTAACCAGTGCTAAAGTGCTTGTGCGTTCTCCCCTACACATGGTAATATTGGCTCATCCCCAATTGGCATATTTAATTTCCTTATAAGCTCCTAGTAAAATGCACTACATGTGCTCAGGGCCTGTAAATTAAATGCTGCAACACTTATTGGGCCACCCACTTAAGTAGTCCTCTAACCATGGCTCAGGCTTGCCATTGCAGAGCCTGTGTGTGCAGTTGATACTGCCATTGCGACCTGGCCAGATAAACCTCTTGCCAGACCTAAACCTTTCCTTTTTATACTTATAAGTCACCCCTCAGGTAGGCCGATAAAATTCAGGGTACAGAGTGCAATGTATGTAAAAGGCAGGACATGTACTTCCAAGTTTGACATGTCCTCGTAGTGAAAAACTCTCAATTTCATTTTACACTGCTTCAAGGCCTCTCTCTCCCATAGGTTAACATTTGGATTACCTTATTACATTTTATAAGTGTAATTTCCAATTGGGAAAAATAGACATTTCGAGTTTGGTGTCTCTGGACTCACAATTTGAAATCACTACTTATGATTAAGTTGGATTTTAGATTGTAAGTCTGAAAACGCCACTTTTAGAAAGCCTGTATCCAAAACATCTCTGGGGAGGGTGACAGCTGGGCTTTGTGTGTGGATGTCTAGAGAAATTGTACAAAGGAAGCTTAGGTGTGCCTGATTGGCCATTAACGTCCTGATGAGTCATCCTGGGCAGGATGAGAGGCATGAACTGACACTTGCACCTGAATAGGGCTGTGCCTATCCCCACACAAAGAGCTGCATATGCCCCCCCCGCCAGTAGTGAGTCTAGAGCCAGTGCAGGAAAGGCAGGGACCTTCTGATCTTCAAAGACCTCTATGGTGTCTCCCCCACTTGAAAGGAACAACTGGGTATAAGTACTGGACCTCTAAAACTACCATGTCAGTACACTTCTGGACAAATGACTACTCTGTGCAGCACAGCAGTTCTTCTTCCTGGCAAAGGACTGCCACTCTGCTGGACTGCTGCTTTGCTGGACTGTGCCTTGCTGTGCTCTTGCCTTGCTGAGCTGCCCTGCTGCCTGCTGTTCCTCTGCCTGGGTGAGAAGGACTGGGCCTGCATCACTTGAACCCAGAAAGGCAACAGGAGACAAAGCCGCGAGCCCCTGGAGTTAAAATCTCAGAGTCACAAAATACTTAGAACACTCCTGTTTTAACCCTTGGGCTCATCTGCTTGTGAGTTTGTCCTGCCAAGTGATGCCACCCCAGTACTGTACCCTTGGAAGTGGACCTAGGGGTTTGCTCCAGTGGAACCGGCGCGTCATCTGCTGCAAGAGCAGAATCACCGCATTACCGCTGTTGTGGGAACTGGACCTGCGCATTGCACTCAGAACTGACACATCACATCCGGAGCCATCACCTTGGAACCAACGCATCACCGCCATTGTGTGGAGAAGATTGATGCATCGCCCCTTCAGGGTGGATTAACCTGGCGCATCACTTTTGGAACCACTGCTCTCCGAAACAGTGATTCCCTCAATGAAACCGACGCATCGCTGCAGTTGCGGGGAGAACTCCAGCGTAACATCCCAACTGCATGAGGGATCATCACATCTCGTGCTGCGGCATGGATTAAGGTACTTTTGCTCAGCGGGCCCTGCGTGGGTCCTGTAGCCGGCCTGCGCTCCATTGTGCGTAGGTTGTGACTTCAAAACAACAAACATCCTATGTGTAGGTCTTTATGATTTTAAAAATAAAACCATAATCTATTCCTCTAACCCGGTGTGGACTCTTTTGTGGTGTTTTCACTGTTATTGTTTGAAATGTTGCACAAATACTTTACACATTGCATTTTAAATTATGCCTGACTGCTCTGTGCCAAGCTACCACAGGGTGGGAACAGGATAATTAGTCTGGGTTGTGTTGTAACCTACCCTATTGTAAATCTTTATTGTATATGGTTAGTTAAAACCATTACAGTCATTTAAAACAAAGAAAAACCTACAAAAATTATAAAATCTCAAGTTAGGACATAATGCTTTTTCCAAAACACGCATTGCAAAGGTAAAGAAGACAGTTGCTTGGTTGCAACAAAATTCGAGTGCGCCTTTGAGTTGACAACAGTAAAGTGCATATGCAAAGGATTGAAGCATTGAGTTATATTTAAAAGTGGCTGTTGTACAAAAAAACACACTTTGAGGCAGATTTACAAGGCCCTTGCGCCACTTTTTGCGTCACTTTTCCCATGTTAAAAGTGACGCAAAGTGGCATAAGGGGCTTGTAAATCTGCCCCTTTGTATTTAAAAATAGACACGTTTTAAAAAGCCCTACCAGTTCAAAAGACACTCTTCAGTGGATGCATCGTGGTAGTAGGGTTTAATGGAGATCACTGGTTCTAAAGTACTTGTGCAAGTGTTAAAAGACTGCTGAAGATTCGCTGAGGAGAACTGTCGGCACCAGATACCAGTTGCTGAGGCACCTGCAAATGTTGCGTGGTGCACTAAAAGCCTCGGGTCTCACAGTTTTTTTTTAAATTCGAGCCAGTTCAAAAAGCATTCGCTGATGGAGAATTTACAATAGGCTTAGCTAACATATTAACGTAGCAAAACGTGCACATGCAGAAGGTATTGGTGCGGTTGCTGTTGGTACTGAATGGACGTATCATCTATGCCATCTTATGACTGACTTGAGGGGGGGGGTAGATAATCAATGGGGAGCCTAAGCAGCAAAGTCTGTTGTGCTCGGGAGACAAACTTTGTCAGCTAGATGTTTAAACGGGTGTTGTCAGAGTTAAGCGAGGCAATTATGGCTTGCCTGCATGTACGGACTCCCAAGATGTCCCATTCATGGAATTTTTCGTTTGGCCAGCAGTGCAGGGCATAGGCACACAACATGTTCGAGGGATTCCTCGCACTGCCTGCAGCCCCTCCAGATTGTACTTTGCTGTGGATGATGCCAACTGTCAAGATGCTTCAGGAACGCCCACTCTCCCAGCCTCAGAGCCATGAAGCTTACCTTCAGTTGGTTGGGGTATGTACAGGCAAGATGAGAAGCTGTTGATGACCGCCCAAGAGTGTTTGCGTTTGGCCAATGCAGCCTTATCTGGATGGTATGACCAAGTACGGACAGGGTTTTTAATGCCAAGCTTGAAGACTTGCTGACTCGGGTTACTGTCCCAAAGGTCTTTGGCATCTAGGTGCTGCTGGCACTTCACTAGGAACTGATGATGCGCTCGACCGGGCCTTTGGAGTTTATTTCGGCCTATAAAAGTACTTCTAGGTGGTCGCCCCTAGCTGCACATAGCTTATGGCAAAGTTTAAGGTAGGCATCTGCACATACAGCCCGCTAATCAGGTAGCCGCAGTTCCAACCTGATCTGAGTAGCGGACAAGGACCTTGGCAAGTAAAGAATGCTTTTGTATATTTTTGTAGTATATTTGAGTTTGCTGCTATGTTTTCCCAGTAATATTTCATTGCCATAAGACAGTGTGGGTGAGATTTTGGTTCTCATAACTTCCAATAGTGGGGATAGGGTTGGGCCCGAAAGGGCCTTTGCAATTGGCCCTGGCAAAACTCTGTGTCTAGGCCTTGGCTTCAACTCCCTTCCGGTGAAGTAGGAATGAGCCTATTGGTCTTATAAATTCTAATAGTGTGATCCACTGTGACTGTGCTATCGTTGTAAAACCAGCCTTCTCCGCAGTATTTTTCCTTCCTGGTGTTACTACCTTGGTTTTCTTCAGGTTTACCTCCAGGATGTCGGTAGTTGTATAAGTTTATAATTGACTCAGCTGACGTTGTAACTCTATACATGTAAAACTAAACAGAACCAGGTCATCGGCGTATAATAGGTTGCTGATCCTTTCACCACCTAACCTTGCCGGTGGCTGTTGACTGAGTCGAGGGATTGCTCTTTAACCTGCTTTACTCCTCGCGTTGTAAGAATTTTCCTTAATACGTATGCTCCGTCACCTAATTTAATGCAAACCCAAGTGTTGGAGTGCAGATGGATGATTGGTTCCAGGAGCTTTGGTGGGATTCCCCAGGCCTTTAATTTGAACCAGACTGTCATCCTTGGTACACAATCGAATGCTGCTTTAAAATCAACGAAGCAGCAGTATAGCAGTGAGTCTGAGGAGATTGCTTTGTCCAACAAAATTGAGATTGACAACAGGTTGGAGAGTGTGCTAGATTTCACGGTGAACCCAGTTTGATTTTTTGGAATAAGATTCTTTGACACCACCCATAACCGTAGGTCTTACAGGAGCAGGCTTGCATAAAATTTAGCTTCATTGCTGAGAAGCACTATTAGTTTATAATTATAATCCGGATCGGATCTTCAACCCCCTATAACAATGGGACGAATTATGGCTTTGCTTGCCTTGTCAAGCCATGGACATGGCCCTTCTAACAGTCTTGATCTTGAGAATCGCCGGAAGTGGTAGATATTTCTGGGTTATGAAGTACATCGTGTGAACCTGAGTCTTCTTTACGGGCACTTCTCTGCAAGTGGGGACGGAAAAACACTCATTCTGGTTCAGTGATGTTCACACAGCCAAACCTGCTGGATCCGTTCAGCTGCTTGTTGACCAGGCATTAAAATGTTCCTAGAATTAGATGTCTTACTCTCGTAGAAGAGGATTGTCCAGAAGTGATTTAGGTGTCTTAGTTTCTCTGCATGAATGGCCTGCCGGAATTGTTTCTGAGCTAGCTTAAAAGAACCAATAAGCTCTTTCGACCTGGGGTTCTATTGAACTCTCCTCATTGCTGTGTTGAAGGCTTTCTTTAGACGCCGGATCGTTGATGATCCAATGGCCGGTTTAGGGCGGTTATACCGGCAGACTGGACATGAAAATATTTCAAGGAGCCAAGCAGTGAGACCTATCCATGCAGTGATTGGTGTTTCTGTGCTTAAATTGATGAGAAAATCAATCTGTTACATTTAACCTTGATATCGGCACTGATGGATTCACTCCATTTCAGGTGTTTGAGATTGTCTGCATGTGTTCCCTTGCAGGTTACAGAAGCAAGAACGAGAAGTGACATGTCTGAATTTATTGTGATGATTTGAGGGTGATGATCACTTTCAGTGCGAGAAACAATGCTGAAACTTTGTAGCGATGGGAACATTTCTGTATTGCATATTGTGTAGTCCAGATAAGACGTTTTTCAGTTAGTTCCTGACCGGTTTGGTGGAATGTCTTGAGGCAGCCTGCCATTCAGCACTTTTGAAACCCACACTGTTGAATTGCAATATTAGAAGCTCTCCAATTGGGCAGCGTTGGCAGCCCCTTGGCCTAATTTGATCTTTGATGTTTGTGGTAGTAGCAAAGGGGAACTCGTCTGGATCTTCCTGATGATCTTGAAAGAGACTGGTGCTGGAATCCCCAGTTATCATACAGTCGGCTTGGGGGTACCCCCTAATTACATCACACAGGATCAAAATCAACCTATTTAATTTTGACCTCTTTTCCCTTATGCTGGGGGGTGCAGAGAGAGAATATCGAGGAAGAAATATCGAATTCGCATAAATATCGTGGTAAAAATATCGTGGGTCAGGAATATCGACAGAAAAATCCTCGTGGTCAAAAATATTGATTGTAGGTAAGTAATATCGATTTAAAAAATATCGAAGTGTTTAATATCGTTTGTAAAAATATAGGGGGTCATTACGATGACGGGCGGATCGCCACCGCCCGTATGGCGGTGGCGATCCGCCCGCCATTCCCCTCTGCCCGCATGCCATTTCCCCCCCGCCACATTACGATGGTGGGGGGAGCCCAGCGGACGGAAAGACCGTCCGCCGGTTTTCCGCCGGTCACACAGGTGACTGGGCGGAAAAGGGCACTAATATGGTGGCGGTGTCTGCAAGACACCGCTATCCATATTAGGATGGTTGCGGAGAGCAGCCTTTCCATGGCGGCATTGCCGCCATGGAAAGGCATATAGTCTTCGCTATTGGGGGCCCGTTGCGGGCCCCCAGAGTGTTGGAGGGGTGAGGGGTGCACATGGGGGGTACCTATGGTACCCCCCTGCATTGGCATGGACAAGGTGGCAGGCACCGCGCAGTGCCTGTCATCTTGTGCATGCCAATGCACGACGTGCATTCCCAGCATTGTGGCGGGCGGTGCTGTGAACACCGCCCGCCACAATGTTGGGAATAGGGGATGCCACCGCCACCGTGGCGGTGGCATCCTAATACTCGCGGCGGGACCGCCGCTCCTATGGCGGACGGTCCCATTCACCGCAACGGTGGCAGGCGGACTTTGTCCGCCCGTCATCGTAATGAGCCCCATAGTTGTTAAAAATATCGATTTTTCATTAATCTTATGTATTTTAGTATTTTTTTATGTGTGTGATAATTGTTTTTTTTATAAGAATTGTTTGTATTTTTATTATATGTGTTAAAATTTTAGTAGTTATTAATTTTTTTAAATTTAATTTTGCGTTTTTAGTTCCGTAGCGGGTTGTGGGTTTATAGGGAATAGAGTGGGAAGTAATTTAATTATATAAAATTTATTGATTATTTATAGTAGTTATTAATTTTTTTAATTGAATTTTGCATTTTTAGTTCCGTAGCGGGTTGTGGGTTTATAGGGGAATAGGGTGGGAAGTAATTTAATTATATAACATTTATTGATTATTTATAGTCGTTATTAATTTTTTTTTATTTGAAATTTGCGTTTTTAGTTCCTTAGCGGGTTGTGGGTTTATAAGGGAATAGGGTGGGAAGTAATTTAATTATATAAAATGTATTGAATCATTTTTATTTATTAATATTTGTTTAATTGTGATGTTATAGTGTTAAATGTGTAAATTAATTTATTAATAATTGTTTAATATTTAGTTGCTAATTGATTTAAATTAATTAATTAGCAATTAATTATGGTAATTGTGTAATTACTTTTAGGTGTGTGTTGTGGTGTTTATAGGTGTAAATAGTGTGAAGGGTGGGAAGTAATTTCTTTTTATTGATGAATTATTAATTAGTTGTTAATTAATTTAAATTAATTAATTAGTAATTAATGATGGTAATTGTGTAATTAATTTTAGGTGTGTGTTGTGGTGTTTATAGGTGTAAATGGTGGGAAGGGTGGGAAGTAATTTATTTTTTATTGATGAATTATTAATTTGTTGTTAATTAATTTCAATTAATTAATTAGTAATTAATTATGGTAATTGTGTAATTAATTTTAGGTGTGTGTTGTGGTGTTTATAGGTATAAATGGTGTGAAGGGTGGGAAGTAATTTATTTTGTATTGATGAATTATTAATTAGTTAATTAATTTAAATTAATTAATTAGTAATTAATTATGGTAATTGTGTAATTCATTTTAGGTGTGTGTTGTGGCTATTATAGTGTTAAAGAATGTGTACTCAATGAATGTTTATTATTTTTTTTATTAACATATTTTAAATTCATTATTAATTATGTTAATTATGGAAATACATTTAAATAAAAATGTTGATTTTTTTTATTTGTTTGGTGTTATAGGGTAGGAAATAAAATAAATACATTTATGTTTTAAATAATTTGTTTGTTAATATTTGCTCCTTTTAAATAAATATTGTTTATAAATGTGTTCATTTATTTTATATAATATTTGTACTTTTTTGTTATATGTAATTAACATTATAATATGTGTTCTATTTATATGTTTTTTTCTTTATTGGCATTTTAATAACAAACAACAAAAACATAGTAGCCAGATACTTCTCAACATAACAAACATCAGCTTTGTATGAGTATTGTCCACCTGTCTCTATATGCAAAAAAAAAAAAAGGTTACATCAGTCGGTCTAATAACTTAAGAATAATCGAAAGCAAATCACTGCATACATTGTATAGCTAGATACGGGTTGGTAAATGCATTAGCAAAACGACAAAAAAAAAAAAAAATTGTACCAGCATCTAATAATTGAGCAAGGGAAGTGGCATACCTAGATCCACAGTAATGAACACGGTTTTACTACATACACAGGAGTTTAACATATTTATACTCTAGACGTCCACAGGTCCTGGTGTGTTCAGCTGCTGATTAGCAGGTGATCCCGTGGTATCTGTGGCGTCCTGTTGACGCATGCAGGCCCACTCCAAGAAAGGACTCCATATATCTCTTGGACGGGAGGCCGGCGGCAACAGCTCCCAGAAAGCGGACAATTGAGTTTGACTGTATGTCACATCTCGAATCCAGTCTTTCATAGATGGGATACCCTTCCTACCCCAATGCATAGCAACCCTTCGCTTGGCAAACAGCAATAGCATAGCATGTAACTTTCTAGTTCCTTTAGGTGTGTTCTTGACGTACCCCAATAAACCCAATAGGGGATCTGGATCTCTAGGTGCACCGATGATCTTGTGTATAGTGTCAAAAATCGTAACCCAGAAAGTGACTAATTTAGGGCAGTCCCATGCCATGTGCAGAAACGAGGCTGGTGAGTAGCCACATCTCCAACATCTGTCATCCGCCCTAATCCCCATACGGTGAAGCTGAGAGGGAGTCCTATAGAACCTATGTACAAATTTAAGATGAATTACGCAGAGTTTATAGTTGGGAGACAATGCCGTTAGTTGGTTACTTCTTTTTATATGTTTAATATATTTAATTGTATATTTTTTTAAATATTGTTTATTTATTTTTAAGATTATTTAATTTGTTTTAATTGTTTAAATGTTATTAGTAATTTTTGTTTATCTGCTACACAACACTTTCTGTACTGTTGCACTCACTGGAGTGGGAAAAGTAAATTTTAACCCTTTGCTATCCAATACTTTCCCTACTGTTGCACTCACTGGAGTGGGAATAGTAATTTTTACCCCTCCGCTATCCAAAACGTTCCCTACTGTTGCACTCATTGATGTGGGAATAGTAATTTTTACCCCTCCGCTATCCAATACTTTCCCTACTGTTGCACTCACTGGAGTGGGAATAGTTATTTTTACCCCTCCGCTATCCAAAACTTTCCCTACTGTTGCACTCATTGGAGTGGGAATAGTCATTTTTACCCCTCCGCTATCCAATACTTTCCCTACTGTTGCACTCACTGGAGTGGGAATAGTAATTTTTACCCTTCCGCTATCCAGCACTTTCCCTACTGTTGCACTCACTGGAGTGGGAATAGTAATTGTTACCCCTCCGCTATCCAGCACTTTCCCTACTGTTGCACTCACTGGAGTGGGAATAGTACTTTTTACCCCTCCGCTATCCAATACTTTCCTTACTGTTGCACTCACTGGAGTGGGAATAGTAATTTTTACCCCTCGGCTATCCAACTCTTTCCCTACTGTTGCACTCTTTGAAGTGGTATAGTAATTTTTACCTCTTCACTACCCAGCACTTTCCCTACTGTTGCAATCACTGGAGTGGGAATAGTAATTTTTACCCCTCCGTTATCCAATACTTTCCCTACTGTTGCACTCACTGGAGTGGGAATAGTAATTTTTACCACTCCGCTATGCAACACTTTCTCTACTGTTGCACTCTTTGTAGTGGGAATAGTAATTTTTACCCCTTCGCTATCCAGCACTTTCCCTACTGTTGCAATCACTGGAGTGGGAATAGTAATTTTTACCCCTCTGCTATCTAACACTTTCCTTACTGTTGCACTCACTGGAGTGGGAATAGTAATTTTTATCCCTCTGCTATCCAACACTTTCCCTACTGTTGCACTCTTTGAAGTGGTATAGTAA